>JAABKJ010075445.1:25242635-25592749 GCA_011634705.1 Andricus grossulariae | reverse complement strand
GATTTTGATTGAGGATTTAACTATTTTGTTTAAAATTCGTTTTTTTTTTGTTTGAAAATTAGTTTTTGAAACTGAAAACTTTAAGATAGCTTTTTTCGTTGAAAATTCATCTAGTCATTGAAAATTTGTTTTCATTCTTCTTGAAAAGTTCCATTTTTTATTGAAAACTGATCCTTTTTAGCTGAAAATTCAACTATTTTTGTAAAAAGTCATCTTCTTCGGTCGAAAATTCAACTATTATTAAAAATTCGTCCTTTTAGATTGAAAATTAATCTTTTACGGTAGAGAAGTCATCTTTCTTGAATGAAAATTTATCTCTCTTGGCTGAAGATGAATTTTTTTCTCAAAAATTAAACTTTTCGGGTTTGAAAATTCACCTGTCTTCTAAACTTTTCTTTGTTTAGAAAAAAAAAAGGTTCAAGGCTTCTTCTTTATTCCAAGTATTGTAGATCATAAAAAATGAGAAACTTATGAACTGAAAAAGAAAATTAAAGAATGAAGATTATTAGTAATTCAAAAGATTGACTACCCACAGTAAATTATAGATTTTTATTCTTAAAACTAGACCTTATAATAATTACATATCACATTTTGTCTATTTACAAATAACATTTTTACTTACTCGATTATGAAATTTCTTTTAAACTTCTTGGTAGCCTATATTTCTCTTTAATTTTTTCGTATAAAATTCTGAATGGACGATCGTGATCAGAAAGAGTTGCAGGAATTCCGACTAATCGACGAGCTTTTGGTAGAGAGAATAAAAGCATTTCCCCAAATGCTAAGGTACTATTGGTCGCCCAGCTTAAAACTACAGCCTGTAAAGTAAATTTTCTTCATTAATTAATTTTTTCATTAATTTTATAAGAAAAAATGGAATAGTTCAATTTTTAGTTAAAAAGATTAATTTCCAACTAGGAAAAAAATAGATTTTTTAACAAAATAGTTATATTTTCAATCAAAGAGATAAATTTTCAATTAAAAAATTAAGTTTTTACAACAACAAAAAATCGAATTGTTAACCAAATATTTGATTGATTACCGTAAAGGAATGATTTGCAATCAAAAATGGATTACTTAAATTTTCAGTTAAAGAAAATAATTTTCAGCAAAAAAAATTAATTTGTTGAAAAAAAAAAGAAATTAACAAAATACATTCATTTTCAACAAAATAGTTGACTATTTAACTGAAAGAGATTAATTTGCAATCAAAAATGATATAATTAAATTTTCAGTTAAAAAAATTATTTGTAACTGAAGAAAAAAAGAATTTTCAACAAAGTGGTTACATTTTTTACCAAATTAGTTCAATATTTAATCAGAAATATTTAAAATTTCAAGCAAAATTAATCTTCTATCAAGAAAGACGAATGTTTAACAATTCAGCAATATAGTTAAATTTTGGACGACGAAGATTATTGTTTCACTAAATAGTTGAATTTCCAACGGAAATGGAAAAAATTAAAAATTTTACAGGGTCGGGAATTTTATTATTCGGAAATTTTAAAATTCACGATTTTTATTATTCGGGATTTTTATAATTCAGGATTTTTATTATTCAGAAATTTTATTATTCGGGAATTTTATAATTCATGATTTTTATTATTCGGGATTTTTATTATTCGGGAATTATATAATTCAGGAATTTTATAATTCACGATTTTCATTATTCGGAAATTTTATTAATCGGGAACTTTATTATTTGGGAATTTTTTTATTCGAAAATTGTATTATTCATGAATTTCACAGTGTCGTGAATTTTATTATTCGGGAATTTTATGATTCACGATTTTTATTAATCGGAAATTTTATTATTCAAGATTTTTATTATTCGGAAATTTTATTATTCGGGAATTTTATTATTCGGGAATTTTATTGTGCGGGAATTTTTTAATTCAGGATTTTCATTATTCGGGAATTTTATAATTCATGATTTTTATTATTCGGGATTTTTATAAATCACGATTTTTATTATTCGGAAATTTTATTAATCGGGAACTTTATTATTTGCGAATTTTTTTATTCGAAAATTGTATGATTTTTAGCAAAATAGTTAGCTTTACAACCCAAGAAATGAATTTTCAAACCAAAAAGATAAATTTTTCACCAAGAAGATTAATATTCTACCACAAAAGATGAATTTTCAGCAAAATACTTGAATTTTCAATTAAACAAGATGATTTTTAACCAAACAGTTGCATTTATAAAAAAAAATGGATTTTCTGCCAAAAAAAAAAGAATTTTCAACAAAATATATCAATTAATTTTCAACCAAATAGTTAAATTCTAAACAGAGAGGATTATTTTTCTAAAAAAATTATTGATTCTCAACCAAATAGTTGAGTTTTCAACTAACAAACATAAATTTTTTACAAGGAATGTAATTTTTAAATTTTCAGTAAAAAAATAATTTTCAACAACAAAAAAACAACGAATTTTCAACAAGATTGTTAAATTTTGAACAAAAAAAATGACTTTTTGACTAAAATTATGAATCGTCAGCTACAAAAATAAGTTTTTTAACAAAGTAATTCAACTTTTGAGTTTGATTTTTCAATTATGCTTTCAATTTTTTTATAAATAAACAAATATGAAGAAAAAAATTGCCATTTTTTCTATTTGACGTTCCCGGTGCTCGTTAATAACAGGGAAATGGTTGAAATCGCCTAAGTTTCATAGAGCAACTTTATCTTAAGATGTTCCAATATTATATAATGAACAAAAAAAGTTGCTATAAACAAATTACTTGTTGAAAGAATATTTTATACTATTTTCCATAATTTTACGTTTTTTTTCAAGTTATATTGCAAAAAATTTAGATAAAAACAATATAATGATCAAGAAAGTCCTTCTTTAGATTATTATTGTTAACATTATAAACAAATTTAATAAAAAAATGCATCAATCAGGCATTTTTCGACAAAAAAATTAGTTTTTTTTCAATGTCAGTTTTTTAAATCAGAAACTTTATGATAATTTTACAAAATTCATAATTTTTCAAATTATCTAATGATTTTTTTCACAAATTTAATAAACAAATGCATTATTCGGGCATTTGTCGGCAGAAAAATGTGTTTTTTGCAATGCGAGTACTTTCAGTTGGAAACTTGATGACAATTTCAGCAACATTCATAATTAGTTAATAAATTCCATGATTTTTCTAAACAAATTTAATAAGAAAATGCACCAGTCAGGGATTTCTCGATAGAAAAATTCGTTTCTTTGTATGTCACTTTTTGTAATTGGGAACTTAATGATAAGTTTAACAAAATTCAGGATCTGTTGATTAGTCTCATGATTTTTAAAACAAATTTAATAAACAAATTCATTATTCAGGCATATGTCAGTGGAAAATTTTTTTTTTCGATGTTAACTTTTTTAATTAGGAACTTCATGATAATATCAGCAAAATTTATCATTTTTTATTTATTTTTTAATTTTTTAAACAAATTTAATGAACAAATGCATTATTCAGGCATCTGTCGGTAGAAAAATTCGTTTTTTTCGATGTCAACTTTTTTAATTAGGAACTTTATGATAATATCAACAAAATTGATCATTTTTTCATTTATTTTTTGGTTTTTTTCAACAAATTTAATAAAAAAATGCATTATTGGGGCATCTGTCGCCGGAAAAATTCTGAGAAACTTTCTCCTTGACAAATACCCAAATAATTCATATGTTTATTGAATTTGTTTAAAACATCATAGAATTGATTAACTGAGTATGAGTTTCAATGAAATTATCATAAGGTTCCTAATTAAAAAGAGCGACGTCGAAAAAGAACAATTTTCCATCGACAGATGCCCGAATAATGCATTTGTTTATTAAAATTGTTTCTAAAAAAATATAAAATTCATCAACCAATCATGAATTTCGCTGAAATTTCCATGAAGTTCCCAATTAAAAAGACTGACTTCGAAAAAAACTCATTTTTTCCTCCACAGGTGCACGAATAATGCATTTGTTTGTTAAATTTGTCTGAGAAAATCGTAAAATTTATCAACTGATCATGAATGTTGCTGAATATATTATGAAGAACCCAATTAAAAAGTATGTCATCGAAAAAAAGAATTTTTCCGTCGACAGATGCCCCAATAATGCATTTGTTCATTCAATTTTTTTTCAAATATCATAAAATAAATCAAAACATTATGACTTTTGCTAAAATTATTATGAAGTTCCTAATTTGAAAAGTAAAGATGGATTCTTCTGTCGCAAAATGCCTGATTAATGCATTTGTTTATGAAATTTGATTATAGTACTAAAAATAATAATCTCAAAAAGAAATTCATTCATCATTATATTGTTTTTTATCCAAATTTCTTGCAATTCTACATTTTGATTGAAATTTGTTTTCCTGCTTGACTAAAATATTTGGCTTTGGTTGAAAATTCAACTATTTTGTGGAACATTTGTCTTTTTGGTTTGAAAATTCTTATATTTTGAATATAAATGTTTAAAATTTAAGTATTCGGTTGAAAATTAATTTATGTATTTTGTTGAAAATTCGTCTTTTTGGTTAAATTCAACTGTTTTTTATTTAAAATTAAAATCTTTTTTGTTGAAATATCGACTGTTTTTTCGTTTAAATTAATTTTCTTAGGTTGGAAATTTAAATACTTTCTGGAAAATTCGTTTTTTTACAGTTTGATTGAAAATTCAACTGTTCAGTTGAAAATTGACTTTTTTGTAGAAATTTTATATTTTTTGATTGAAAATTCATTTTTTGGTTAAAAATTCAAGTATTTGGTTGTAAATTAAACTGTCTTGTATAAATCTCATCTTTTTGTTTTGAAAATTCAACATTTCGATTAAATTTTTTTTCTCTATTGACTGGAAAATCTTTCTGAGTTGAAAACTCAACTCTTGTTGAAAATTCATCTTTTTTATTTAGAATTTTATCTCTTTTGAGAGAAATGTCATATTTTTTTTCAATTAAACTATTTTTTATTTGAAATAAAAATCTTTTTTTGGACAAAATATCAACTATTACATTTTTTGTTGAGAATTCATTCTTTTTGGTTGAAAATTCAACTGTTTTGTTGACTATTTGTCTTTGAGGGTTGAAAATTCTACTATTTTTCTGAAAATTTGTCTTTCTAATTTAGAAATTTATTTATTTTAGTAGAAATTTCATCTTTCCTGGATAAAAATGCAACTGTTTTCTTGAAAATTCATCTTTTTGTGTTATAAATTTAACTATTTTCATAGAAAATTTACCTTTTGTTTAAAATTTGCATCATAGTGTTAAAAATTCAACTAAAATATTTTTTGGTTCAAAATTCAACTCCTTTTTTTCAATTTGTCTTTTTAATTGAAAATTCATCTATTTTATTTAAAATTGCACCTTTCTTGGAGAAAAATGCAACTTTTTGGTTGAAAATTCAACAATTTTGTTAAAGTCATCCTGTTTAAATTTACACAAGATTTTTGAAGAAGATAGGGATTCTTGGTTTGTAAATTTGGCAGATATTCAAATTCCTGATTCAGCTAGAGATATTTTTAGATTATGTTGAGGCTTTAGTAACCATGTGATGGGAAGCAAATCAAAACAAATGATGGAAATAGTCAAAGATGTTGAATCAAGCATACACAAAATTCTAATATTAGATCAACAAGATTTCCGAAGCAAGGTTTTACACTTGTTAAAGAGCTTTGTTGATAAGAATTGTTTGCATGTATAAATGATTTATTGAATGAAAATCTGTTGAAACAATTAAGAAAAAACACTTTCAAGATTCTAGACAATTGGAGAATGAAAAGAGCAAGATGTTATGGTTTGAGAAAAAAATGTTATGGTTTGAGAAAGATTCATAAAGAAGGCCATCCTTTGAGAATGGTTATTTCAACTATTAACACTCCCAGGAAATTTTGAGAACAAAACTTTAATTTGATACTCTAAGAGTCCATTTTAACTTTAAAATACGATATTAAAAATAGCTATGAATTCCACAAAATTATTATTTAAAAACTGTTCCTTATGAGCATGTAATGTTTTCTTTGGATGTTGTAATAATGTTTCCAAGTATACCATTTGAATTAGTTAAACTGGCAATTTTTAATAGATGGGACAATATAAAAACACGTACTCGATTAAGCCAAAAAGATTTTATTAAAGAGATAGCTTTTATTATGAACTCAATTTGTTTTAATTTCAATGGATCTTTTTATAGGCAAAAGTTTGGTACTCCCATGGGTATGTTTATGACACCTCACTATGTGTTTCTCTAGAAAAGCTGCAGGCACTTATTGATGCTTCTGATGTTTTTCATCCAAAACTTCAATTTACCCATGAAATGGAGAAAAATAATAAAATCAGTTTCTTGGACATAGAAGTAATCAAAGGTTAGAATGGGGATATTATTACCAATTGGTATAGAAAAAGTAGATATTCAGGAAGAATTTTAAATTAATTTTAAAAGTTATTTTATTTCAAAAAGTGATTGAAAACTTAATTGACCGAGCTCTAGGTTTCCCAAATTTCATTTAACAAAGAGAATTTGAATATTGTTAGGAACATTCTTTTTGTTATTCATTACGCACAAAAGATTATCGAGCAACATATAATAATAAGAATTTAACAAATCAAAAACAAAACAACATTTTATTAACAGATGATTAAAAGGAATTGAGAGAATATAGTTCTCTTGATAATGTTGTTCTACCTTTTTTTTGGTCGAATAATTTTTATACTTTTTCATACGTTGTTGGATACAAATTCAGTCCAACCGAGTCATAAAGTAGATTTTAAAGAAGTACAAAATACTGTATGTATTCCATTTGTCTTTCAATTAATTATATTCTCTTTCACCAATTTTACCACACTGTTCTTTGGATCATCAAACTCTCATTTTATCATTCTTATGTCTTACAAGAATTTACAAATGAATACAATAAATTACAACCAAAATTACAGGAAAGAACAACCTTTTTCTGTTATTGAGACGAATGTTGTACTTTTTTGTATTTTCTGTACACTGTTCTATTTTATTGTAGTTTTATTGTAGCCAAAAAGTTGTTCTTTTCGACCTAGGATGACAAATATTTAGAATATTGCAATGAGATAATTTTGAGTTAAGATGTGTACATGATCACTGTTACAAAAAAAGCTTCTATGTTTAAAATTGAAAGGAATGGTAGAATATTAAAAGAAAATATGATAATCGTTAATGAAAAACAGGGAACCTTACGTATGACGTTCTTTTTCAAATATATAACCATTGATTGGACACCATATATGTCATCAAAATTATGTCATTGTAATGTTCTCAATATTTGTCATTCTAGGTCAAAAAGAAACATCTTTTTTACTGAAAATAACAATGGAAACAATTGAAAAAAAAAAAATTGATTACGGTGACAGGCCTCGGACAGACTTTAGAAGTCAAAAATAGTGTAAATAGTGTCAAAAAAAAACAGTGTCAAAATAGTGTCATACAATTTTTCGAGTAATAAAAATGAAGTTCAATGTATATTCAAAATGGTTTTCATTATTTGTCCGCTTAAATGCGAACTTAATTAATTTTTATTTACAAATTTCATTACTTGGTTCAAAATTCAATTACTTTGTTCAAAATTCAACAGTTTGATTAAAATTTCATTTCCTTCTTGAATACATTTTTGTAAATTGAAAATTCAACTATTTTATTGAACATCTAACTATTTCGTTGAACATTTATATTTCTGGTTTGATAATGTATCTCTTTTTGTATAAAATTAATTTTTTTTTGTTAAAAATGCAACTGTCCAGTTAAAACTTGATCTGTTTCGGTTGAAAATTAACTTTTTTGTTGAAAATTTACATTTTCGGGTTAAAAATTGACCAGGTTTATGAAAAAAACGTATTTTTTGCTGGAAAATCAAACAATTTGGTAGAGAATTTAACTATTAAGTTAAAAATTCATCTTTTTTGGGAGAAAATTAATTTTTCAAAGTGTTGAACTACTTTCTTAAAAATTCTTTTATTTTTTGTTTGAAGATTCATAATTTCATTTAAAACACATGTTTTTTTTTGGGTTAAAGATGATTTTTTTCAACTGAAAATTTAACTGTTTTGTTGAAAATTCAACCGATTGGTTGAAAAATAACTTTTTGTTGAAAATTCATGTTTTTGGGTTAAAAATTCAACTGCTTTTATAGAAAAATCGTCTTTTTGAATAGAAAATTTCACAATGTAGTATAAAATTCAACTAATTGGTATGAAATTAAACAGTTTTGTAAAAAAATAATGTTTTATTAAAAATCAATTTTCCTTAATAAAAATTACACTACATCATGTTTAGTTGAAAATCGATCTGTTTTAGTTAAAAAACGTAGGTGTAAAAATTAATATATTTTTGTTCAGGCTTCAAGTATTTTGTTGAAAATTCTTATTTTTTACAATATGCAACTTTTTTATTTAAGATTAAAATCTGTTGTGGTTTAAATATCAACTTGTAGGTTGAACTATTTTATTAAAAACTTATGTTTTTTGTAGAAGATTCATCACTTTAGTTGAAAATTCTTTTCTTTGTTTCAAAACGTTACTATTTTATTGAAAATTCTCCTTTTGTTGTTTTAAAATAGAAGGTTTTAACTGAAAATGTGTAACCATTCCACTTTTTGTTGAAAATTGATTTATTTTAGAAAAAAATTCAACTATTTGGTTGAAAATTCATGTATTTTGCAGAAAATTTGTGTTTTTAGTAAACGATTGATCCTCTTGAGTTAAGATTCAACTATATGTATTTTGTGAACAATTAGTAAAAAAATCAATTCATACATTAAAATCAGTTTTGAAATCTTTTTAAATATATCAAATAATACACATGTTTATTATTCTTACCAAGTCTAACCGAAAAGCTTCTCTTAATGTAAATTCGAGAAAAAAAAACAGGTAAAAAAATGTTACTTAAATATTATACTTAATACAAATTATTGTATAGTGATGTATAGTTGCATAATACATATTGTTCTATTAGTCATAATCAATTGATTACAAATTTCATTTTTAGTGATACTTTTTTTGTGATGTATAGTTTAAAAAATGTAGACGTAAAGGTACAAATAAATTGATTAGATATATATTCATAAAATGACCTGTAGGTACTCGGCTGCAGCTGTAGCATTGTCTTCTCTTAATTTCGTAACGAGTTCTTTAATGTTGCCGATTGAACGAATTTTCCATGCGTCTTTCTTACGAAGTGCCTCTGTCTGTCTTTTTTTAACAAATGATATTTTAAAAAGCGTCCCCATGCTTCATCCGAAGCAAAATCTTCCCTCGATATTTGCATAGGCTGAGATCCATCTATAAATCTAATCTTTTTGGTTGGAGACATATTTGAAACATCGATAGTAATCTACAGAAAGGGAGGTCATGGTCATAACAAAAAATGCTTACTTTTTATTTACGGAACCTCCGAGATTGACATTGTCAAAAGTTATATCTACCTGGGCACCCCATTCACCCAATCTGCACTTATTGTCAGGGCGAAAGATGAAGCTCTTCGTAAGTCTAACCTCGCTGTAGGAGCAACGATTTCTTTGATTCGTAGATTAAAACTCAACTCATGGAACCCTATTATTCGACTTTTCGATAGTCTTGTATCCAGCGTTTTAATGTATGGTGCGCACATATGTAGTCTCAGGTATTTAGATTTTAGAGAAAAAGTTCAAAACACTTTTTATAAGAGAATCCTGCATGTTTCAGAAAATACTGCATGATATGCTGTTAGATTAGAAATAGGTGCATCCCAACTTGCAGTCAGAGTTTTTGTATCAATTCTCAATTGGATAGAGAAAATTCTCAATATGCCCAACGGTCGATACCCGAAGAAGTGTTATTTAAGATTGAGAGAACTGGACAGATTAAAAGATGATTTGTCAAACCTAGAAAAATACAACTGGGCCCTCCAGGTTAGAAGTATATTTAAAATGATTGGGATAGAGGGCGATTGGGAATTTCTTTCTCCTTCCTCTCTACAAAAAGGAGAAATCGGCATGGATAAGAGCTTACGATAAATTACTATATAAATTACTATATAAATATTTAACTCTGTCAAGAACACCACTCGGTTTTATCAGAATTATATCGCAATTAAGGTTAATAAATAAGTTCATACCTGGACTTATAATCAAGAATGAAACCTGCAGTTTGAATATTGATGGTTATTGTATCTACTGTCATGAGAATAGTTTGAATACAGAACCTGCGTACCACCTATTAGTAGAATGTCAATTTTTTAAGACTGTAAAGTTTTCATGTATAAGCGAAAGTAGGGATACGTGTGAGATAAGGAATGCCTGGCTGAATATTCTAGATAACCCAGAAAAAATTCTATCAAAAAAATTATTATGTTTGTTATTAAGTTCCACGAATGAGCATTATAATTAATTATATGGCTCAAGGTTTTTTTATTTGCTTTTGTTGTAAGGACGGTTGATCTCCTCTGAGGTAATGTTTACCATCAACCTTTAATTTCAGTTTTTATATATAGTTGAATTTTCATCCTAAGACGATGCATTTTCAAAAAAAAAAGTTATAGTTGATAGTTCAACTAAAAATATTTTCATTTCAAATCAAGAACAGTTAAACTTAAACAAAAAAGACGACGTTTAAACATAATACGTGAGTCTTCAACTTACAGATATTAATTTTGAACCAAACAGTTGCATTTTTATCAAAAAAAGACACATTAAAAAAAAACATGAATCTTTAACCAAATAGTTTAATTTTAAACCAAGAGGATTAATTTTATACCAAAAAAGATCAATATTCAATAAAATACATCAATTTTCAAACAAATAGTTGAATTTCAACTAAAAAGGTAAAATTTCAACAAAAAAACTAAACTGTTAAATTTTCAGTAAAAAATATTAATTTTCAACGAAAAAAAAATGAAATAGTCAAATTTTTACCCTGAAAAGGTGAATTTTCAAAAAAAAAGTTGTTTTTCAACCAAAACAGATTAATTTATAACCAAACAGTTGCATTTAAAAAAAATGATGAAGCTTATAGAAAAAGAAATGAATTTTTAAACCACAGAAGAAAAAAAAATTATTCAAAATATTGAATTTCAAGCTGAAAATACAAGCTTTCCATGAAATAGTTGAATTTCAAACCAAATAATTAAATTTTCAACCAAGAAGATGAATTTTCAACCAGGAAGATTAATCTTCTACTAAAATAGACGAATTTTCAAAGAAAGACATAAGAAATGTAAACAAACAGTTGACTTTTCTTCCAAGAAGAATAATTGAAACCCAATATAAAGCGGGTCTCTTTAGACCTAATCTAAAGAGATCGAAACTGAAGACCGAAAAACCTAAAGAAATTTAGGTGGTATATTTCAATTGAATGAATTTTTATGTATAAATTCATCGAGAAATTCTTATAATTGACGACAATGGTAGAGTTTTTCAGGGGAAATTTATTCGGTTCAAACACCACATTGTCTAACTTGAACAAACTTTACTCAAATCAACTTCTGTCTTTAATACAGGGTCAAACAGAGGCTGTTTGATTCAAACAAACATTTTTCTGAATGTAGCAGCAAGATTGTTGATATAAACATAGAATTATCGTATGATCTGAACCACAACTGAGCTGCCGGATGCAATAACCTGTTATTTCTGCTTCTTTGCGGAATGTAAATTCTGCATGCTCCGTTTTGTACAAACGGTCATGTAGTATTTATGTTCTACGAGAGATAAGAAATAACACGTTAGAGTACATAGCGGTTGTAATGCTAATAAATACGATAAATAGTTGAATTTTATTTATTCAATGTAAAATGGGTTGCAATAGGTATCTTTACTGTTAGAAATTTCTTAAAAATTTAATCACATTTCTTAGTATACAATACAAATTGAAACTTCAAGTATATACTGAATTAACTACAAAAATCTACCACTCATTTATTTATTCTTTTCACGTTAAAGTTTATCAAGATACATCAGTTTTACATCTTATAAAATTGTCTTCAACATGAAGTTGCTCCCCTTGATTTTCAAATTCTTAATTTTGTACCTTAGATTGAAATGACTGAATTTTAAAAGTTATGATGCACAGTTTGATAAGAGGGCTTCCATAAACAACGAGGCCCAATTTCGGCCACTTTTTTACCCCTCCCCCCCTTATCCCGTTCAACCATGCGGTCCAACGTGGCATTCTCGTTGCCCCCCCCCCCATAAGGTAACATAAGCTCAAATATACCAAAAAACCGCATTTTTCCCACTTTTAGGTTAGGATATCTCAAAACCTGACGTGCTGGGAAAATTCTAACCTCGGATTCGGATTCTACGCAGAAAATTACATCAGAAATGACCCTCATTTGGCCAACAACAATCGCAATCCATTTTTCGCAGATCTGTGTAATTGTTTATTTTAAATTAACAGTCAAATGTTGCTAAATAGTAACAAAATAAAAAATGTAATGGTTTAAAAATGGAATATTTAAGACTGAAGTGATATTTGAATAGGATTTGAAATAGAATAAAAGCGTTTGTAAAAAAAATGCAGTGATATTTCCCGTTTTTTTGTGAAATTACTTGCTGGATTTTGAAGGTACTTTTGAATAAGCCGATTCTCAAAGACACGTTTTTTAGGGATTTAATTTCTGTTAAATATGAAGTACTTAATTAGCGTATGGGCTACAAACAGCTAATTAGCTGATATTTGCACCCACCGCAGTGAAGTGGAATTTCAACTTGATTCATTTCCTCAAATTTGCACCAATGTCACTCGTAATGATTCACGCTTGAAAAGATCAAAGTGAAAGCTATAAACCTCTTTCAATTAACAAGCATCTCAGTTATTTGAACTAGCCATATATATATATATATATATATATATATATATTCATTTGATTATATTGAAATCTACTCGAAGTTTCAAATAAATCCCAAAAAGAAGTAAGCTTTGAGAAGTTTCACTACTCAAAGTTCTGCAACAGATCTAAAAAACATTCTTTACATTGACGAGATTCCTTAAATCTCCACGGCGTTCTTCAGATCTTTGCAAGCACTGTTTCTGCTCTCGATAAATGAGATTTTCCTCCATCAGTTCAGATTGCTGGAAATTCTTGGTTCGTTGGATTATAGATTCCAGTGTCGATTCCAGATTCGTCAACTGTCGAAAGCCATTTATACAACCACCGAGATAGAAGAAATGTTCCAACATTTACGGAATCGAACTTATAACTCATAATAATTCAATATCTGCGAAGTACTAAATTGCATAATTTTAATTTTCAAAGTACTTATTAAGATTTCATATCTTACAATAAGACAATCCAGGCCTCGGACTCACTTCAGAGATCAAAAATAGTGTAAGTAGTGTCAAAAATTTTAAAAAAGTGTCAAAATAATGCCATAAAATTTTTCGAGTATTGAAAATGAAGTTTAATGTTTATTTAAAATGTTTGGTATATTTGAGCTTATGTTACATCGCGAAAAAATGTTGTTTCCAAAATCGGGTCATGCCATCTAAAAGTACAACTCTCAAACTTTAAAAAGCTTTTTTAAAATTGAAGATATCATTTTTCCTCGCTGAGATATCCTTCAATGAAGTTTAGCCAATAAGGAGGCTTTCCCCTTCCATGCGCAACGCTTGCGCAGTTCGTCCGGTAACATCACTGCACAAAGCTGCGTGACAGTGATGTTCACGGGCCACGACTTTTTGAACTGCGCAAGCGTTGCGTATGGAAGGGGAAAGCCTACTGATTGGCTAAACTTCATGGAAGGATATCCCAGCGAGGAAAAATGATATCTTCAATTATAAAAAAGCTTTTTAAAGTTTGAGAGTTGTACTTTTAGATGGCATGACCCGATGATAGAAAAAAAAAAGTTTTTCGCGATGTAACATAAACTCAAATATACCAAAAAATCGCATTCTTCGCATTTTTAGGTTAGGATATCTAAAGGACCTGATGTGCTGGGAAAATTCTGACCTCGAATTCGGATTCTACGCAGAAAATTACATAGGAAATGATCCTTAGTAGGCCAACAACAATCGAATCCATTTTTTGCACATCTGTGTTATCAAAATTCCTATTTATTTATCGCAGGCTTCAGTCTTTCCCCTTCTTTTTATTTGTCCATATTGCGAACTTAATTAATAGAACCTAATAAGATAATCCAACCATTTTTTGTTTGAAGTCCATTCTTCTCAGTTGAAAAGTCTACTATTAAATTTTTTCGTGAACAATTCATATTTTTATTTACAAATTTTATCATTTGGTTCAAAATTGAATTACTTTGTTGAAAATTCAACAATTTTGTTGAAGTCATAATTCTTGGTTGAAAATTCAACAGTTTGATTAAAATTTTATTTCTTTTTGAATACATTTTTTTTAATTCCAAATTCAACTATCTTATCAAACAATATCAATTTCTAACCAAAAATGGAGTAGTTACATTTTAAATAAGGAGAATTAAACGTCTACAGACAAAACTAATTTTCTACAAAACAGTTTTATTTTGAACCAAATAGTTGAATTTTATATCAAGTTCTTGAATTTTTAAGCCAAGACGACGAATTTTCTATAGAACAGTTTAATTTTCGACAAAAAAGTCCAATTTTCATTTTTTTTAATTACCTTTTTACACACAAAGAACGATTTTTCAACTAAAGTTAATTATATATATATTTTTTTTTTTTTTTCAAAATATAACTATTTTGTTGAACGCTCATCTTTTTGATTTGAAAGTTCATCCCTTTCATGTAGAAATTTCACATTTTTCTTTACAGATACAACTGCCTGGATAAAAATTAATCTCTTCCGAATTAAAATTAATTTTGTTGTTGTTGAAAAGTCATATTTGCGGGTTGAAAATTCAACTATGTTTTAAAAAATTCCTCAAAAAGTCAAAAACTGGGTAGAAAATTTACCTCTTTGGTTGAAAATTGATGTAATTTATCGTCTTTTTTTGTAGAAAATCAATTTTTTTTATTCAAACTCAAGTATTTTGTTGAAAATTCATATTTGTTCATCAAACTGTTTGTTATTTTCGAATGAAATTTTTTTTTTTTATCAACTATTACATTTTTCGTCGAATATTCATCTTTTCAGGTTGAAAATTCAACTCCTTGGTAAAAGTTAAACTATAGAAGGAAAAAAATGTCAATCAAATTGTTGAATTTTCGAGCGAAAACGACGAATTTTCTATAAAACAGTTGAATTTTCAAGTAAGAAGTATGACTTATCAAAATTGTTAAATTTTCAACCAAATAATTAAATTTTAAAGCAATAATAAAATTTTCATTAAAAAAAGATGAATTTTTAACCAAAAATTTAATAGTAGTCCCTTCAACCGAACAGAAAAAAGTCTATCAAATTTTTCCTTAAGAATCCATATTTTTTATTTACAAATTTTATTATTTGGTTCAAAATTGAATTACTTTGTTGAAAATTCAACGATTTTGTTGAAATCATACTTCTTGGTTGAAAATTCAACAGTTTGATTGAAATTTTATTTCTTTCTTGAATACATTTTTTTAAATTGAAAATTCAACTATTTTATTGAAAATTAAACTGTTTTGTTGAACATTCGTCTTTTTGGTTTACTAATGTATATTTTGTTCAGAATAATCGACTATAATATTTTGACAGTAGACAAGAGGTTAGAGTAGTCACTCGAAGTTGGCTGCAGGCGCTCGTGCGAATATGACGGAAATGGAAAGAAGTTCGCGTGTGCAAGAGAGAGATGAGAATACTATATAAATCGACATTGTTTTCTCTCGATCGTCAGGGTCTTGAACTTGGCTGCAGCCCTCGTGCGATTATGACGGCGATGGAAAGAGAGACACGACGATCGCGTCACAATAGAGAGATTATGCTTTCGACCAATCACGAGCAATTTTATTCCTTTTCATCCCGCTACGTCATAAATTTTCCTCCCTAGGGAGGAAAAGAAAACTTGGCTGCATTCAGCCACTTTCACTTCGCTCTACAGGCATTGAAAATCGATTTTTCGATGAAGGTACGATGAACAAAGTTTTTACAATGTCCACTAGTGACGCCGTTGCAATAATAGAGAAAAAATATAATTCTTCGTCGGATATATGATCACTATTACAAATGGGCGGGCATAAACATGCCAAGCAGCGCGGTGTTTGAATTGACCCCAGAATTAGTCAGTGAGACTCCATTAGGTTCCAGTAACACTATCAAAAACAACTTTAGAATAATAAATATCAACGAAATTCCTAATCCCAATCTTAATCGAAATTTCTAATCCAGATCAGTGTTCCAAATGCGTACACACATGTTCATCACATGTTCACATCAAATCACATTTCCTCTTATTGCAAGAAAAAATTATAAAAATATTTTAATTGAATGCTCTTTTATTATTAAAGTTCCTAATTTGGAAACATTTTGTACAAATTTTGTAATTTGTAATTAAAATTCGTAACAAGTAAAACCTTTCACGGATTGAAATAGTGAGTTTTGAAACAAAATGAATATTAATAATAGTTTTTGGACAAATATTTATATACAAAATTAAATATGTTTCAACAAATTGTAAATTTTTGTTTTTCTTATTAAAGGATCAACCTAACATTTTCCACAAAAGAAATTGTTTTTGATTATAAATGTATTTTTAAAAACATTTTTTTCAAAAACCCGAGCTATATTTTGTTTCCTTGTCATTAAGATGTAAGCGAGGGGTAAGCAACACCTAAAAACTCGGTTCAGCGGAGATGAATTACTCCGGATCATTTCGGACAATCCTGGATTACAACCATATACAAAATTACCCTGGACTACCTAAGATTACTCCGCATTGCATATAATTACTATGAATTAGATAAAATTATGGTGGATTACTCCACCTGAATTACACTTACGCTGATTTTCAACTAGAAAGGAGTTTTTTTAAGAAAAGTGTTGAATTTTCAACAAAATAGATTAATTTTGAATGGAATGGTTGAATTTTTAATCAAGAAGGTCAAGTTTTTCAACCAAAAAAAAAGATAACTTTTCAATCATACATTTGAATTTTCAACTAAAAAGATCAACTTTCTATAAAAAATGAAATAGTTGAATTCTCAGTTAAAACGATAAATTTCAACAAACAAAACAACGGATCTGCAAAAAATAGTTATATTTGAAACTGAACAGATCAATTTTCAACTAAAATGGTGAACTATTGTCGGAAATAAATCCATTTTGAGTTGAAAAATTAATTTTCAACCGAAAAACAACGATTTTTCAACAAAATAGTTGAATCCTAAGCAAAAAGGTCAAATTTTCAACAAAATAATTGACTTTTCAACAACAAAAAAATAATATATGGCAGAAATTTTTAATATTCAACAAAGTAGGATAGCTTTCAAGAAAATGGTTGTTTTTTTAATTAACAACATTAATTTTAAAACAAGGAGATTAATTTTCTACCAAAAAAAATACGTATTTTCCACCAAAAAGGTGATTTTTCAACTACAAAAGATTAATTTTCAATCAGAAATGGTATGGCTACTTTTTCAATTAGGAAAAATAATTGTTTACTGAATAAAAAATTAATTTTTCGCTGAATAGTTAAGTTTTCAACTAAAAAGATAAATTTAAAATGATTATTAAAATAATTAAATTTTCTGTCTAAAAAATTCATTTTCAGAAAAAAAAGAAAAAAAAAATTTTCAGCCAAAAAGATAAATTTTTGCGCAAGAAAATTAATTTTCTACAAAAAGGCGAATTTATAACAAAATATATGAATGAACTTAAACCTTACGAGACAGATGCTTCTGAATTATGTACAACAACTTATTGTGGCTAAACAGTTGCAGTATTCATTAAAAATGTGTCAAAAAGTAGGAACCCACTTTGTAAAAAACTCTTGATTTTTTGCGAAGTTAAGGTCAAAATTTCTTCTATGGAAAGACTTTGGGTAACTTGTTCTATAAAATAGATTTATTTTGAACTAGCAAAAAGAAGTTTACACCCAAAATTATATAGTTGAATTTTAAGTTAATAAGATTGATTTCTAATCAAAAAGACAAATTTTCAAGAAAAGAGTTAAATTTTCAACCAGTTTCTAACTACAATCAAGAATATTTAACAAGAAAACTGATTTTGTAACTAAATTTACTTCAATTATAAACCAAGTAGTTAAATTTTCATCTAAAAAAAGATCAATTATAAACGAAAAATGGAATAGTTCAATTCATAGATAAAAAATTAATTTTCAACGAAAAAAATGAATTTTCAAGAAAACAGTTGAAATTTCAAGACAAAAAATGACTTTAATAAAATTGTTGAGCTTTGTACAAAGTAGATTATTTTTTCAAAAAGTAGTAGGATTTTCAACCAAAATTACGAATTTTCAACGGAGAATAATTTTTGACTGAAAAAGACGAATTTTCAAGAAAATACATCAATTTTAGACTAAAAAACATCAACCAAAACTGGAATAGTTAAATTTTCAGATAAGAAAATTACTTTTAATAAAAAAAGCGGTATATTTTGAACAAAAGAGTTACAAAATATTTGGATTCGCTATCTTAATTACTCCAAATTATTTGGATTACTCTGGATTTACTATTTTTCATGCAAAACGCATTGAAACTCGCCTGAATCTCATGAGAAAATAATGATTTTATTTTTAGGTTTTTTATAAAAGAATTCAAAGATCTACGCGTTTTTATTTATTATTTTTGGACCAGAATTCACAAAGCAGTTGTGGAAATTATTAAATGATATCAGTCATTTTTTTAAATCAAATTCAGAGTACAGTTTTATTACTATCAACATAAGCACTGACATGAGAGTTGATGCTTATTAATAGTAAAAGATATATTTTTAATAGAAGTCTGTATTATCATCGGAGAAGGTAACGAATCGAGAAGAGAAATCTACACACACTGTGAAAATGAAAATCTACAATATCGATCAAAGTTATATCCTCCAATACAGAAAATATTTTAACGTCATTTCAGACAAGATGGAGAATAAAGCTAGAGAAGTGTGCCAGGACAGGAAAGTGTAGCGACAAATAGTTTATAGAAACAATGTGAGTAGAGTGAATGATGATTATTATTATCGAGCGCGAAGCGCGAGATGAATACGAAAACGAGCGCGAAGCGCGAGATCCAACAGGTGCGCGCCCTAGGCTCTTTTTTGTTTGAAAATGCGACCATTTGTTTGAAAATACATCTTTGTTCGTTGGGAATTAAACTGTATGGTGAAAAATTGAACCATTTTTTCAAAAATTTAATTATGTTGTTGGAAATTTAACTATTTTCTTGAAGTCATCTTTGCTGGTAGAAAATTTAACGGTTTTGTTAAATATTCGTACTTTCGGATTGAAAATTCATCCTTCATGTTAAAAAATGTCTTGTCATGTCTTTTCAAGAAAACGTCATGTCCTTTCACATCTTCTCAAATGTTTTGAAACCTTTTGAAATCGTTTCAAATCTTCAAAATATTTTCAAATCTTTAAAATCTGGTGTTTTCAAATCTTGACAATCCTTTCAATCTTTTGAAAGTTTTAAAAGCTTTGTGAAATTGTTGTGAAATATTTGAAAGTGGGTGTACAAGCCTTTTTTAAATCTCTGAAATCCATGCAATCTTTGTAAAATGTTGAAAATCCCTTTAAGTATTTTAAAATTTTTGAAATATTTTGAAACACTCAAAAACTGAGTGAGTAAACCTTTTTAAAACCCCGTTATATGGCCATGGCTCATTCTAATTCTGAATGTAAATTATCATCGAAATTTTCAAACGATAATTTTTATAATTTGCAAGTTGATAAAACATAAATTTGAATAAAATATAAATTATGTCTTGATCAATAAAAAACTTTTCAGTAGCAAGATTTCTTCTGAACGAGATGTTTCTTTCATAATAGACTAAAAGATTTAAATTACTTTTCGCGTTTCAATGAAATAACTGTATTAAAAGAAAAAATATTTAGTTCTAGATTCTCGTGAATAAATCAAAAAGATTTCGAGGTTTTCAAGGTTAAACAAAAATTCAAGAAGAATTTCACATTTTCAAGTTTTCAAGGTCACTGGACACCCTGTTATAAAAAGGAAACATTAAATATTTTAAAATTGGAGAATTGCATCGTTAAAAACGTATACTCATAATTTGTCACTATTTTTTTACAGGGGCTGCTTTTCCTCATGCTGTACATTGTAATGAAAGTCAACCCCCAAGATAATGCCAATCTAGCTAAGCATCTCCACCTGCAACCTAAGCAGGTCCTGAGGGACTGACGCAACCACCAAAAACCAGACCGCCTATGCAAGCGGGCCAACCAAATAGTACATCCGTCCCATCACCCTACTACCTAAATATATTTCAAAATGAATATAAATCTGAAAAATACATAATTTTCCAGAATAAAAGCTGAAAATCAATTCATCGTGTGCAACATGGCACACCCAACTAGGCCAGGAAGTCCATCACGCAATTCATAGATATCAATGTTTTGAAAACTTATTTGTCACCTAAAATTATTAAATATTTTTTTCTATTTTGGAATTT
Source organism: Andricus grossulariae (assembly GCA_011634705.1). Lineage (NCBI taxonomy): Eukaryota > Metazoa > Arthropoda > Insecta > Hymenoptera > Cynipidae > Andricus > Andricus grossulariae. Next base: position 25,572,275 of record JAABKJ010075445.1, on the reverse strand, counting down.
GATTATCAAAATGCAAGCATGCCGAAATATGTCACGTCGTTTCATCAATGTCATCTGTTAATAAAATCAATATACTCACTTGACATGCGGTGTTTTTCTGTAAGGCTCCCCAGAATTTCGCAGTATCAGGTACACCTCATAATGCCCGCTTTATGATTCACTTTTAGCCGATTATACCTGGTTAGTACATTTTACTGCACTAAACTTATACAAACACCCGTTCCCAGTTTTCCTGGCTCTATTAAATAGTATCCTGTTTTTTTTAAGCCTGAAGTCTACTATTCCGCCAAGGAGCATCCTTGTCTGGTTTTCTAATTCAAAGAGGACCAGTATCTTTATAAGATTTATGTATGACCCAATTCACTATATCGACGGCAAACTCCAGCTGATCAGTTGATCTTATATTGAAAGAAATAATTGCCAAGATCTCTTCAAGATCTTCCCTATATGTGTCCCGATCAGTCGTATTTGGGATTCTGTACTTAACATGATCAGGCTCGTCAGCTGTCAGTCAAAAGCATATATGCTTTTCAATAACCTCTTACATCTCTTTACATCTAGATTTCACAAAGGTCGGCGTATTTCTGCGATCCAATATGGTTAAATTGTTAGTTGAAAGGTAATCTAATACGTACGTAGCTCTGTTGTTGATGTTCTCACTCTTTTATATTGTATGATGCGCATGCACATCACATCCCATGATCAGTGGGCATCCTTTTGGACTAAAGTAATCAAAAAAGCGTCTACATTCCTATGATGGTAGCGGGTCTAGAGAATCAAATGGCAGGTATGCTGAGAAAATCACCAGGGTCTGATGCATTCCTTCTCTTTGGTGTTCGACTTTAATTCCTACTAGAACTTTGGTACAGAACCTAGGTAAGCAAATATATTCGATAACCCTGCTGACCTAAATCGTTGTCCTACGGGTTTCATCAGTTTTCTTGTAGATTATACAGTCGTATTCTTGGCTTATACTCTTGATTTCGGTCTTACAACATTGATGTTCTTGAATCAGACCAAAGGCTCTTTGTTTCACTATAATACCTATTCTTAAGATGGCGGACGCAGATTCACTGTGATGAAGATCAATTTGCATGAAATCCAAATCCTAGGATTTTACGCTGTTCACTTAAAAACCCAGCGTTATCCCTCAGCTGTTCCGAGAACAGCTAATTTCTCACTCTCCTCGTAGTCTTCTTCTGTTTAAAAAGTATTTGCATCTGGATCCTTCTTATTCCCAGATACAGTTTGAAGTCGATTTTCTCGATGTTTTGGAACACTTTATCCGTTCGCACTCAGGAATAACTGGATATTCTGGCGTCTTTATTTGAATCGAAGATGGTACGCTCCTTCATCTTCAACGTGTATTTCCAGACTTCCAACCTTTCAAGGAAGTACCTATTATCCATACCATAAACCTTGTAGCCTCGATGAGTCATGCACTAGATACTTTATTTAAGATAGTAAATTAAAAATTAGAACATTCTAAATTTCTTGTATGATTTTCTTCCTTACCTGTCACGAAGAGCATAACTTCTCCTTCCTACTATTGCAGAATGTAAAATGACCTTTTAGGCGCGAATATTGTATGAAATCTTGCGAAAAATCGTTTTAATACACAAAGTCACCTTAAATTAAATGTAAATTAAATGAATTTTGAACAATTCTGCATTTCTGGCTTATACTTTTCATTTCGGCCTTACAGCATGAATGTTCTTAAATCAGAGCAAGGGTTCTTTGTACCACTACTACTACTTTTCCACTGTCCTCGTAGTCCTTATCGGTTTAAAAAGTATTTTCATCTGTATCCTTTTCATTCCCAGATACAGTTTAAAGTCGATTCGCACCTCCGAGAGCACCTATCACAAGGACAATTACTCGTACCGAATATTTTGGTTACAGTCGTTGCAGCTCTCTTCCGAGGTCTTGATACCTTTCCTCCTTTTCTTTCTCCTTGGCAGTAATGTTGTATTCGGAAGGAGCCATAAATATATATATATAATTAGTGAATATAACATTCATTTGAGATACATAATTTTTCAACATATTTGAAACAATTGAAAATATGTGAAAATTCAACTCTTTGGTTGAAAATTGATGTATTTTATTAAAACTTGGTTAGAAATTCATGTTTTTGTTTTCAAACAAACTATTTGATTTAAAAGTAATCTAGCTTGTTGAAAATTAAACAATTTTGTTATAAAGTATCCTTTTTGGTTAAAAAGTCAACTTTTATGTTGGAAATTCGTCTTTTCCGTTGAAGATTCAACTTCTTGGTTGAAAATTCGTCTTTTTTGATTGAATTGAAATGTTTTTTATTTAAATTAAAATCTTCTTTGGTTAAAATATATCATATTACAATTTTCGTTAAGAATTCATCTCCTTTGGTTACCAATTAACTATTCTGTTGAAAAATCGCTATTTTTTGTTCGAAAATTTAGTTGTTTTGTTGAAAATTCGATTTTTTTTGTTGGAATTAAATTTTTAACTGAAAATTTACTTGTGTAATTTTCGGTGAAAAATTGATCTTTTTCAGTAAAAAATTCAACTATTTGGTTGAAAATTCAATAATTTTTTCAAAAAGTAATCCACCCACTCTGGAGAAGAAATCTTTCTTGCATGAAAATTCAACTATTCTTTTGATAATTTTTCTTCTTTAATTAAAAAATTCAGACATTTCAATAGAAATGGCATCTTTCTTAGATAGAAATGCAACTTTTTTGTTAACAATTCAACAATTCTGTCAAAAGGTCATTCTTTTGGTTTAAAATTCAACTATTTTGTTTAAAATTCAACTATTTGGAGAAAATTTACTTGTCTGAAATTATTTAAAACAGTTTAGAATATGTTCCTTCGCTACAAATATTTGGTGGCCCTAAGAACGACCGATTGTATAATATTTTACACATGTTTAAACCAGTTGAAAATATGTTCCTTCGTTGAGAATATTTGGTGGCACTGAAAAGGGCAAGTTGAAGACATAAATACATTATTAAAACCTAAAGCCTGAAAGAAATTCTATTTATGAACGACTGTATAAATTCCACTTTATCTCATTGATAGCATACGCAATTAGTTCAGTGAATGCGATAGTATGAAGATAACTACTTTATAAAATCAAAACGAGAAATCTGTCCTAGTTCGAAGTCATTAATCTGATTTTGAATGAATTCTCGCTTGTTCTTGGAGTGAGAATTCTGATACTGAAAAGGTGAATCAATGCTATTGCAGGTGAAGTAAGTTCCCGCTTGAACATCGAGCAGTGTTTCGATAATTTTGAAAATTGAAGGATGCGTGTGATAAAATGAATTATTAAAATGGGAATGAAACGACTCACACGCATTCGTTGTCCGCGTTGAATCGGCAGTTCTTTTGGAACAGATTTTAGCTGGAAAAGTACAATTATCTTTCAAATACGTATCTATCAGATAACACGTGAATTTTATAACTTTTTCATCATATGACATGATCGGTAGTAACTCAAAAGCAAAAAAATGTTTGACTTCCGTGTAATTTAAAAACATTAAGCCAAAGCAAATACGTAACCAATTACCAATTTTGGAATATTTATCTTTATATTCTCTAGTGAGACCGAGCTGTTGAATTTGTCGATACCATGCCTGCGATAAGTGAAATCTACAACCGATAATTCGCGCAGTCGGCCATACTTCTTTTGCAGCATTTTGCATGGCTATCTCAAAGTCTAAGATGATTTCTTCCGGATTTAACCAGACCCCCTTTTCTCCGCATAATTTCTTAATTGATTTAAAACATTCCTCTTAAGTAGTTTCGCATTTATCTTTCAGCAGGAAAAAATCTAAAGGAATATAATGACCGTTAAAATAACCGTGAATACCGAAAAGTTACTTGAAAAACTGATACAATAATTAATTGAACCATCGGCATACAATTTCTGCGATTGAGTTAAATATTTTTAATTATTTTCGCTCGAGAAAATTATCATATTTGATTTCGGATCATTCATAAGAACAAAATCGTCATCAAATTTAGTTTTTATAGTTAATTCATTTATTTTTTCATGCGTTTCTGCTCAATATTTGGGAGGTGACGGTAAAACGCTTTGACGGACCCTATATGCAGCTTTTCTAACATTTTGTATGTCATTTACTTGTAAATTACGGTGATCACTAGTTACGCACGAGTTGATAATTTTAGCTGGTTTTTCGCACGGTTCATCTACAGCTTTTCTTTTTACGCTTGCTGAAAGCGATTGATGCTGCAAAAGTTTTTTATTCACGGGATTATGGTTATAATTCAAATTGCTAAGAAGAATGTTAATTGTTCGTGTAGATTTACCCGAAGTACGTAAAAAAGAGTGGCATTTTTTATCATTACACCTCCATCTTCCTTCTCCCGTTTTCAAAAATTTATTAAAGTGAAATTTAAAGTCATTGACAATTAGAATAGTTTTACCTTTTTCAGACGTCCCTTCAATAACAACTGGAGCAGTTTCCGAAGAAATTTTTCTTCCAAAATGCAAATGATATCCAAGTCGATATTTTTACTGTAGCAGAGTAGACGACAAAATTCACTTGCATTAAAAATCAACGAACGAAAACGAATAAGACTAGTATCCGAAATGCAAACTATTCAAAGGATAATTTTGAGAAATTCGACTGTTTGAAAAATAAGCCAAATTTATGATATTTGTTAATGAGTTTTAAACTTAGGCCAGGAATGGGACTATTCATACTTTTGCACGGGGCGTGAAAAATTATTGAAGGATAATCTTGAGAAATTCGAATGTTTGAGAAATAAGCCAAATTTATGATGTTTGTTAATGAGTTTCAAAATTAGACCAGGAATGAGACTATTCATACTTTTTCACTGGGCGTGGAAAACTATTGGAGGATAATTTTGAGAAATTCGACTGTTGGAGAAATAAGCCAAATTTATGATGTTTGTTAATGAGTTTCAAAATTAGGCCAGGAATGGGACTATTAATACTTTTGCACGGGGCGTGGAAAATCATTAAAGGATAATCTTGAGTGGATTTGAGTAAAATATCCTAAAAAAATGCGCATAAAATTTCATGTACACTTGAACATTTATTCTTTAATAACAAAATTTCATAAATAAACATCATTGGCGACATAATTTTAAAAAATAGTAAGAGAAGAAGCGAATATTTCTGCCTTTAAACGTTGACACTAGACATTTGTTTATAGGTTTATAGATTTTAAACATATAGAAAATATTATGCAATGTTTTCAAGCTCTTGAAAAATCATTTGAATTTTTTTAAATAATCTAAAATCTTTTCAAAAATCCACTCAAATTGTTGAAGTCTATTACAAATTTCGTGGAGTCCTTTAAAATACCTTAAAATATTTCAAGAGAATTCGAGAAAATTCAGAAATAGGTATAGAACTGCATTCAATAGTGGTTAGCCCCTCCATTAATTTTTTGAAAGAAAATGGACTATAGTGACTTTATTTTTAAAAAGTGACCAAAAATTGATTTGATAAAAAGTGACTAAAAGAGACTGTTTAACCCCTCATTATTCTTGACGAAAATTTCCCGAGTTTTACAACATTTTTTCAAAATCCCTGAATTTTTCCTGACTTTCCCTGACCAAAAAAATTCCCGGAGTTTTCCCTGATTATCAGGTTTTTCCTGAGCTGCGGCCACCCTGCATGAAAAATGATGTTGATATTAAAAACCCAATTCTACATCTTTACATTGAATTTTAAAAACTTCTGAAATTTCTACAAAAATTTTGGAATTTAAGGCCATGTCCAAACTTACCCGATTAATACCTAACGGTTATTATTCAGAGCAAATTAAGAGCACACGTAAATGTATTTAGTTCAAGAGTGAAGGCGGCTTTAAAATATGCCATTCAACTCCACATAGTAACGACGGGCCCCATCCGAGTCTAACATAGCCAAGCGTTGCTTAACTTTAGTGATCGTATGAGAAGCCGAAATGACAGTACATGTATCCAAGTATAATATCATACTCATTTTTGAAGTAAAAACGTAAGTATTCAATACTTCAATCTCTTTATTCAGAATTTAAGTAACGTTTAATATCAAAAAAGACGTTGATAGATGTTGTATAGGATGAGATAGAGAATAGAAGATTAAAAAAGGTAGACGTGAATTTAAATTGGCAAAGAGATACAAAAAGATAGACGTTGATAAAAGTAGGATACAATGTAATAAAAAGAAAAGATTGAAAAAGATAGTCGTAAATTTAGATTAAGAAAGAGAGACCAAAAGATAGACGCTGATAGATGTAGTATAGGATGAGATAGAGAAAAGAAGATTGAAAAAGATAGACGGAAATTAAGAGTAACAGAGATAAAAAGAGATTGGCATGAATAGATAAAGGATAGAATCAGATAGAGAGGAGGGGATTCAAAAAAATAAACGTAAATTTAGATTGACAAAGAGATACAAAAGGATAGACGCTGATAGATGTAGTATGGGATGAGATGCATAAGAGGAGATTGAAAATGATAGACCTGAATTTATACTGACAAATAGAAAAAGATAGACGCGTATAGATGTAGGAAACGATGAGATACATATGAGCAGATTAAGAAAGACAGACTTAGGTTTAGATTAAAAGAGAGATAGAAACACATTGACATGAATAGATAAAGGATAGGATGGGATAGAGAAGAGGGGATCGAAAAAGATAGACGCAAATTTATATTGACAAAAAGATAGAAAAAGATAAACGTTGATAGATTTAGGATACGATGAGATAGAAAAGAGGGGATTACAAAATATACACCCAAATTTAGATTGGCAGAGAGATAGAAGCATATTGTCGTGAATAGATAAAGGATAGGATGAGATGGAGAAGAGGGTATTGAAAAAGATAAACGTGAATTTAGATTGAAAAATAGGTAGAAAAAGATAGACGTTGATAAATGTATGATACAATGAGATAGGGAAGGGGAAGATTGAAAAATATTGATGTGGATAGATAAAAGATAAGATGAGATAGAGAAGAGGGTATTGAAAAAGATGTACGTGAATTTAGAATGAAATATAGAAAGAAAAAGATAAAAATTGATAGATGTATGATACGATGAGATAGGAAAGAGAACATTGATAAAGATAAACGTAAATGTAGATGGAACAAAAGATAGAAAAAGATAGATGTTGATAGACAAAGACATAGTGAGATAGAGAAGAAGGTGTTGAAAAAGATAAATGTGGATTTAGATGGACAAAGAGATAGAAAAAAATAGACGTTGGTAGATGTAGGATACGATGAGATAGAGAAAAGAAGATTAGAAAAGATAGATGAGAATTGAGATTGACAGAGAGATAGTAAAATATTGACGTGGATAGATAAAGGATAGGATGAGATACAGGAAAGGGTATTGAAAAAGATAAACGTGAATTAAATGGACAAAAAGATAGAAAAAGATAGACGTTGAAAGATGGTGTATACGGTGAGATAGAGTTGAGAAGATTAAAATAGATGGATGGGAATTCAGATTGACAGATAGAAAAATATTGACCTGGATAGATAAAGGATAGGATAAGATAGAAAAGAGGAGATTAAAAAATATAGACCTAAATTTAGATTGACAGAGAGATAGTAAAAGATTGACATGGATAGATGAAAATAGAATGAGATAGAAAAGACGGTATTCAAAAAGATAGACGTGAGTTTAGATCGACAAAGAGATAGAATGGGATACATTTTCTGTATCGTTTTCCATCATACTCATTCAAAATTATTCAAAAAAATTGGATCTCTGTCTTTTTACATCCAGCAGGGCGTAGCCGCAAGTAGAAACACTTGCAGTTTCGGTCAGGTGTCCGTCCGTCTGTCGTACTTTTTTCAAAAGAGGGAAAGTGAGGGAAAGTGAGAGGGGAAGTTAAAGGAAGTAGGGGAAGGGAATTAGAAGAAATCAGGAAAACGTAAGTATAGGAAGTTAGGAGAGGGAAGAAGGGGAAATGAGGGAAAATGAGAGGAGGAAGAGTTGTTTAAGTAGGGGGAGTGAGGGGAGAGGGACTAGGGGAAGTGAGGGGTAATAATAGGAGGGGAAGTAGACAAAGTGATGAGAAATTAGGAAAGGGAAATGAGTGTAAGTGAGAGGATGTAGAGAAACTAGTTAGAAATGAGGGTGACTGAGTAGGGGAGGAAAAATTAGGGCTGGGGCAGGGAAGTAGAGGAAGGGGAGTATTAGCTGGGGGCGTAAGCTGAGAGGGAAGTAGAGGAGGAAGAAGTTGGGGAAGGGGGCGAAGGGTAAAGTGAGGGGAGGGAATTTAGGGGAAGTAGGGGAGGGGAAATATGGAAGGGGAGGTTTGAATGACTCATTCAACATCTTAATAAAGCAGGCGCGGCACCTACATTGACTAATTTTTTTTGTTCACACATTTAAATTGATAAAGCACTCACTTTTTTAAAGTTTTGAGAGGTTCAACTTTCGGATTCTTTTTTCCAGTTTCTGGATCTACGGTAGTAAATATACACCTTGTGCAAGGCTTTACATTACGAAAAACAATTTTCCCAATTTTAACCCAGTCCCAGTGATCTTCTTCGAGAACTTCTGCACCTTTCACAACGAAATTCATGCGGAAGTTCAATGGGTTTACAGGTTCCTCTAAACGATATCTTTTCTTCTGTAATTTCCATTACCCTACGAATAAGTATTTTTGAATATATTTTACTTGCGGTACTTAGTAAAAGATAACTTCATAAAATACCAAAATCAACATTTTAAAAATTCGCTGTGTTGCCAATTTCGATTCCTGGGTCTTGTGGATTTTTTTCTAGTGTATTTTTATGTTTAAAAAACCCACACATGCTCACAAAAATGTTTAAACTACAAGTTATGAAGATAAATTCATAAAATTCCAAAATCAAAATTTAAAAAATTCGCTGTATTGCCAATTTTGATTCCTGGGTCTTGGGGATTTTTTTCTAATGAATTTTTGTCACTAAAAAGTTGTCATATACCTCAAATAATTCTCCTACTATTTGCGAACGTGTTAAAAAAATTTCCGAAAACAATGGTAAATTAAATAGGAATTATCTCTCGGAAAATTAGAGATTAAAATCCGAGACAAAAATTCAGAAGACTTTTTTGACCTCCAGGTATGTAAAAAAAAGGAAACTCAATAAAATTTAAAAACTCTGCGAATAAGAAATTTTTTAAACCTTTTTTTCCAGCGCGGGTAACCAAGCTGCATGTTCATCGATTTCAAATTAATTATACTTTTTCAGGACCCCAATACGCTACTTTTCCGTGTTGGAGCGATTTAGAATTCCAAAAGTATTTATTTTCGACCCGCCCTAATATACATATATATTTTTTTATAATGTAATAAATATATTTATTTTTTTTAATTTTCTTTTTTTTAATTCTTATATTTTTTAAATCTTATTTTATGTTACAGATACATTTTTATTAAGGATTTTAAACACTTATTCCAAATTTCTTTTATAACACGTATACTTGTTTATGCATTTTTTTCCATATCTTGGAAAGTTTGAACAGATTTTGCATATTTGAAATACTGTTTATATATCTGCGAAAGATTATAACAATTTTCAGGCCCTTCCTTGTTCAGAAAATATTCTTTTATTAATCATTTAATTATTTTGCTGTTATAACTAATGCATTTCTCAGCAAGAAGTGCAGCAGCGCCGCCAGTGGATTAGTTCACGGCTGGCATCAAACTTTAGCCAGAGCTCCTATGCAAAATTCGGGTCGGTCGGATAGGGCTGGTTTCCATCAAAGCTCCATCCTCACATTGATAATTATGAGAACCTCTGAGTCATGTGACACCCACGTGACACCAACTTGAATAAGTGTTTTTCCGCCTTCAATTGTTAATAATTTTTTTCTGTTGAACGACCAACAGAAAAAAATTGAGAACGCACATTGAGTTCAGATTAAAATTATGTATTAAAAAATTATTTTATCTAAAATTGCGAAACAACTCTATTTAGAGTAAAAACTGATATGATATGTATGAGGGGATAGGTGTGAGGGGATTTTCAAGTCACAGAACACGAATTTAGGGTCAAAATTCTAAAATTCAAAACTTTGACTCAAATTTTGAAAATTTAATTTATTTTTCAGATTTCCATGAAAGTCGGTACGAGGGGGTTTTTCGAGTTACAAAACACAAATTTGGGGTCAAAACGAAAAGATTCCAAAATTTGTCTTCAATTTTGAAATTCAATTTTTTTTTTATCAATTTGGTAGATTTTCATGAAAATCAGTACGAGGGGATTTTTCAAGTCACAGAACACGAATTTCGGGTCAAAATTCTGAAATTCAAAGCTTTGACTCAAATTTTGAAAATTTAATTTATTTGGTAGATTCCCATGAAAGTCAGTACGAAGGGTCACAGAACAAGTCACAGAACACGAATTTAGGGTCAAAGTTCCAAAATTCGAAAATTGGACTCCAATGTTGAAAATTTTATTAATTGTATTAACCCTTAAGGCGCTTCCTCAGGCTTGACTTTTAGCCCATGTATTACAAATGACATGTTTCCTCCTACAAGAATGAATTGTTCGATGTAATATTTGAACCACATAATCTTAATGGCATAATACACAAAAAGAAAGCCTCCGTTTTTCGAAAAATGGTCTTGTTTTTGTTATTTTTTAATTAATCGAAAATGTGCTTTATTTATGCGCCTGGCAACGAGCAATCCGACACTTGGAAAGTATCCACGATGATCCGAAAACAGGCGCTCCAAATTTATAGAGCACAGCTGGGTACTGGAGCGTGAAATTTTTCGACGACACTTGAACCCGGGTGGTCGGTCGTAACTCATCCGACCTTCCTATTGTTAGAGCGTTACATGATTCGAGACGTTTGAACGAAATTGATAATTATTAAAATATTAAGAAATTGAATTTTAATATGCTGCATTAGATCCCTGGCGGACCGGGCGAACGCAAGCATTACGCTACAGCGTTATGCTAAAGTAATGCTAAAGTAATATGGCATTATAATTAATAAAAAAAAGAAAAATAGATATGTAAACTGTTGAAATTATAATAATAAGTTAAGATTTACGTTAAATGGTCATGGCGTAATTGCAACAAGTTTTTTTTCAGCGTTAAAAAATGAAAAAATAATGTGACTGTCATTGCAGTCTGCTAACCTCGGCTTCAAGCGGGTTGCGAACATGCAGGGGCCCGACTTTAATGACAGCCACTTTTTTTTCTTATTTTTTAACGCTGAAAAAGCAACTTGTTGCAATTACGGCATGATCATTTAACGAAAATTTTAACGTATTATTATAATTGCATCAGTTTATATATTTATTATGCTTCTTTTAATAATTATAATGCCATATTACTTTAGCATTACTTTAGAATTACGCTGTAGCGTAATGCTTTCATTCGGCCGGTCCGCCAGGGATTCCTTACATAATGACGAGACGATTAAAAAAATATAGAAAAAAATCAGTTAAGCTGTTCAATTTCTTTTGGGAGGTTTGGTAATTTTGCATTTTATTCAGGATTACCTTCAATATTGAGAATATTGACCCATTTCCCTAATCTTTTTTAAAATTTTTTTTAATTATATGATTTTCAAATTTTATCAGGTAATAAAAATATCATCGATCCATGTTTTGCGCAATTTTAGAGATTGTAACAGAATTCATTGTCGGCCGGTGATTTACTTTGGTCTTTATCGACAAACAAAAGCAGATTCAAGGAGAATAATCTTATTATATATAATCTAATTATTCAATTCATTATTGCTTCCTCCAAACAGGTGTATATAGGTAAAGTAAATGGCACAATGCCCAGAGGTAGACCGCTGAAAGAATGCTTCGAATCTGTGAATGAGGCATTAATTCGAAGAGACATAAGAAGCCATAGAAACACGAGAGCTTGCATGAAAAAATGAATGGACGTGCAGCAAGCTAGAGTAGTATGCAAGGACAGAAAATTTTGGCGACAAATAGTTTATAAAAAGAATGTGAGTAGAGTGAATGAAGCCTGAAACAAAGACCTTGCCTCCGTTAGCAGACTGCAATGACAGTCACATTATTTTTTCATTTTTTAACGCTGAAAAAGAAACTTGTTACAATTACGGCATGATCATTTAACGTAAATTTTTACGTATTATTATAATTGCAACAGTTTACATACTTATTTTGTTTCTTTTATTAATTATAATGCCATATTACTTTAGCATTACTTCAGCATTACTTTAGCATTACGCTGTATCGTAATCCTTGCGTTCGGCCGATCCGCCAGGGAGAGTGATTGGCCACATCTGGAATCCCGTTTTCAGTTCCGTCTTTGGAAAATACGTTTTAGCGACTTGTCGTAGAAGAGTGATTGGTCACATCTAGAACCCCATTTTCCAGCTCCCCCTTTGAAGAAATACGTGTTAGCAACTGGTTACAGAAGAGTGATTTAATCAGATTGAGAACCCCTTTTCCAGCTCCCTCTTTAACAAAAATACGATTTAGTGTCTGGTCACAGAAGAGTAATATAAAATTGAACGGATCTATCGGGTTGAACATTTTGTAAAGTCATTAATCATTGGATTTTTTCCAGTTAATCCGAGTTACTAACAATAAACATAACCTCAACTGTCCACATTCGGTAAAAATACTCAAGATATATCCCCAAACATTATTCTTAGGGTATACGTACAAACATTAGTCTGCTCTTTTAAGTGAAACTTAGTTCTGAGGAGGCGAGCCCCTGATGAAAACCAGCAAATGAACACTGCAAAGGAAAGAATTAATAACAAATTCTGGGAGCTTATATGATTGGTTTTATACATTTATGCCTGCGACAGTTCACACGATTCTGATGAATGGGGTTAAAGTCATTGAAACTGCTTCATTGCCTATCGGACAGTTAACCGTAGAAGCCCAAGAGGCAAATAATTAAAATTTCAATAGAATCAGAGAATTAAATACCTAAGAAATTAGTTGGATTGCAACCAATGTATATTTGTGTCACAAGTTCTTAATTATGACTGATTCATATATAAACCATATATCCGATCACAATGGATGTGCCCCTTATCTCATGGATTCTGAAGCTCAAGATCTGTTGATTTAAAATAATTGAGGTTAAAATAAACGATTCTGGGGGAAAAATTTATTTTTTTGAAATTGCCCATTTCATAAATTTGTTTCTAATAATTATTTATAACAATAAAAATTTTGTTATGTGTCAATACATCCCCTTGCAGTATAATATTCATGAGGGTAAAATAAAATATTCTGTTAAGAACAACGCATTTTTTGTATATAAAAGCGCCTATTCAATGAATTTGTTTATCAGAATTGTTTATAACAATGAAAATTTTGGTTTAATGTCAAAAAAGTCCGTTGAAGTTTTTTCTTAAGGGTAAAATAAACGATTCTGTCAAAGAAACGCATTTTCTATATCTAAAAGCATCTATTTAATGAATTTGTTTATCAGAAATGTTTATAACAATTAAAAATATTGTTGTTTTCAATATATCCGGTTGAGATATTATTTTTGAGGGTAATATAAACAATTCTGATGAAAACACAAATTTTCTACATCCAAAAGCGCTCATTTAAGGAATTTGTTCATGATAAATGTTTATAATGAACAAACATATAATCGTTGTAATAAGATATCAATTTTATACGATTTTATAAGAAGATCGAGATAAAAATGTTTCCAGGCTTCATAATACAACAAAAATAATTTTTGTTGATTAATATGATTATGACAATTAAGGAATAAAGTAACTTTATTCACAATATCACAGTCTGTTAAGCAAAGGCACATTCACTAATTATATACTTTTTTGAGGAAATATCATTGAATTATATTTTTCCGTTTATTTAATTAAATACTGAAAATTTAAAAAAAGCTTAAATTAAAGTTGTAGGTCTTCCAAAAATACACCTTTCATGATATACATAGTTTTTCGAAAAAACCGCTATTTTTTCAGAAAAAAAAAGGAAAATGTTGGTACAAAGTGTAGAATTGCTTGGAATGGGACTTGAGCCAATCCTGTCCACCACGTGACGTTGGAAAGGGGAAGGTATAGGACCGACATTATTTGCGTGACCAGTCACGGGGTTGCCTTCTCGCTCCCACGAGATTACCCAGATAGTACAACGATTTCGGTGAAGATTTACGAAAAAAAAAAATTAAAACCAATGCAATTTTGATTTTTTTCAATTTGAGTTTTTGTAAATATGGAAATTAGTTAAGGTATGTATGTCCCACGGTATTCCAGGAGGGCCAAAGAAATACTGCGTAGCCGTACGTGCCATAGAATACTGCTGCGTATCGAATTAATTTAAATAAATCTTCCAAACTGTCCTGAACATTACCGTGCAATATTCCCTGATAAGCGGACATTTTCTTGGTTGAATGAAACTTGCCACGTTTTAATGCAATATTCCGAACCGTGCATTGGCAGTTTCAGGAAATCTTCACCGAATTTTTTGTGCTATCTGGGTACACCATTTCTATGACCAGTCACAGGGGTGCAATAATATAAATCAATTCTAAATAGAATTAAATAAATATTATTACAGTCCAAGCTCCGAGTAGTGCCGCCCCGAGCAATGCCGCTTTTCCGATTTCTCGCTCGAGCGCTACCCCCACCACTTTAGCGTCGGTCTCGATCGATGCATTTCATAGCTAACGCTCCGAGGAGTGCCGGGAACGAAACGGCTGAATCTGAAGGTTTATCTCGTGTCAAACCTTAAAGTTGTTCAGTCAAACAAATCGTTCATTTTAATATACATATAAGAAATTAAATATTACGAAAACTGTTCGTTATTAAAAATGATTTTTAATCTACTTTAACAAAATTTGCTGTGATATAAAATCAGATTTATGTACTATAAGGCTAATTAATCATTGTTTATTTTACATTTCATCAAATATTTAAAGGCTTGGGATAAAGATTGAAATTTAAGAATCTTAAATTAGATTAAAATCAAATTCGAAATCCCGTTTAACGTCCAATACTCCAGTCAATTCTTGTTTTATTTTCAGGAATTCTATATATTGAATAAAGATGTACTGTATGAATGTTCAACATAAAATGTGAACTTTAAAACCTGAAGACAACCATGAAAAATTATAAAATCGCGTTCAAAAGATATTAGATGTATGATTTCAGCTTATTTAATCTGCGTTTCCATGAGAAAACTGCTCCCAGTATTATTACACAGTACAAAACGTGGAAAAGAGTGAAAGAGTGAATTTCCATTTTTCAAATAAACGAATATCTGTTCTCACTGCTGTAAAAAAAAGCTTTTCATTTTTTTTTCACGTTTTACATGTTTTGTTATAATTATAATAAGATTACACGAGTGACATCAAATTGAGGTTATAATTGACAATTCGATATTTGAGTTTCTCTTTGTTAAAAAATTCAACATGAAAATTCAGAACTTTAAAATTGTAACCATTTAAAATTTCCGAAATTATTCAATTACTGATGTATAAATATCAGAAAGTTTAATTTTTATCTAGTTTTATTTTAAACTCAATTTTTAATTTTTTAATTTCCAATCTTCCTTTAGAATTATTATACATTCTTGAAATTCTCTAATAAAACATTTTTCTATTCGAAATTGATGTTTGTTCAAATCTTCAACTGAAAATCGGTCCATTTTAAGATATTACATTAAAAATAAAAAAATAATTAAAAATAAGATTGCTGTAATATGAATGCATTTTTTGAAATCGTAAATTTTAAGCTTTTTAATTAAAAATTGCTTTATATTTACATGAAAAATGATTAAATTCCAAACTATCACGGTTTTTAATAGGAAATTTTGAAGTATTTAATTGCGAAATTGTCCTGACATTTTGAATATTTGACTTTGAAACTAAAATATTTTGAAATTTAAAATTCCAAATTTACAAAATTGTCTAAAAAATAATTAAAGAAAAAACTTTAGTTTCAATGACTTAAAGATTAAACTTTTAGAATTGCGCATTCAAAACCCTAATTTTAAATTAAAATTATAGAAATTTTAAAGACGATATATATATCAAGTGACATTCAAGTGACATTCAAAAAGACTGCACAGATTTTTTTACTAAAAAATGTGATTTCTCTCTCTCAAAAAAAAAAAAATCATTTTTACTTAAAACTTTCAAAACGCGCGAATTATGAAATACGGGAAATCTCTCGGTGTAATATTTTTCTCCCGGCTTTGTCCCGGTGAAAGTTTCTCCCGGCTTTATCCCGGTTTTCTCCCGGTGAAAGTTTCTCCCGGCTTTCTCCCAGTTCTCTCGGGTGAGTGGCCACCCTGCACTTTCAAAAGGAAGATATATTGTGATTTTTATGCGCACTAAATTACTTTTGTGGCCAGGAGAATTTTTTGTTATAAAATCGAATTTTCTCATTTTTCTCACAAAAAATGACAGATGAAAAAAAATTTCGATAAAATTTTGCACGTCTATAAAAGTTCTATGAAAAAAATCTGGGTAGGTTGCGATATCTTGCATCATTCGCGAGAAAAATGCAAAAATTTTATTTTTAGGAAAAAAATTCTCCCGACCTCAAAAATGGTTTAGCCCGCATAAAGCTGCTAGGATGCCTTTATTCTGTTAGCAGAAGCTTTTAAAAATATTGAGAAGAATAGAAATGGTGGGGTTTCTCAGAGAGTTTCAAGATATTACAGTTGACCAAGGACGGCATACCGGGGATAGACGGGACACTAAATGTTATCTCAAGTTATATGGTTTTCGGAACTGTTTTTTAGGAATAGTTAGAAGAACTGATACAGCAGGTATGAAAAAATTGAGAATATTAAATAATGCAATACTGTTAGTGGAGAGCGGAGAAGCAAGTCTTCGAAAAGCTGCAAAAGCTTGCGATGTTCCGAAAAGTATACTCAGAAACTCGGTACGTGCTGAACGATACATCAAGTTCTATATAATAAAATTTGAGTGTATCTTTTACTTGATATATAGGTTATTTCGTTGAAAGTTGCAAATGTCATTTTTTGAATTATGTTTTTAGTATATCTATTAAGTTTTGACTTGTATTGTAATGCAGAGATTGGAAAAATTTAAATTTGTTACGCATTTCAGTCACTTCTAATTTTTAATTTTTACTTCGTACTTCTGTGCTGTAACGATACAACCGCAATTAGTTATATATGTTCCTACGTTGGATTAACATAAGAATAGACGTAAATAATAATTGCACTGAGTTTACTAACCACGTAATTCGTAAAACTGAAAAATCAACTCATAATTTATTGAACCAAAATTGATAGAATTTGTATTTTTACGAATTTCAATGGAAGACTAACTAAATATACGTTCTTTGTCAAATTACATTCATGAATATTTTCACCATCATATTTTTTGCATATTTCTAATAAAATAACATGAAAAATTAATTTTTTCTTTTGTAAAATAATAAATATTTAAATGGTCTCGTCTCGCCCCAGCACGTGTCCCGTTCCGCCCCAGACTTGGCGCGAGACAAGACAAAGGCACGACTTTTTATTTTTTATCTGTTATTTTTTTTTTAATACATTCAATTCTTCACAACATTGAAACATAAAGGTCCATATTATTTAAATAACAACTCACATTTAAATATTTCACTACAGATGGCGAGTATTTTAATGAAAAAAATAAACTGTCACGTCCCACCACAGTCACCCCTACATATATCCACAACTCCTTTCAGATACAACAGAAAAAATAACTGATACCCTTAAACACGTTTATGAATTTTCTGAATGGCGTCAACTAACATACAATCCACCAATGAACAATTATCAACGTACAGTAGAAGTCCGATAAGTTTCTCATTTTGGGGCTGTAGTGGCGGAAAATTCCAGGAATTGCAGACTTATCGGATGCCCCCTCTAGTAGCACGATATTAGGTGCGCGCATGCGTAAATATGATGCGCAAATCATAAGCAAAATAGCACACGTAGTTGGTGAACCCCAATTAGTGTGCGTGCCGTGCGTGTGATGACGTTTTAAGGGCCCTGGAAATCCAGTGTAAATCGAAAAAACGGGATTCAGGCCAAACGGTGAAGCTATTTTGTCTGACTTTTTGTATACAGACTCTAAAGAGTATAGAGACTCTCGATATGGCTCGATTTTTTTGAAAGAAAATCTATTTTTCATGCAAAAATTAAAAGAAATAAATTGTCATCCACAGCATCGCTGTAATAATATATTCTACTATTTAGCGAAGCAGGGAGTGGATAAGGAAGTTGTTTTTCTCGGTTTTTTCTTTGCGCGCTCCAAGTGAGAAAAGGAGAAACTATCACACGTTATGACTCAAGTCTGCAGGTAATGAAACACCCAATGTGACGATTCAGGGGCAAACACACCGTATACGAAAACGAGGGGCCCCTACCCAAATGAGTGGATGAATTCCCAAAAGGTTGGGTGGGTGTAGGTCGTTGCGGGTGGATAATATCATTAAATGCAGACTGTGAAATAAAACTGTGAATAATATAATGCCTTATAATCAATTCGCCCCCGAATTCATGCATGCAATATTCACGCCGACTCAGTGTAACTGTACAATTTTCGGCAATTTACTCTGAAAGTAGTACCTTGTTACATTAAATGACAATATACAAGCCCTCTGTATAAAAAGGCAGATTATACAAACATGCAAGATATCAACAATCTGTGTCCCTCAATTTCCTCCGAAAAGTAACAGATTTATTCGCATTGTATACAAAGTTTGCATGTTTGCACAACTCAGGGGCTGTCTGCAATAACCGGTTATAGAATTTTGTTGGACCTGAGAGCTTGTACAAAGACGACGGAAATTGCTAAAAAGTAACAATAATACGTAAAAATGTAGTTTTTTTATTTTTGGGTCATATTTGGGGCGTTGTATGAGTTCAATTTTTAGAAAATACAAAATTTCCCCATGTTAATTAAATGGAATTTTGAAGTGCCCGGTGGCACGTGTTAATATTCGAATTTCGAAATAAAAAAATTAGGGACTTTTTTTCTCCGGAAATGAAAACTTTTGGGGGGGGGCTTGCCCTCTAGGGTGAAAAAAAAGTTTGAAATGCATTTTTGGACCACCCTAATGTACACAACGTACATAAAACGATTTTCGAGATAGATTTTTAACCTAATTGACGCGCGGCAATGCTCGGAGTTTTTCAGCTTAGAGTCGGGGTTTATGGCTTCTTCGAATTATACTCCCCTATAGCCCCGAAAACGGCATTGCTCGGACTTCGGACTGTAACTTAAAATTCATTTACTTGAATTGACATTTGTCATAATTCTCACTTCAACAAATTGACATGTCACATAAATATCATTTGCCCTAAACTGCATCCGCCATAAAAATAACAGCGCGAAATTCAAATAAAAAATTCTGATTATGACAAACAGCAATTCGGGTGAATGAATATTTGGTTAGATGGCTATTCGGAAAAATAAATATTATGGCAAATGACAATTTGGTAAAATAGAAAGTTAAATGAGAATTATGGCAAATATAATTTATGTCAGCTAAAAATTAGAAAAAATAAAATCGTGTTAAAATTGTATTTCGGGAAAATACGAATTATGATTAATGACTTTTAGGTAGAACTTCATTTTCGATGAAATCATGTGAAATGAAATTTGTGAAAAATTCATACGCCTCAACAATAATTAGAGTAATGAGCAAGTAAATTGCTGCAATATTTTTATGAAAATGTGACTAATTAAAAAGAATATTGGAAAATTTATCAACTTTCTGAGAATGAACCAGTTGTATATCCAATTTAGTTGTTGAATAATCATCACAAGTTTATTTTTAGTGCTTTCTCATTTTTACCCACATAATTTTAGAAGGTTTTATCTTCATATAAATTCTGTAATTATTATACTGATACATATCTATCTACATTATATCTTAACTGAAAAATATGTTCCCGAACAAATTTGGGAAACGTTAAATAATAGACACCTTAATGGGCTTGATAATCCATACATTTTACAATCATTATACCAAAACTGAAAGTTTTTTCTTCTGTTCAAAGATTGCGGCGACAGTCCATCTGCACCCGGAAGTAGAAGGCCTAGAAGAAGTAGAACAACATTTTCTGCACAACAATTAGCTGCTTTAGAAAGAGTTTTTGAGAGAACCCACTATCCAGATGCCTTCGTCCGAGAAGAATTAGCGACAAGGGTATCACTTTCAGAAGCTAGAGTTCAGGTATGTAGTTGTTATTATATTGTATTTGATTTAAGCCTATAAATAATAATATTAAATTAATATATAATGTGTGGAGTTTTATTTTGTTATAATATTAAATTCCCTCGGTACACAATATACTACTATTAGGGTTTTGCTGTGTTCATGAAATGGGGTTTTTCATTTTCGAATTAGCCGAATAGACGATTAGCATTGCGTCGATGCTGTCGATTAGTCGATGCTGTAAATTTTAATCAATAATGTTTCACTTTTCATGTGGATGTTCACTGATATTCAAGGAAACTGGAACGAATTCAAGTAAATTAAAGTGTATGTGTTTCAAAACATTCAAGAAATATCATGTAAATTTCCGTATATTTCAAAAATTCTAGAGAATTCGGGTAATTTTCAGTGAATTCGACTGAATTTATACTAGGAAAGGGACTTCTTTTCTCCGAAGATCAAAAAAGTTAAGCAGCGCTTTGCTTATACTACAAATTTATTTTACAATCAAAAATGTTCAATTAATTCTTCGAAACATTTAATTGGCATTTAATAATACTCTAGCAATTCTTTTTGTAAAGTAAACAAGGAAGTAAATAAAAGTCTGTAGCCCAAATTTCTGATAATTTCATGCCCTGGCAGCAGTAATTTATCAGTTCTGAAGAAACAATTCTCAGAAGAACAAGAAAAATTATCTCTGCCATGTGAAGAGCTCAATGCTATTTCTCTTGTCTTAACACGTTCAAGTGGATTGGGTTGACAGCGAAATCTTCTCTGTGGTTGAGGGATTAGAAGTCGAGGCGAGGGTGCAAAGTCGTAAATATCCTGCAGGATCAGCTCCCGGATGATTACATATAGGTAGTTAACTCTTCGACATGGTGGTCCAAAAACTCTGAACTAAAGTTTGGTGGTGAAGAAGAACACGCGTGGAGCGGAGACGGGACAGCGTGACGGCTCCTGGCAGGCGCACAAGCTACAGAGTCAGAGGTACCGACATCGACCGACAGACAGACAGCCAGATAGACAGAAGGGTGTACGCTGCACGCAGTATGCACGCACACATGGTGGATGAGCGTTATGCTATGCCAACCACATATAACCACACATGCTGGAGACATAAGCGGGCCCGGCAGGCTAATCATAGCCCCTTGCCTGACAACCTGTCTCCTCCGATTTTCTGCCTAGCTGTCCGCAACGTCCTCCGAATTCACTCTTTTATGCAAGTTGCACGCTACTTATGTACGTACAGTGTACACTGTGTACAACTACTGACATAACAGTTTACAACTCTACCAGTATTTATTATTAAATCTTTTTATTCTCAGATCACGGGAAGGCACAAGCGAATTTCCACCACTTACAATTACTCCTGTGTAGAAAATTATCGGAGAACCATTCACGGCCAGGATAGATCGTTCTCACCGCAAATTTGGCGCTATCAAGACAGTCTATTATGGTACTGAGCACGTTTTTGTGTGATTAAACGCTACTCTGAACAAGTTAATCTAGCGCTAGTCTGGACGAGCTAATCTAACGCTATGCTAGTCAGTCGGTCTTGTGAAAATCTATTTTAGATGGTGGACGTTAAAAGTTATTTCAAAGACCCGATTAGGGCCCGAAAGTAGTGTCTAGATGATGACACGCTTTAAGGGTGGGGCCCCCTCCAGCTTTAAAATAATTGGTCGGGTACGTTTCGAGGACCTACTGTGAGCCGAAGTCATTTTTTAGATGGAAGTTGCTCCCAGTGGGACTCTGCGGTGGTTGTTAACCTTTAGTTTTTAATTATATATATATTAAAAATAATAATTATTACTAAATAATATTAAGAAATGGGTAATAATTGCGTCATATGCGTAGTTATAATAAATATGGGTTCTTTTCGTATCCCAATGAAAAGCCCTAAAATAATATCAAAACAATGTTTGATAATAGATTTAATACTTTCACGATGATTCATGATGATAAATTTAAATTTAAAGCTTTTTCGGGTTTCAATTTCCGGTAATCAATCCAGGCCATCGATAGGTAACGCTGATAGAATGCTGCGTCTTTACAGACACATCTATCGATGATGCAATCGACTGATTAAAACTCAATGACTGGTAGATTTTGACAGCCGACAACGACAGCACCAACGAAACGTGTTCCTCCTTACGAGTCCGACGAAAACGCCCCCCCCCCTGTTCATGGACGTACAATGTCTCATCTTTGCGACCGACAAAGTAGAGGCCACGTTTGCAAAACTCATTTTTTTTTTTTTTCTTGTATGAGTTTCGATCTGGTGCCAATTTTCTCCCTCCTCATTTTAATTGATCTATTACCAAGGCGGTGTCATCGGGCGTGAATATCCCAACGTCGGCAAGAATACTCGGAGCGATGGCAGCGGCAGCCCTGTCTGAAAGAAATATCGTTGACATACCAGAGCTGTATTTGTCAATATCAGCGAATTTACTTTCTGGCTGGTTAAAGCCTCCCCCCATCGGGGCCCGATATATACAATTACGCCCTTTTCAGGGGACACCTTAGGCGTTATTGAAGTGACGGCGTCAACTTAATCCTCCTGATCCTGATTTGTGTGGGTACTGACTTCCTGATGCCTGTGTAGCTGTTTCTCCTGTCTCTCGAGCCTTTTAGTAAGTATTGCCGTATTTTTTCAGTCTAGCTCCGCTATTGCACTTGCAAGAAGCCACCTCAAACAATGTTGAAGATGTTGTAATGAACTTTTTGTACCTAGTTTGAAACTTAGAATCTTTTTTGAGATGGTCTCTGTCGTAACTCTTTCTAATGTTCATATACGTAGTATGATACGATTGTATCTTTTCGCAAATCCTTGTTTCAGAGACTGTCGGAATAGAAGCTTCGTCGTAAATGGATTTTACCCTTCGAACTACTGTCTTAGCAATAGCTCCGAAAGGAACATTTGTATTGTTCCACGCTGAAGCCATTTTTTGTCGTTCCTCCTGAAAACATCTAATAATATCCTCAAATGAGGGAAAAGTAGAATTTGACAGTTGTCTCGGTGTGCCGAACAGAGGGCACACGAAAGTCTGTCTCAATATTTTACGCTTTTTGCAGTTTTCCATGGTTGGAAAACCCCAAGATCACGCCAGACAAAACAAAACGCGATTATTCTGAGACTGTGTGTCAGTCGCTCGAAAGAGAATCAACAAGCTGCGACACGTTTGCCTCTCGCAGCTTGCTGTCAACCGTAACCGTGCGGCGCGGGCAGGCAGCGAGGCAAGCAGGGAAGGGGGATGTCGGCAGAAGGCAGAGAAGGGGGGGGGGGGAACCGTCACGTAGCAGTGAGTTAAGGTTGCTTTGGTACATCATGCGAGCCACGAGCTGCACTTCACTCACGCGCAAAAACCCTCAAATATTAGCCAAATTTGGTCTCTCCCCTCCCCCTGTATCACCAGGACGGGGTCCCAAACACCCAAAAGTGATGAATTATGATAAGTTAAGTTCACTTCAGTAAAAAAGAAAATAACAATTTTGACAGTCGGGAGAATTTTTTGCCATTTTTTTAAGAAAATGCTCGAAATTGTTCGAATTCTCGAAACTTTGAACGTGTTGCGGTATACTTTAATTCATTAAATCTTACCGCTTCGCAGTTGTCGAAAATAATGGAGAATCTCTATTGAATGTGATTCTACACTTTATGATAAAATCGGAAATTTCAGTTTTTCCGAAAAACAGCTTTTTATCTTTACAGGCTTTACATGGGAGAATATTATAAAAATTAAGAGACATGTTGTCTTCAATGCGAAGCAGGCAGATCCGTACAGTCACTCAAGCGCTCGTCGTGTTCCTTTACAAACTATGCTCAGGTAATTCGAATAAAATGTTGGCTTCCATTCTTCAACTTGAATACGAACAGCTTGTTTCTGAATATTCAACAGCAGTGATCAAATCATCAATCAATCAAAGGATAGCACTTCGCCTATAATTGAGGATGAAAGTGATGAAGATTGAGGAGGTCTAACAAGAACCCGGTTTGTGAGAGGTGGGGGGACTCAGGATAATCAAACACCCTGCTTTTAGAGAGGCGAGGGGACTCATGGTAATCAAGCATCCCGATTCGTGAGAGGCAAGGGGACTCACGATGAACAAGCACACAGTAACAAAGGTTTTGAAATCGTACTGTAACCTCTGCGTGGTGGGCCCTGCGAACTACAATTATTGTACGCTAACTACAGACATTCAGATCGACAGAAAAACTACCTTACTAAATTTCTCATTTCTCATTTTGAACTCGAAATTGGCACTCAACTAGTTTTTGAGGTAGTAGCCGCTGGCTACGCAAACACACTGTGCCGTGTGCGTGGCACGGCGTACATTGAACGTGTGCCGTGTGCGTGGCACGGAGTACACTGAACGTTTTAGATTTTTTCAACTATTGTCTATCCTTTCGATCGTTCTAAAAATGGTATATATTATACTATTGAGACCCAAAACATATTTTGTCATCGAAATCGGTCCAGCCGTTCTCGAGAAAAATTAATTTTTCGATTTTTCTTCTAACCCCCATAACTCCCATAAAAATTATTTCTCAGGTATAATCTTTTGGGTAATTTATTCTTACATCAATGCCAACTTATTGTAAAAATCTTGACCAGATCCGAGTGGGGGCAGCACATATATGCTTATCCTACTATGCCTTTTATCAATCTCAATGTGCTAGTAATCCTTAAACGTGCCATTTCCGAAAGTATTTACTTTTTACAGATAGTCCGGTGAGCGATGCATAAATCCGGGGAAAATATTTGACATATGAAAAAAAGGATACAATATTTTTTGAAGATTAAGGTTTTGATTTTTCAAAGATAATAAATCGGTCATTGTTATCAGGTCCACAATAATTATATTATACATGCAGTTTCAGTAGAAAACATCATTTTTATTTTGGAGAAATTGCGAGTGAGATGCAGTTTCACGTCAAAAAATGCACGTTACATCATTCTCTAGGAAAAAACGTATACTCGTACATCAATACAAGATCGATGCTCAAAAGTTGCTCAGCATGTCAAAGGTGTGAGATCTGGGCATATACATTAACGTCGGAAATTATCTACATGACTGTTTGAGCTGTTGCCAAAGAGCTTTCAGTTTTCTAATGATAACATACAAATTTTTTCCTCCAAATACTGCGAAAGGCAATACAATTTTGCGTCTAATGAGCCCACGTTGAAGAAAAAATGTCAATCTTAGATAAAAATATATTGCGAAAAAACGTCAAATGGAAAATATTAACATTATTTAAAGTTGATAATAGATTTAATACTTTCACGATGATTCATAATGATAAATTTAAACTTAAAGCTTTTTCGGGTTTCAATCGTGTGCAAAACTACGAAACTTGCCGACGTTTCGTGAACCACCTGACTCTGGGAACAATTACAATATTTTGGTGAAAAATAAAGATATCCTAATAAATCCAAGTAGGTTTGAAAGGTGAAGATTAGTACTTTCAAATTCTGACGTACAGGAGCAATTTTGAGCTCGGATTCGGATTCAGTGCATCAAAATCCTTCGGGAATGTTAGGTCTGGTCTCTGGATTTAAAATTTGTCGGCCTGTGTTTTCGAACGTGTATGTTTCAAAGCCGTTAAAATAGGCGAAGGTTCACTGTATTTTATTTAATAATCAAAAACGTTAGTACAATAGCAGTGACGCTCAGTGTTAGCTGCTTCTGCATTTTGGCTGCGTGACAGTGGACACTTTGCCAAGCGTTCGAGGCAGATGCCCCGCTGCTAGTAGAATTATCCGAAACGAATGACCCTTTCATTGTTATGAGATTGAGGCCGGTTACTAAAATTGACATTATGAAAGCGTGGATTAATTTAATTTTAATTAGCCGAATTAATTTGTTTATATAATTAGAAGAAAGTGCAAAAAAGATTCATGAAAATCGGTTAATATTTGCAGTAATAATGGAAATCTTTAGGTAATAAATAACTATTGTGCATATACGCTGTTCATTTTTTAGTAAATGGACGCAGCAGATTCAGAAAACATGAAAAATGTATAATTGTTTGCAGTTCAGTCGACTTCGAGCCTACAATATTCAACCGATTTGTCTAAATATTTCTGAATTAATTGACATGTATGGAATTTCCATACATGGAAAACAGAGTGGAAAGATAACAACTTTTTCCCTAATCTGAATATTTAAAGGGTGGATTTCCGAAGGGATGCAAACACCATTTTGAAAATTTTGTAGGAGAAACAAAAAACGTTCTCAAACATCAAATGTTTAATTAAGGTAAAAATAAATTGTACTTTAAACTTATATCAGTACTGAATTGAAACGTGAGATTCCGGATTGAAAAATGTTATTGAATATGGAGGGATAATTTTTTTTCTTCAAGCGTGTAAATTTTCTCAAATTCGGCCAAAAAGCAACCTATTCCATAGCTTCAATCAACTCAATATTGCCATTAAGTAATTTTTCATGCCAAAATAATCAATGCCAATGACAGTGTGATAAATTAATTTTTTAATAAGAATTTTTTATAACAATCACAAATGTTCTTCGATTGCAGTGTACTGTGTACAAGTTTCATTTTTCAGATGAAAAGAAATGATTCCGCAGAAAAGTAAACTTGTCTATGCATACAAAATCTAAATTCGTGAATTTCCTTTTAAAACTTGTTTGACATCTTCACTATTATTGCTGGTTGGTGCTTTATTGCTATTTAGAGATAATTTTACGCATTTTGCTAATAAAGTCTGAATATGTAATGCGTTCAAAATAAAAGAATGCAGCACATGCCAATGATATTCAATAATTTTTTTATAACAGATAAACAAATACAAGAATTTCATCTGCAATTTCAATTTCCATACAGCTTTTAAGCATATTGGAAAAAGATACAGTTCTCAAATAAAGGACGATCCGTCATGATTATAAAAAAAAGGGTCAAAAAGTTTTAGTTTTGTACACCGGATTTTGTACTCGAAGTTACAAATACAAAAAAGTATATCTTACGTTCGCGCATCAACGATAAAGCTCGAAATCACAAATAATATCGAATTTTTTGCTAAAACTGTAAGAAATATATTTCTTAATAGATCGCAGCTGTTTTAAAAAATCTTATTCACAAGTCTAAATTATCGGAGATATGGGTACCAAAATAAAACTTTTGGACCCCCTCTGAATTAAGAAAAAAAAAAATTTTTTCCTCTCACATTATTACATAATTAACGGATTTCGACGAAAATTAACTTTGAAAGTAAATTTAAAACTATTTTGGATATTTTAGGTTTAAAATAATAATCATTTACCCAAACCATTGGTCTTCGTTCTGCTTTGTAAGCAGAAAATATAATTAGTTTCACAGTAGGGTTAAGGTCGACTGAACTGCTAAAAATAATACATTTTTCATGTTTTCTGAATCAGCTGCGTCTATTTACTAAAAAATGAACAGTGTATATGCACAGTAGTTATTTTTTACCTAATGATTTTCTTATTACTGCAAATAGTAGATAATAGTAGATCACGTATGCAAAAAATTAGACAAAAATATTCAACCGTGCGGCATCAAAATTCAGAACCGATTACCCATTCTGATAAAGGGCCCAGACACACCCTCTGAAATGTACGAAAAAGTGTGTGGGTGGATAAAACTCAGTCTTCCGATAGGGATTTCGGGATGAAACTTTTTCGGGGATTCTTGGACATCTAGTACAAGTAGTTAATAACAGAAAATTTGAGAACCAGACGTTTAGAGGAAAATCATAATTTTTTTCTAATTTTTTCATATACATATCAGAGTGCATGGGTGGATATAGCGTAGTCTTCCGGTAATGATATGAAGGGTGTCTCGGAAAACTTATGCAAGTCCATCCGGAAAAATTTTTCATGAGAGAAGAAACATTATCAAAAAGCAAATTCTTAAAAAAAAGTGAGAAAGTACATTCGAGATTTAATGGAGCCTTAGAGATGTCAATAAACAAAACTTTGAAAAGGTAATATTTTTCAAGCTATAGATCGCCAAAAATTGACTGCTGTCAAAACCGTGTAAGTCCATGGAATTTTTTTTTTAGATCCCAATTAACATAAAACATATGCCTAAAACAGTATAAACGCAATCCGAGACAAATAGAACAAACTTGAACGAAGGCTGAATACATTGAAGACGAATGCGCATGAAAGTCGCGTAGGTGCGCCCATGACACGTACTTACATGATCATGGGAAATCACGATTTTCAAAAACCCACTTCCGGTTTGAATTTCGATATATCGTTTCTCCACAATGCCCGGTGAATTTTAGAGAATTTTGAAGCAAATAAAACGTGTTTTCAAAAAAATGGCACTTACATGGTTATGCCTAGGGATGTGAACTTTATGCAATCGCATAATCGCATAATTTTCCAAAAGTGTTAGGAATGATTAAATATTTTTCGTTCATCATATTTTGGGATCATCAGACTCAATTTTAAGGCCGCATAATTTCGCATAATCAAAAGCCGAATGACGCATAATTCGAGTTTTTAAATTATACGCATAAAGTCGTCTATTTCGGTGTATAAATTGCTTATTTTGCGATTTGTGCGCATAAATCGCCATTTTAAGCACACACGTCACTTATTTCGAGAGCAGTTTTAAAATTTCCTGTTTTTCCCGGCTTGAGGTTTAGACAGATGTAGGCGGAGCAGTGCCGTCAATGATGGCGCTTTAGCCTTCTGCGCTTGCGTTGAGGTAGTGCGGTCATTGGTCGCTTGCGTCGCAAAAGGCGCACAAATTCAAAACGAGCCTTAAAGCCATACCCGCGTGCCAAAAATATGCCACGGCACTTGCGAGATGGATGCAGAAGGCTGTCATCCTTGGGTCGCTTCGTGTCCTCAAAACACACGATAGTTTCGCCGGCCTGCCATTGTGATTTCCTCGTTATCTGTGACCACCCATCTCACGGTTGTGAGAGTTGGCCATTAATGGGATTTACTGCGGTCCTACGGGGAGCCGATGTCATTTTTTTTTAGATGACAGTTGCTCCCAGTGGACCCTGCGGTGGTTGTTAACCTTTAGTTTTTAATTACATGTATATATATATAATACAGTGGATACATGATTCAATGGAACGATCTGTGCCTACTTGAAGGTGCCGAAGCCGCCATTTTTTATGGCTGTCATGTAAAATTTAGTTTCTTGTTAATGAGTGAACGGACTGAACTGGAAACCTGATAAAATTGGGATTTAAAATTGGTGGAGTACCCATTTTGTGATAATGTGGTTTAGAGGCTGAAAATCTGTACAAAATAATTATTTTTCTGCAGATAAAAAAAGTGGTGTTAAATTTTAAAGATGACTAATTGCTTACTAATATGAGTTTTCATAATTCATGATAATTAAAAACAGCTGAAGGCATAAAAATCGTGTAGTATGTGCGCAAGTTAAATAATTAGTGATATTAATATTATTCCAATATTATTATGCAATTCATTAATACATACTTTAAATTAATGCTCAATAAAAATGAACATAGATGAAAGTATAAGGTATACATATATAAGATAAAAATATATTTTGTAAGAAGGACATTTATAATAGGAAAAAATCCCCTTTACTTGAATGTAAAAAAGGCATCGTTACTCTCATCTTACCAAGCCTTTCGGTTGTTTATGCACAAGGATTTTGTGCAGCTGAAAAAAAAATGAATAAAATTATAATTATATACTACGAATGGAGATAATAAAGTATAAATTAAGATTTTATAAGAAATATAGCAGAAAAAATAATGAAAGAAATTAATTAATTTTATTGTACTAAACAAAAATACAATATCTTCGCATCAAATTATATATGCAACTTAAAATCTTAATGAGAACATTCGAACATTAATTTAAACTTCATATTCATGAATTGTATAATATTATTGGTATAATATTAATGATAATTATCATTTAGTTTACGCACATGCTACACGAGATTTATTCCTTAGTTGCGTTTGCGATTTTTATTCGTTGTAGATAACAATTATAATTTCAGATTTAATATTTATCGTTGATGCGGCTTATTTTGTTCCTAAAAATATTCTCTACAATAAATAAAATTCGTGGTAGTTTCCATAAAACAGAAGTTTTACACAAGTTATAATTATCAAAAAAAAATAATTTATACAATTCTAAAATAATAACTGGCTATAACTCCCAAAAATAGAATCATATACAATCTTCTAAGTAATAAAAGAATGATGAAGTAAATGTACAAGGAAAGATCAAATCCGAAACATCAAACATCTCATTTTCAATTAACAATTACATATTCAAGTGTGTAGAAAAAGTTACACTTATATTCACCTTACAAATTATATACTTCACTTTGAGGTTATGCCTCGTACGTCTTAAGAAAATAAGAAATATACTAAGCCGGATGCAGAGCTGCTGTGCGGCAAACCACGCCCACTGCCGTCTAACCAATCAGAGCAATCTACCAGTTATCAACCTAGCGGCCAGCACCGGACGTCTATCCACAGCGTTAATAATAATAAGCCGTGGCTTCGTTTACGCGAACGAGGAATGCTATAAGCCCCGCCCATTTTAAATACGAATCATCACGCGATGACTTATTGCCCAATTTCA
The DNA here is from genome assembly GCA_011634705.1 of Andricus grossulariae. Classification (NCBI taxonomy): domain Eukaryota; kingdom Metazoa; phylum Arthropoda; class Insecta; order Hymenoptera; family Cynipidae; genus Andricus; species Andricus grossulariae. Next base: position 25,541,567 of record JAABKJ010075445.1, on the reverse strand, counting down.
AAATTCTATCTAACCCTAGCTTTTCGTTATTTTAGCCGGTACGTTTCAAGATAAGGATTCTTGATAGTTTTTTTTTGTACTTGATGGCGATTCGATACCGCGAACCTTGAGATGATCTAGTTGTCGAAAACACATCTTCTTTGGGAAAAATGGATTCTCAACTGAAATTTGAAACAGCCTAGTTCATTCTTGAAGACTCCGTCATCCTACAAATAATTCTGCAGGTCTAGGTCACGAAAACACATTTTCATCAAGAAAGGCCTAATCTTGTCGCGCGGTTTGAATTGTTATTAAACCAATCGTTACCGAAGTTCCTAGTATCGACAGAAAAAAACTGAGGATTCGGTAATGTTGCGGCTCAACTAAAAGTTGGTATCATTGAGAACTGAGACTCCGATAGAACTTTTTTTGATGGTTTTTTTTCAGTTCGTTTTTTATCCGATATATGGCTATTCACGTTTTCAACTGCACATGTGCCGAAAAGCGCGGGCCTGATTGAAATCAATAATGACTATGTACAGGGCCGGTCTTTCCAATAGACTACTTTAGGCTATAGCCTAGGGGCGCGGCATTTTGAGGGGCGAACGATTTCGGGCAGGTTATTTCCAGGGGCGCCAGTTATGAATTTGAACACAGCAGCATTTGAATAAGTCGTATTTCACGTAAAATGTCCCTCAAAATTTTCAATGCACTTTAGATTGGTAATCCCAAGATAGACGATCATAACTCGGCTGATCATAAATCGAAGGAGTATTTTGTTAGGTGGTGTAGAAAATGACTTACAGAAACAGTGCGCTGAAGGATTTGAGTACTGGCATAAAGTTCTAAGACGGGTACTGAGCATTATCAAATTTCTGGGAACTCGCGGTCTGTCATTCAGAGGAAGCGATGAATCGCTCAAGTCAGAGCACAACGGGAATTATTTAAGTTTGATAGAGCTTTTTGCTGAATACGATCCTTTCCTTAAAGATCACCTTGAGAATTCTTGTTCAAAAGTCAGCGGCAGTGTGTCTTATCTTGCTAATGAAATCTGTAATGAACATATACAATCGATTTTATCTTTTGCTCTCGAAAAGAATTGTCTCTCAAATAAAGTTGTGTAAATATTATGGAATCAGCGTGGATTCTACTCCTGACGTGTAGCATATTGGACCAGCTTACTTTGATCGTGAGATACGGTCTTGAGAATGGGGATCTTGTCGAGAGTTGTATTAAACACCCTGCAAGATTTAGGAATTGATATTAGTGACTGTCAAAGTCAATCGTACGACAACACAGGGAAATGTCAGGACAGTATGCTGGCTTGCAAGGGAAAATACAGCAGTATTATCCATTAGCTGTGTATGTTTCATGCTCAGACATTCAAAACAAAATTTTGAAACAAAATAGTTGACTCCTCAAGGAGAGAAGATTTATTTTCAAACAAACAGTTGCATTTTCATAAAAAAAAAGATTAAATTTATACTCAAACAAATGAATTTTTATATCAAAAAGACAAGTATAAAAAGAAAGATTTGAATTTTTATCTAAAAAAGATTTCAGTTTGACTTTTCAATAAGAAGGCGGACAAAATTAACATTACAAGGTCAAATTTTGATTACGTCATAGACTACCATTTACCCTTAATAAAACATTTTTATGGCTTACATCCCTATCGTTTGGTCGACAGCGCAGACGGATGCCCATCAAACAGAAAGTAACGCGGCTGCCGCAAATTTTTTAGTCACTAAATTCAAAATATGTTTAAAATTTCAAACTTATATTCACTTAACGCATAAATAATATTATCATTCATGCAATATCTTGTATCGTCAATTTATACTATTCATACAAAATATTTCTCATTATTGATGTCGACGAAGAGGTTATGTGATTAAGGTTATGTTCGAAGAACAATTCATTGCAATGAATTGTTCACATGTGACCAATTCAATTAGTAAGTTAAACTAGTAGGTAGATCAGTAAGTTCGTCTTACTAATTCACTTTGGTAATGGGTGGCTTACTATTTCATTTAGTAGAAAGTGGAGAAATGACTAATTCAGTAGTCAAATATAAGGCTACTAATTCAATTAGTCAAATTCTTACTAATTTAGATTAAGAAAGTAGTCAATTATGGTTTATTTTTAGAAGCTTTTAACTGAAATCTTCTAAACCATCTAAAACTATAAAATTTGAAAATTTAAACCTATAAAATAAAAAGATTTTAGTATTTGGCATTGCAAACGAAATAATTTGAAATATAAAAAATTCAATATTTCAAAGTTTATAAATTTAGAAAAGAACCTAATAAATACGACATCTTCCAGACTAATTGTTAAAATGTATTTTTAAAAAATCGAATCGATTACGTTTGGAAAACACAGCGGGTTTCCCTCGTCAGATCTGTATAAAAAACGTATTTAAATTATAAGAACGATGTAATATAATGTAATGAACAAATGTATCCAAATATAAGAAAAGTATACCTCAAAGCAGTTTGAAAAAAAATTCCGTGTATTTTTCTTTATGTGTGAGTTTCATGTTTTTTTGAAAAATATAAAAAACTTTATAGGCAGCGCAATAAAATTAACAATTTTAATACCAGCTTACTCACTTTAAGAAATTGCAGAACACCAAAATAACTTAATGCATTTTTAAGGAACAAAAATAAAAGTTTAAACAACAGATGAAACAAAAAATTTAAACGTTAAGACATGAAAAACATGGAGATATTATTTTAAATAAGCATAGAAGTGATGTTGATGTAGACAATAACAACAATGATCCATGGTTTGTGAATATTTCTAACTTGAGCATTGCTGAGCAGGTTACTGACATTTTGAGGTTAGGCGAAAACTTTAGTACAAAATTTATCTCAAACAGACCAAACCATTTTGGAAATTGTGAAATATTTAGCATCTAACATAGAAAAGATTCCGGATAATTGTAGAGATGAACGTAGAGAAAAAGCTTTATCATTAACTTCCAATTATTTAAAGAAACCACAACGAATTTGAGGCATAGACAGAATCATTGCACATAAAATGAACATAACCAATAGTTTTATGAGCAAGAACAAAGACAAGATTTTGGTAACCAAAGCCGATAAAGGTAATGTAACCGTAGTGATGTGTCGCCAAGATTATACTTATATAATGAATATTTTATTAAATGTTTCTAAAACATATACAAAAATTAATTATAACCCTTTAAACTTTTTACAAATTGATACCTTCAAAATAATAGATGGTTGGAGTACAAGTGGTTTCCTAAATCCTGGCACAAAGAGAGCAGATTTACTTACGGTAAATACTGACAGTGCTAGAATGTATGGACTTCCAAAAATACATAAACAAAATTGTCCTCTCAGACCAGTTGTATCTTACATAAGCACTCCTACTTCTCACTTGCCATGATTTTCAGCAAAATTATTTCCGATTTCTCACCATCTTATCCTTATAACATAAAAAACTCAATTGAATTTAAAGAAAAAATCAAAAACTTCAAAATAGCCGATAATCACAATATGGTATCACTTGACGTCACATCACTCTTTACTAATGTTCCATTAGAACTTGTTCTGAAAAGCATAGAATCTAGATGGAGTTACATAAAGAAAAATACTAAAATTCCTTTCTACAAATTCAAGGAAGGCATTTCTTTTCTTATGAATAACACCTTCTTTAAATTTGTTAATAACTTTTACCAGCAAATACATGGTATGCCTACGGGTTCACCAATTTCAGCTATTCTATCGGAAATTGTCATACAATATTTAGAATCAGAAGTATTTAATCAAATCAATTTTGAAATTCCAATATATGTACGTTATGTTGATGACTACTTTCTAATTATTCCCGAAAATAAAATAGATTTGACCGTTTCACTTTTTAATTTCTATCACAGCAGACTACAATTTACAATCGAAAAAGAACAAAACAATTCAATTGGATTTTTAAATTTAGAAATAATAAGATCTGAAAACAATATTACAAAAACTAAATAGTTCGGCAACAATACGTATTCAGGAAGATATTTGAATTATTTTTCTAATCATCCCATAGAGCATAAAATTGGAATTATCAAGCATCTTGTTGATTCGGCCATTCTTTTAGCAGACGTTTCTGTTCACTCAGAAAATTTAGGACTAGTTAAAAAACTATTATTCTATAATAACTGTCCAACCAATTTGATTGATAAGCACATTAAAAAAAGATTAATTGAACCATATACAGATAAAAAATAAGAACACTAACGACAATATCCATATTGACAATACTAATGAAAATTCAAAAACAATGATCTCAATAACCTTTCTAGGCCAAATTTCACAAAACATTACAAGACTTCTAAATGAAACTGATAATATTAGAACTATCTTTAGAGTTGATACTGAACTTGAAAAATTTGATAAATTAGAGAAAGGCAGACTTGAGACTTTGGAGCAATGTAATATTATATACAGTTTCCCGTCGTTGTGGTAAAGCTTACATTAGCCAATCGAAACGTCCGCCACGAATCCAAGTAAAAGAACATAAGAATAACATCAGATTAGATGAAAAATATCATAAAGCTGTAAGTCAACACTTAACGCAAGAACACTGAGGTGACTCTAGTTTTATAAAATGGAATGAGGTAGAAATTTTGCATATTGAACCTAATGGATATAAACGCGCTTTTGCTAGTATGATTTTCATTAAAAAAGAAGGTGAAACTTTTATGAATTTAGTTACCGATTTAGATTATTTTAGTACTTCTTACAATAACATTGTTGAATTTATAAATAAATAACAAATTCTCTAAACTCATCTCAAACATCAATACTACAAATTTGAATTCTAATAAACACGCATAAAGGTGGTAGTTGGGTGTACAAGCTAAACCATGAATAATACAAACAATAAAATAGCCTCGGAATGGACTGAAACTATGATTGACGAAATGCATACGCACGGATCTGTACATGATCTTCCTGGCATAAATCCACTTTAGACTTCCCATATCTTTTCTTCTGTAATTTCCATTACCCTATGAAAAAGTATTTTTGAGTATATTTTACTTACGGTACTTAGTAAGCTGATACCTCTGTCATTATTACAGTTGTTTTTATCTCCCTTTATTTTGTATATTGGTACGATAATCGCGTTTTTCCATTCGTCTGGGACTTGTCCCGTCTCGATACATAAATTTATCAATTCGTACAACCTGTGAGGTATGTACTCGCCCCCGTATTGAAGCATTTTAGCGCTAATACTGCCTACACCAGCAGCCTTACCATTTTTTAAACTCTTAATTATATCTCTAACCTCAGTGCTCACCAAATTTCGGTGAATGTTATAAAATCTTCAATTTATCTTCTTTTTGGTTCTTAGGATCACCCGAAAGAAATCACCTTCTGCTTTAATGTTTTATAAAAAACGAGAAAAAAATATTCAGTTTTTTACCATCACCTACACAAAAAGTTTCGTCAAATTCTATTTATTAAACACCAGGTAGAAAACATTGGGAAAGGTATGGTGGGGACCGTTACGCAAAAATCGGCTGGGGAAATTTTAAATATTTGAATTAACCCTTCCATAAGGCTCGAATCTACCTGGTCTCTATTAGTTCCCTCGATCCCTTTTTGCATCTGGCTTCCCTGATATAATGTCCTTGGTATCCTTCCCTCTGACTATCCTTCCGCGCTAAATAAAGCTCTCCATGTAAAATTATGTTAATGGCTTATCCTTTGCGTTCGACGAGTGCAGGTATGGAAACGAAAAAGAGTCCCGAGAAATAAAGTGGGACGAAAGTAGATAGAAAGGGGAGGTGGGACAGATCAGTCGTAACACTTCGAAGGCCTGATAGGATATTTTTTGGGTCCTTCGAATATTTCTCTCGGTAGTAGGTCGCATCTATGATTCACGCGTGCATGAATATATATATATATATATATATATATGTGTGTGTGTGTGTGTATTTCTAGAACGAGGGATGCGCCGAACGCGACAGATGGGGTTAAAAATTGTGAAAAGGATTAGGGAAGCGCCGAACTGTCGATCCGCTTCGCATTTTCATTTTCGGTTACCGGCGGCCTTTTTTCCGCGGCTCTGAAACCACCCTTGGCATCACGGTCGCCGCGGGATCAGCCAAATTAGGTTTGGTAAGTTGTTTGCTTCTTGAATTTGCTGAAATTGATTATTTTATACAGTTGTTGTTGCCATTGGGTTTCAAATTATCTAATAAGTAATATAAACATACTGAAAAGTTTGATAATAAAAAACAACACGATTTGATGATAAATATAGGAATTGTCCTATTAATAAATAATTGGCATAATTTTTCACAGTTTACTTTTTAGAGTATCTCATCTACAGCAAAACGGTCTAAACTTAAGATTTCACTCTCTGAATGCCAGTATTCAGTCTTCAATTCAGACCAACTTCACTGAAAATTAAATAAATTTTAATTAAGTCCAGACCAATTTTACTGACTACAAATTGTTATCCCAATTCAAATAAATATTAGCGATCAAATAAAATACTTTTTTAAATCTTATGAGAAAAGTAAAATTGACCGAATAATGGATAGAAAATTTAGTGCAGATTATTTCGAACAGTTTTTGGTCTATTACAAATTGGGGTTAAGCCACATGAATCAGTGTGATTAAAAAATGGCAATCGGAGTTGTAAGAAGGGTTGGCGTTTAGTTTAAGCGAAGATCTGGATCAGTTATGAGGACCGTTCTTCTTGACGAGAGATTTTGGATAATTCACATACGCGTTCGACCAGACTCGAGGGTTCTAGAGATGCCCGAGATAAGGCATTCAAAACGTTTCGAGCATTTCGGGGTGGGTTTGCATTGGGATATTTTATTCTCGCCATTGAAGTACCTTACAGCGCGCCAGAGTCGAGTCTGAAATTGGCCGCGATACGGGGTCAGGATTGGGAAGCATTGCAACTGACGAGGGTCATTAGGTACATCTTTCTGCACCTAGTTTACTTCCTCATTCGAGATAACAATATTTCTCATGATAAACCAGATCTCAATCCTCAAATAGTTTCCAACTACGATATGCTTTTTATGTATAACAATTGTACATTTAAATACAATTATTTTATCATCAAATTACTGTTTGACTAGTGTACAATCATATAACGTAGTAATCATTTTTTTCTGTGTTTTATTTTATTAATTTTAGTATCTAATTAATGAGCTATCTAGTATTAAGGAATTTTCCGTCTGAGGCTAATATTATGCACATTTCCTTACCTACCTTATTTCGCCTCCCTGAATTCCTGAATTATTAGGGAACGAAATTTGTAGCCTTTTACACCTTCTAAAACCCTCTATGCAAGCCCCCTGGCCCACTTACAACTCCCCCAAGTCAACATAACCTCCAAAATATTTAAAACTTTCCATTTATTTCATGCTTTTGAAAGCGCAGTGTAAGAAGAAAATCATGGTTAAAATTAATAATAATACTAATATGTAATATCAGTCAAGCTAGTACTACAGGAAATTCCGTAATACTAGCCCCAGTTATTTGACCGGTTGATCATATACGGAAAATTCCGTAATATTAGAAATTGACAATTACCTAATTAAAAAATTATTTATCATAATATAAAATATAATATAATAAATATTGAGATTAATAATATAATTTTGTATTTTTATAGGGGATGATTCTGCTATTTAGATCGCCAATCGAAAGAGAAATCTACAACTTTTGCCGAATTTGAAATTATACGAAAAGAGATAGTGGCTAATGTACCTGTTGCCAATTTTTTTTTATCAACAACAAAAAATCGAAGAAAAATGTTTATTTGTTTTTGAAATTCAGACTTAAATTTTTTGGGGTGTAATATTAGAATGATTAATTTTGTGGGCTAAAATTTGCGTTGTTCCATTTCATACACATTAATTTTGAAATTTCCCCATTTCGAATCTTATTTGGAATGTTTGAATTTTGATGATGGCAAAAAAAATTTTAAATTAATAAACTGGAAAGTTTTAACCATTTAGAATTGTTCAAATTTGCAAAATTTTGAATGCATTTGATTCAAAGGTTTTGCAATATTTCTGAGATGTTTAATTTTACCAGATCTTACCCGTATCATATATATTCCTTCGTTCCTGTAGAATAAAGAGGCCAGAACCAAACGAGCTACGCCTACCCTGCCTTATAGTATAATAATAAAAATTTGCTCGCCGCGCGGGCACATTCTCATCGCGCGCTTCGCTCGCGGCTCGCTTCGATCGCAAGTTTGAGCGTGCCTAGGGCGCGCGACTGTTGGTTCTCGCGCTTCGCGCTCGATAATATATTTATCTCGCGCTTCGCGCTCGATGATGTCGCCAACGGGTTACAAGCCGAAGTGGAGGAAATGAAGAAAATAATACTGGAAAAGGGAATGATAGAGGAACCGGACGATAGTGAGTGCACGGAAGAGAATAATAAAAAAGTGCGCGAAACACCGGGTTGGAGATATTTAAAACCCTATCAGGCCATCCTCGATAAGACTCGTAGCAGGTATCCAGGTCTATTTATAGCCGTGAAGGAGGCCATCACCGCAGAGATGGAACATGCAGCAAGGCCGAGAACCGCGGAAGTTCCGACAGAAGAGGAACCTGATACCGGCGTCATTCTTGTGGAGATCTGCGATGACGAGGAGGAGGATATGGACGTCGTCCTCGAGGAACTCTACCGCTCAGCACTCTCCGAAAAGTATGAGGCTCCTGTTGTGGAATCCGAAAAACCTGCGAAGAGAGCCCAAGGGAAAAAGCCCGATCGCACAGAATCTTTCGAGCCAAGAGCTGGCCCTTCTCAATCCTCGTCTCACTGGTTGGCTATTGAGGGCCCCAGTTACGAAGCACCCAGAAGCGTATGGGATCAAGATCAGGAAACGGAGGACTCAATACCTGAAGTTCTGGTGAGACATCCCAGTATTCAAAGACCAGGAATCTCAATTCCTGAATAAGGCACCGATTTTGAGGTGTAATTTTGTACGGCCCCGAGAAACTTCCAATTGCTCTCAGAAGTCACGTGTTCGTTCCGCATTACAAATGGTGGATAGCCCCTACGGAAGATCACCTACGTCCCAAGAAAATTGTACAGAGAGTCCAGCAAAAAAGAAGCCCCCATCACTCCTAGATATCCAAGTAGAATGCCCTGAAGGTTTCGCCCAAATGGATACCAGTTGGCTAGAAAGTACTAAAATTAGACCCGGATGTTGAAACTGCCATGAATTGTCCCACTGCTATCCAGCCTGTCAGAAACCGTTCATAAACAAGTTCTGCTTCAATTGTGGACTACCTGGAATCACAGTCCGCCAATGTGTCAGCTGCAACATGCCCATGCAACAACACGTCACCCCCGAATCTCGTCGAAATTCTCCTCACGAATTACCACCTTAATTTTTTTTTGCCCCCAAAACTCAAAAGCCCTCATATTACGACCATTATTAGTTGATCCAAAACAAACAAAAAGAAAAATTGTGTACCCCCTAAACTCCCTGTAGTCGACACCCACATTTTAATTACAAACGTTTATAAATTATATAACTTTGGTGTCGCTCACCCCAATTTTACTAAATCATCGAATAAACTTCACCTTTGTAGCTACCAATATTCTTTAGTAGTATTTTGTTGTTCCTAAAGCCCCGAAAATTGTCGCCTTCCTAGTTATCTAACTCAATGGAGTAGGTTAAAATTAGTTGTATCCCATCCCCTTAGATTGCACTAAGAACAAACAACCAGTATTAACGTGACCATAAGTATTCACAAGGAAAAGTATTATACTTTTTATTGATAATTAAAAAGTTCTAATTTTATATAAAATATTAAAATAGAATTAAGTAGCCTTCCATTAATGTAGGAATTGATAATTTTGAATAAATTTGAATGTAATTTTATAATTATTATTAGTAGAATTTTTGATCCCTTATTATTTAACATTTACTTGCGAATCAGTCTTGGAGCCTCGTGTCCCATAAGTACTGGCTAGAGGTTTTTCTTGCTTGTTGTGATATTGCAATTTGCAACTCACAAGACATACTTCATGATAATATTTAAGTTAAAGATAATTTATCAAATTATGAATTATAATATCTGGCTCACTACTGAGGCTACACGATACTCCATGATTCGTTTCGATTTAGTTTGTAATTTAATTTCTTATCGCTGATTCGTTTCGAAATTTTAAATTTTTCCTACATGTAAAACCTTGTTCGGAGTCAACGTCATCATTGTCGGACATCGCAGGAGGTTGAAATTCATCAGGACGCCGAAAAGACTCAGCCAACTCGCCACTCCAAACAGAAACTTGATTCTACCATTTAAATTCTCCCGCCAGTTCAACCATAAGGCACTGCTGCCAACCTAACATCTACAAATCTCAAATGGGAATCGCTTATAGTTATGGACTGGAAATCACCTGGATTTTCTACAAAACCTGGATTGTCCAAGAAATCTTCAGGATTCCTCGTCAACACGACATCCACTTCATCTTCATTAGCGGCGATTCGAATGAGAAAACCACACCAGCTATACGCGTGGTAACTCTACAGCTCAGGCCCGTATCGTCAATACTTCGAATTTGCAACGACGGTGCAAGATTTTTAATTGTTATAAATGAGCCCGTTAGTTATTAAATGCTTGTAGGACGTTTTCGGAGAGTAAAAACAGTGCTTTAAAATTGTTAGGTTCAGGCTAGCAATAACGGAGATTATAATATTAAAATTAAAAATGTCTCTATCGCTTCCCTTAGTACGACATTGTTTTAGTTCTACTTTTGTCCACGCGACGTTGCGGAAGTGGCAGAGTTTCGACCAATTAGAGTGGAGTAAGACGGATGTGACGTAGCTTAGGAAAGGTTATAAATTCTCGAGCGAATTAGTACTCACTCTCTTGTCTCTTTACCGTGGTAGCCTTTAGTAGTTTCGGTAGTTTTTCGCCGCTCCTTAGAGGATCCCTGCCAGGTCGTTCCGGACGCTCCTAGAGGAGGTGGAATTCTTTTGTACTCGGTGAATCAGTCGATAAGATTTTTCAACATCTAATCTTGCGAAACCTCTCAGCCTTTTTTTTTGTGTTTGCTATTATGATTCGCTATATTATCATTCAAGAGTAAGAAACCCTTATCAATACGAAACCACGCCCTCTGCCTAATATTCCCACTTGGGGTCTGAGCTAGATTAAATTGAAGTGAGTTAAAATTCCGGTACATCGAAATCTCAATAATGTCGTTTGTTTTCTTGAGTTTAGATTTGAAAAGCTAAAATCCTAGTGTTGAGGTAACTTTTCGAGACTTTGTTTATCTATCGCGATTTTGTTTATTTTTGACCCAAAAAAGGTCTGGCGCCCAACATATATAGTAGAATAAGTAACATTGAGATTACGGTGCCGAAGGTATATTAATTCTCTTTGTCTAAAATACATTAATATAACAATGGCGTCACCAACGTGGGGCCCCGAAAATTAGGTACTGATAAGAGTTTCTGGTGACTCAGAATTAACTTCGTAGAGTTGATTTTTCTTTGGAACCACGGTTATCAAAATTGGTAGGCAATTATAGTCCTAGAAATTACCTAAATACCCCAAAGAATTTTGGAGATTCGATACGCGGAACATAATCCCTTAAAAAAATAAATAAATTATATGAATATAGTTAAAAGTTTGTCATAAGGACAACCGCAGGATTTCGCCGGGAGCAGGTGCTAATCTTAAAAATTGCACTTTAACTTTTCGGCACCCGATGTCGAGGGCTCTGAGCTCGTCCTTCGTCCATGGAACTACTCCAAATGAATAGAGTAGTGCCGGGACGGCAAGCATGTTCTTCGCAGATACTTTGTTCCGCGCCGACAGTTCGGAAGACCAAATCCGTTGGATGAGACGTTTGTATCAGCATCTAAGAGTATCTTTTAAGATGTCACGTCCTGATTGCGGCTCTATGGCACGACCAAGTATGTAAAGGTCTCTCCAGCTCCAAAGTGTCGTTCAGCGCTTCGGTCGAGGAGATCAGGGTCTTCAGTGATGCCATTAAGTGTGTGTATTTCTCGCCGATCCATTTTCGATTTCCAGGTTTGCCTCAGAAGTACTCTTTGGAATGGCGTAGTGCGAGTGATAATGGTAATAATGCCAAGCAAAAAAGGAGAGGGCTCATGATGTTACCCTGAAAGACACCTCTCTGAAAGATGACGTTCTTAGTTGTCACACGATGTTTTCCAGATGAGACAGTAAATTTGGTTTTCCAAAGCGGCATCAATCTCTCTATGCACTCCACGATATGTGGATGAACCTTTCAGCTTTCCAACTGACAGATGATGAGTCTATGGGAGGTTGAATCGAAATCTTGTCGGTAGTCAATCCAGGCCATCGATAGGTAGCGCTGGTAGGATGCTGCGTCTTTGCAGACACATCTATCGTTGAATAGGTTTTCCTGACATCCTGCTATGCCTTTCTTTGAGACGCGATGTTTTACATATCTTGTCACACAGATCCGATTGTCCGAATAATCCTATCATTTAGAATAGCTGTGAAGATCTCATACCGCACTGTGCACCCTTCCACGAAAAATTCCGGAATAGGCTTTTCTGACTTTAGATGTGAGGTGAAAATGCGGGCCAGATGCTGATGGGTTGAAGGGAACATCTTCCACAAGAAGGACTTGATACCATCGGATCCCGGAGCGGAATAGCTCTTCATGCCTCTTTATACTTTTTTCACCTCCTCGGTAGTGATAGGTAGGCATTCCGCCTCAGGTGTTATGAGGGCACTGCACAGCTCCTTGACGCTATTTATGTTCTCTGAGTATTCTTTCAGTGTATGCTGGACTTCGTAGACTTCTCTCCAAAATGCTTTGACTTCCTCTGGTTTGGGCAGCTGGTCGACAGTAACTGAAGGATCTTAAAAGAGTCGAGATGGGTCAGAGAAAAACTATTCATTTTCTTTGACCCACCTCTCCCTCTGCTCTATACTTCTCCTAGCGTCAGATAGTACCCGTATTCTGTCAACAATATGCTGCCTGATGGTCAGCATATTTGACTTGTTGAGTGTACGTGTGATGATGGATCCGCAGTTCTCGCACAAACGTTCGAACGTTTTGTGCAGAGTTGATGCATTCGTCTTTTCGTCTTGTGATCAGCCATTGGTTTTGTTTTACGGTTTGCAACCACCAAAGCTCTCGCTGCATTATACACATTACAGCTGATAGTCCAGAGATCGGTCTCTTCGGAAAAATCTCCATGAAGCTCGTCATTCACTTCAGTCATATTTTTGGGCTTGAGAGAAACCTGAATGTTGATTTTTCTCCTAGTCCTGAAGCATCGCTCTTCCTCGATTTGATGCCTGCTCGCGGTTGTTCTCAGTGTCGCCTCTCTTTCTCTGTTGCCGGCTTGTTCTGGCTGCGGTTGAGTAGGCGCTCCGCTTATATAACCTCTTTTCCGGAGTTCCGCGGCACGGTTTTGCAGACGTTTGTGCGAAAAATGTGAGACACTTTTAAAAGACACACTTGAAAGTAATGAGATTCTGCTGGTCAATCGCATTGTCTCCATCTTGATTGTCTTCATCTATATATATATATGTGTGTGTGTGTGTAATAAACAAGCCCTTTTCTCAGCAAGGGATAATTAATCTGTCTCCGTTACCTTTGGTTTTTTCACCATAATCGCAAATACCTATAGTATCATTTAAAGTGTCTCAGAAGGCGTCTTTTACTTCACTCCTTTCACCATCAACTGGGGCGTATCATGCTATGATCAATAATCTTCTGATTCCCAGTTTTATTCTAACCCACAACAATCTGAGATGAGATACACATTTTTTATTCCTGAGATGCTGCCTTGATCTTTCATTCACGAGAAAAACCGACCCCTTGATTACCATGTGATTTCACTATCTACTCTTGAGAATACGTCAATCATGTTTCTTGAGTGAATTGAAAAAAACGAACGAACGTACGAACGGAATTCTCTGTCTCTCTCTTAACGGAAGTCTCTGTCTTTCCCTTACAAGCATGCTTTCTGTACCTTTTCTCTGTAATCGCGTCTCCCTTTTGAGTGGCGATTCGCAACTGCTCTAAAGACTCCTCTTCGATACCCTCACTATTCCCACGCTCACTATCCCCCCTCTCTCTCTGCACTCTCTACCAATGAGATCTACCCACTACGCCACCACTATGCAAGCTCCCTTGTACTTATGCGCGTCGTCAATGCATTAGTGTACTCCAACATGTATACAGCCAATCGCACGTAAAGTTTCACTTCTGCCGTGTAGCGCCACTGCCACACAAATTATTTTTTTAGATCATTTGATTTCGCTTTCAACGGGTCTTTTCACTAACAAAGTGTTTCATTCTAATTACGTTTTTACTTAAAAAGAGTATGATCCCCCCCCCCCAACAAGAAAAACAGTTCAATTTTGAATGATATCATCAAAATTTCATCAACAGTTGAAATTTGAAATCTAAAATTTCATTTCTCTTGAGAAATAATAGTTATTATTACAAAGAACTTATCTGTACTGTTTCAATTATTCCGCTTTCTTTGATCCCGGCCTTGATGTCCAAAGTTCTTTTAAATTTATAAGTGTCACTTTTGGTTTCGTGACTAATCCTTTTTTTATGAAAATGAATGAAATTTTGACGTACACGGACACATAATTTTAGAACAACCACACAAAAAATAACCGAATAACTGGGAAATTTATATTTCATTTTACGAAAGTGAAAAATTCAACCGGTTTCCAAGCCCGAACCTGCAATAATGATATTTCAGAGCTCGCCTGTTGGCTTTTTCAAGTGTCCTCTCTTCTTTCTATTGATAAAGATGATCATGCAGATTGAAGAAGAATTAATTTTTTCAATTTAAAAATGTATTAAATTTTGAAATGATTGTTGCGCGAGATGAAACTGCAGACCTGTGTTTGCGATTATCATTTCAAAGAACCCCGCACCGAATACATGGTAAAAAAGGCCTAGGTGGAATGTTCAAAGTTTTTGATATTTATCAGTTTATGCTCTCCTGATAAAAAAATTCTGATAGCAAAAACTCAAATTATGAACAGTTTTTGCGCTACGACGATTTAAAAGTCAGATTTGGGTACATATTTTTACCTGTGGGTATCAAATAACTGTACATTTATTTCTTAAAAGTTTTTAAACACTTGAGTTACAATTTAGGATTTTACACCCCATAAAAATAAGAATAAGTGATTCATATAATTTGAAAATTATTATATATTTAAGCTATTTAAAAACCTATCAAAATACTTTTTAATCTTTTTTTAAATACCTTTCAATTCCTGAAAATAATTGAAAATCTTTTGAAATATCTTGATATATGAAGATATTTCTCGATATATCTCAATATCTTGAGATATGCAGCCGCAAATATGTGAATTTTAGCGCAAATTAAATTGCTTCTAATGCTCTAACTTGAAAACGGGTTGTTGCATAAAAAATTTGTCAAGAAATAACAGTTTTTCATTCTCATGAACTTTTCGGAAATAATTTTAGAAAATTGTTATTTCGAAAAATTAGGTGATTATTCCAAAACCTTGTTTGAAAAATTGTTGCACCAGATTTCGAGAAAGTAACCTTGATAATCATAATCAGGGGACTTTTGCGGACTTTTTAAGCCAAAGTTACTTCGTCGCACTTTTAGTGCATACAGAAGTGTCACTGGCTACTGGATTATTCCGCAAGTCGCAAATTTTATTTATAATATTCTTCTTTGTTGCAAAAAATAAAAATGAAAATGAATGATAAAAATTCGTCAGACTAGACGTCAGATGCGACTTTGTTGAAAATTAAATTTTTGGTTAAAAATGTCTTTGTTTTTTAGAAAAATCGCCTTTTTGGCTTGAAAATTCAACTACTTCGTTGAAAATTGAACTGGTTTGTTAAAAAATTCTTTCTTTTTAGGGTTAAAAGTTCATAGTTTCAGTCAAAAGTTTATCTCTCTGGTGAAAAATTGAACTAATTTTTTTTTAATTTGTTTTCTTTCATGGATTTTTACTGTTTTTAATTTGAAATAAAAAATTTCTAGTTGGAATATTAAGTACTACATTATTCGTGGAAAACTTATCTTTTTTTAGAAATTTTATTTGTGGTTTACAAGCAAATTACTTTATTGAAAAATTCATACATTTTGTTGAAAATAGGTCTTTTTTGTAAAAATTAATTACCTTGGTTTAAAATGTAACAATGTTAGTGAGAAGTTTCATTATTTTGTTGAAACTTAACCTTGCCATTGAAATTTTTATTCTCTCTCTCTCTCTCTCTCTATCCCCCCTCTCTCTCCTCTCTCTCTCTCTCTCTCTCTCTCTCTCTCTCTCTCTCTCTTATCTACACAGAAAAAACTTAAAGTTAAATAAAGTTAAATCAAGTTAAATTGTTTTGCGTGTGACATTTACATGCTATTTGGCGAAAGTTTATCCTACGATGGAATAAACGCTGTCGTCTGCTACGTTCTTAGCAGCAATGGGGAAACAACAAAGTATGAGTTAATTCGAGCTATGAATTAGAATGACACATTCAAAACAACTTGTTGTTTACTTAATTATTACTCTAAAAATAATATGACTTATCGCCGATGAATTAAAACGTATTTTTCGTAAATCAAAATTAAGAACTTGACACAACAACAACAAGCATAGCTTGTTTTCGAACAAGAAGAAAGATAGGAATCGAATTAATTTTGATGTTGAAGCATTAACAAGGTTTCTAATATTATAAATGAGTTGCATCTTTATTTGACTTCAGCATTAAATTAGGTTCGTATATTAATAATTGAAAATCAATTCTATTATAAAATTATATTTCAAATATATTAATAATTGAAAATCAATCCTATTGTAAAAGTATATTTCAAATTTTAAATTGAAAAATGTTTTCAGGAATAAAATTGTCAGGACGGAAATTCCTAGCTCACAACTTGTAAACTATGTGTTTGATATCACAGTGAATATGCCGACTTTTCGGCTGTTGTCAAGAGCTTTATTCTCAGTCACGAAGAATATATTTTCATTCGTCCGCGATAACTATAATTATTTTTAAAATGAAAATGCAATAAGTGCAGTGTTTTTAAAGTCTGGTGTCCTGACTTCCAGACCGATTTTATTCATACTTTCATGTTCTTCGCACTGCTATCAATTACATACATAGCATATGACGCTTTTTCACCAGAAAATTATTCCGAGACAGTTTGAAAACCTGAAATGATCTCAGTCTCGTGTAAAGCTTATTCGATAAGGTTGATTTTTTTTCGCAGCGAATCTTTTTTCTAAAATCGATTAAACTTTATCTTATGTATTTTTCTGCGTACGGACTGACCACATGTTTAGACTCGGCCTTAAAAAAATTGCATACTTTCTATGAGATTTTGATTCTGTATATAATACTACCGTAAGCTAAAAAGTTGTTTATTGTAACAGAACACATCAATTGACATTTTGGTGGGCTCTCTGATTTTCTGAAAATAAGATTTTCGGTAACACAGAAACATAAGCTTGAAAAATATTGGTATCCATTTTTTTTATTTGTTAGGGAAAGACCTTCCTCTATTATACGGTCAATTCATTTGACACATATGAAGAGGCAAAATGCTCATAAGATGAACACAAATATACACATCCCTAGTGAATACATCCATAGTACTTCGCAGCGGTATTTTTCATTTTTTTTTTATGGAAGGAGAATTTTTTTATTTTCAACATTTTCATTAAGTTTAAAGGGAGATCTTAATTTGTTTCTGAATACAAAAAGAGAAGTTTCAACTTTTAACATTTTGGTTAATATATCAATTGAGTTGAGAGAAATATTTTATATAAAATTAATGCATGCATTAATAATACGTACACAATTTTTCAAATTTTCAGGCTATTTGCAAAAGAGATATTTTAATTTTGAACACTCTTATAATATTGTAGAGGAAAAAAGTTTGGTATTGAATTCCTTTTCCGATCTGGAAGATGTAAATAGTGAATCTTTTTACATATTTTTAACATTTTGGTTGATACTGTATAATTGTTTATTTTTGAAATTTTTGTCAAAATATTGTATGATATTTTTTCAAATTCATTTTTTTAACAACATTTTTTCTAGCATTTAAAGTTTTATATTAAAAAAAATTATTTTGTTCTTAACATTTTTATTTATATTTTTAACATTTTGATTTTATTAGAATGTAGAAAAATTTGGCATTTTATTTGTTTCTGAATTGGAAGTTTGTTAGAAAAGATATAGGGGACGTAAAAATTATCAAACGTTCAAAATTATATAATTTGGAATTGAGAAGTTTTAAATCAAGAGCTCTCAAAATTGAAAAAATGTTGTATTACAATTTTTTAATTTGACAATAATTTTCTTAGAAAGGTTTTGATATTGTAATAATTATAATTTGAAGCATTCAGAATTGAACAATTTTATTTTGTATCAAAGAACTTTCAAAATTAATGATTTAAGATTCTATCAAGTCTTTCAATCAGATATTCTACGATATTTTCTTTCAATCGTGAGAAACAAGATTAAAAATAAAAATATTAAACTTTTGGAAAAACGACACATGAGACGAAAAAAAATGAAAAGGCAAAACTTGTTCGACCAGAAAAGATCTACAAATTTGTGATAAACTCTTGTTATGAATATAAATTTAAAAAAGTCACTTTTTGGAAAAAGGACACAAGCTACAGTAACATATTATTTAACAAAATTTGCCGCCTAAATGATACCTAAAAATTTTTTCACAAGCACTTTACGATAGGATTCGTAGTTGTAGTTTGAATTGTGAAAAAGAACATCGAAAATAAAGAAATTAAATTAATGGCGAAAAACGCAAGTTACAATAAAATGTTTAATAACAAAATTGTTTTTATTTTATTATAGAATGCGCTCTTTACTTTAATCATAAAAATGTTGAACTTAGTTCGAAAGTTGTAAGTTCATTATTAAAATTTATGATTGTCCTTAATCCTAGGTTTAACCCACATTCATATGTATTATATACATATTATTAGAAGTACAATAATTTTTCTTTGATTTTTTGCAAATATAGGAAACTAATTAGATTTGAACTCTTTTGTGTAGAATTTATTTTATGAGGACTCATCGTTTTAGTTACAAACTCATCTCTTTAGTTAAAAATTTAACTATTTGGTTGAAATTTTTTTTTCTGTTAGGAATGAATTCTTTAAATTAAAAATGACATATATCCATTTTTGGTTGGAAATGGATATTTTTAATTCAAAATTAATATTTTCTGATCGAAAATCCAACTATTGAGTTGCAAATTCACGTGTTTTGTCGAAAATTTGTCACTTTTTGTTACAGAATTTTGCTAATAATCCTAATCCTAATAATTGTATAGATACCCAATATTTCAAATTAAAAGCTATTAGGACCACTAAAATCTATGATTCATCGAGGATGTTTTGTTGAATCCTTAGATCTGCAAGACGCCTATCATCTGGAACATGTGTGAAACCAAAGTAGCGAAAACTTCAGATTCTACTATTTCATACGAGTATACTTGTTAATCTTTTGATTCAAATAGTGCCCCATCTCTACAATAACAATAAAGCCAGTTTCAGTGCATTTGAAAATGTCTGCTTCAATTTCGGCGGCATATTTAGACGATTTTTTTGTGATAGGTAGTGATGCTGCAAAAAGCATCCATAATATAATAATTATGAAGAATAATTCCTACCCAATAAAGATCTATGATGATAAAAAGCAAATATTTTCACTGTTAATAGTCAAATACAAGGTCCAAAATTTCGTCCAGCAGTATTTCGAGATTCTCCAAAAACGATGATCAGGGTATTCATATTAATTATGCAGAATTGTTAGCAGCGGTTCTGGGTCTTAAATTTTTTGCCAAATAATATTGAGGATATAACATTTTGCATCGATCAGTAGATCACCACTGCGATAATATGAGGCAAGTATCAGGCGATGGTGGAATTTTGGTAAAAATCTGAATATTACTGCTTTCGGGGCATCAGTTTCTGACGTTCTTTAATTTTTGGCGGCAGAATTTCATAAAGGAGCATCACATGGTTTAATAAACTGATCAAGGTCAGCTATAGCCTTCAGCTGCATTATTTTGAATTAATCAAATGAGTCCGAGGCTTATATAAGAAAAAATTCATTACAACACATTTTCAAAGAGAAAATGTTCTCGGCTTTGAATTCTGACTTTTCAAACTCAGTAGATCGATATTATAACGTTGCAAGAAGGATTGACCTAGTTTTGAAAGGCAATCATTAAAAAGTAGCCAAAATAATTACACAGTCTCAGAGTATAATTATCGCCTTAAAATAGTTACAAAATGCTTTGTGTATGCCTGTGGTTACTAAGGAAACTCAAGGTAGATTCAGTCTACTGATAAAAAGGGCAACGAAGGTGGTCAGAGAATATTTCTCTCTCTTTGTGACAATGCTGATAAATGCAGTATTGAAGACCACTTTTGCATTTTTGATTTTTATCATTACCCCTCAAGTAGTGTTAAGTGATCGAAAATGGATTCGTCATCTTTCAAAATATATCACCAAAGATCCGGATGCCTCTCAAGCAGTGATAATTGTTGATGATTATACCAAAAGTCATGATTCTACTTCAGATATCATAGGAAAAATCCAGAAACATCTTCCCAGTAAGATAATTAGTTCAACAAATCTAAGACTGACTAAATCATTGTATCAAAATCTGGCAACTGCACAATTGTTTCTAACGATACAGTTTATGGAAGTAAATGTAACAGTTACTGCATCAACGGAATTTCTGATTGAATTGTTAAGGTATCAAGTTCGACCAAAATGTTTGATGATCTTCTTGGCAGTAAAAGAAAACCAGAGCTATAGAGCTATATTTGAATATATGTGGTCTAATTATTTCTTGGACTTGACGATTCTTGCTATTACAGAACATGGAATGGATCAGAATGGTTTGCATCAGAATTTTCATGAAATGGCAACGTTATATTTCTTTAATCCATTCAATGTCACCTACACAAACCGAAAATACCAAGAGGACATTGAATTATTTCCGAACAAGCTGCAGAATCTAAATAGATTCAAAATGAAGGTTGGATCTTATAATTACCCACCATATGTTTACGTGAAACGGAATTCTTCAGGATATCCGCTTGAAGTTTCTGGGCCAGATGCTTTAATCGCAAAAGCACTTTCCAAGAAAATGAACTTTATATTATCAGAAGTTCCATCTGGAGAGGAGTCATTTGGTCGCTTGAGTTGTAATGCAGAAAATGAAACGACTGGGTTAATAAAAATGTTATGGCGCCATGAAATTCGGTTCATTACTAACCAAGCAGGCGTTATCAGCAACTGTAAAAAATTAAGCAAAAGCAGCGCAAGCACTGGATCAATGGTAATATGTGCTTTGGTACCAACGTTAGATGACGAGAACTATTCTTTATCTCCTCCGACGAAATGGATATACCTGCTCACATTCGTGTTAACAATCTGGATCATCACTGGCTTATTAAAATTCCAAAATGATGTTTGGGCTTGGTTCGAGATACTAAGAGCAATGTTAGGATTTTCTGTACCTCGAGAGCCTAACAGTTTTTCGGAAAGAATCTTATTTATTTCGATTCTTATGGCATATTCGATATTCGCTTCCAACATATTTGCAATTCTAACCGACCTGAAATTCACCAAGAAGTCAGAGATGAACATTGAAACTATAGAAGAATTAATTAACTCGAATCTTACTCCAATCATGCATGAAAAATATGCATTTGTCCTGATATCACTGAATGATTCTCTCAATACAGCATTAGTCAATAAATCTATCATTTCTGTGAACGATCAAGAATGTATAGATATTTTACTGAAAAGCAGAAATGTGACTTGTATTTTGAAATACCCTATAATCTTTAAAATCCCTTCAAATCCTATCAAATTCTGAAAATCGATTGATAAATCCTGAGAATCTTTCAAATATCCCAAAACCTTATAGATCCTATGCAATCCTTTCAAATCGTCTGAAATTCGAGGAAATTCTTGAAAACTGTACGCATTTTTTCAAAATTCAAATCCTTTGAAAACTTTTGAAATCCCTTGGAATTTTATACAGCTCTTTTAAGTGTCGTCGAATCCTTGGGAATACCGTAACATATTTAAAATCTCTTGAAATCGATTGATAAACCCTGAGAATCTTTTAAGATATCCCAAAACTTTATAGGTCCTATGAAATCCTTTTAAATCATCTGAAATTCAAGGAAATTCTTGAAAACTATATAAATTAAAAAATTAAAATCCTTTGAAAACTTTAGAAATCCCTTGAAATTTTATACAGCTCTTTTAAATATCGTCGAATCCTTGGAAATAACGTAAAATCTTAAAAATTCCTTGAAATCCCTTCAAATTCTTGGAATCGATTGATAAATCCTGAGAATCTTTTAGAATATCCCAAAACCTTATAGATCCTATGAAATCCTTTCAAATCTTCTGAAATTCTAGGAAATTCTTGAAAACTGTATACATTTTTTAAAAGTTCAAATCCCTGAAAATATTTAAAACCCCTTGGAAATTTTAAAAGCTCTTGAAAAATTTTTTGAATCTTCGAAAATACGCTAAAATCTTTTAAATTCTTTGAAATCTCTTCAAATTCTTGAAATCTATTGAAAAATCCAAAGTATATTTTGAAATATCCCAAAACCTTAAAGATCCTACGAAATCCTTTCAAATTGTCTGAAATTCTAGGAAATTCTTGAAAACTGTATGCATTTTTTAAAATTCGAATCCTTGGAAATACGCTAAAATCTTCAAAATCCCTTGAAATCCCTTAAAAATCTTCAAATCGATTGAAAAATCCTAAGAATCTTTTAAAATATCCCGAAACATTATAGGCCCCATAAAATCGATCAAAATTTTTTCGAAATTCTAGGTAATTCTTTAAAATTGTATGCATTAAAAAAATGGAAATCCTTTGAAATCATTTAAAACTTGAAAGTTTTAAAAGCTCCTGAAAATTTCTCTGCATCTTTGAAAATACGCTAAAATAATTTAAATCCCTTGAAATCCCTTCAAATTCTTGAAATCTATTGAAAAATTCAGATAATCTTTTAAAATATCCCAAAACCTTACAGGTCCTATGAAATCCTTTCAAATAGTCTGAAATTCCAGTAAATTCTTGAAAACTGTGCATTTTTTAAAATTGAAATCCTTTGAAATCTTTTAAAATCCTTTGAAATTTTATGCAGCTTTTTTAAATTTCGTCAAATCTTGTGAAAGTGAAATACCGTAAAATCTTTAAAACCCCTTAAAATCCCTTAAAAATTTTGAAAGCGATTGAAAAGTCCAGAGAATCTTTTAAAATATCCCAAAACCTTCGAAATCTTTTAAAACCCCTTGAAAATTTGAAAAGCGCTTGAAAATATCTTTGAATCTTTGATAATACGCTAAAATCTTTTAAATCCCTTAAAACCTCTTCAAATTCTTGAAATCGATTGAGAAATCCAGAGAATATTTTGAAATATCCCAAAACCTTATAGATCCTACGAAATCCTTTCAAATCGTCTGAAATTCTTGAAAATTGTAAATTTATTTGAAAGTGAAATCCTTTCAAATCTTTTGAAATCCCTTGAAATTTTATATAGCTCCTTAAATATCTTCGAATCCTTGAAAATACGCTGAAATCTTTAAAAGCCCTTAAAAATCTTAAAATCGATTGAAAAATCCTGAGAATCTTCTGAAATATCCCAAAACCTTATAGGTCCTATGAAATCCTTTCAAATCGTCTGAAATTGTAGAAAATTATTTACACCTGTATGTATTTTTCAAAAATTCAAATCTTTTGAAATCTTTTAAAATCCCTTCAAATTTTATAAACCTCTTTTAAATATCTTCAAGTCCTTGAAAATCCCTTAAAATCCCTTCCAATTCTTGAAAACGATAGAAAAATCCTGAGAATCTTTTAAAATATCTGAAAACCTTATGGGTCATATAAAATCCTTCCAAATTTTCCGATATTCTAGGAAATTATTGAAATCTGTATGCATTTTTTAAAATTCAAATCCTTTGAAATCTTTTGAAATCCCTTACAATTTTATAAATTTCTTGAAAATTACTTCGAATTCTTGGATATACCGTAAAATCTTTTAAATTCCTTGAAATCGATTGATAAATCCTGAGAATCTTTTAAAATATCCCAAAACCTTATAGGTCCTATGAAATCCTTTAAAATCGTCTGAAATTGTAGGTAATTCTTGAAAACTGTATGTATTTTTTCAAAATTCGAATCCTTGGAAATCTGTTCAAATCCTTTGAAATTTTATGAACCTCTTTTAAATATCGTCGAATCCTTGGAAATACCGTAAAATCATTTAAATCTCTTGAAATTTCTTCAGATTCTTAAAATCGATTGATAAATCCTGAGAATCCTTTAAAATACCCCAAAACCTTCTAGGTCATATAAAATCCTTCCAAATCATCCGGAAGTATAGAAAATTCTTGAAACTTGTATGCAGTTGAAAAAAATAAAAATCCTTTGAAATCTTTTGAAATCCCTTGATATTTTATATAACTCCTTTAAGTATCGTCGAGTCCTTGAAAATACCATAAAATCTTTATTATTATTTGAAATCGCTTCAAATTCTTGAAATCGATTGATAAATCCAGAGAATATTTTTGAATATCCCAAAACCTTATAGATCCTACGAAATCCTTTCAAATCTTCTGAATGTCTAGGAAATTCTTTAAAATTTTATAAAATTTCTATAAATTCGAATCTTTGGAAATACGCTAAAATGTTTAAAATCCCTTGAAATCCCTTAAAAATCTCAAAATCGATTGTAAAATCCTGAGAATTTTGTAAAATATCTCAAAACCTTATGGGTCTTATAAAATCCTTCCAAATCTTCTGAAAGTCTAGGAAATTCTTTAAAAATGTATGCATTTAAAAAAACTCAAATTTTATAAAGCCCTTTAAAATTTTTTCGAGTCCTTTTAAATATCCTAAAATCTTTAAGAAACCTTGAAATTCTTTTAAATTCTTGAAGTCGATTAAAAAACCCTGGGAATCTTATAAGATTTTGTTGAAAAGTCGCTCTTTTTTTTGGCTGGAAATTAATTTGTTTACCCATTTGGTTCAAAATTAACTATTTTGTTGAAAATTCAACTACTTCGTTAACAATTAAGCTATTTAGTTAGAAATGTCATTATTTTGTTAGAAATTCTACTATTTTTTAAAAGTTAATTTTTGATTGTTCGAAAATTCAACTACTTGATTAAAAATGGTTATAACTTCGGCGTCTAATTCTAATTGGTGCATTGGGAGGAAAAGTATATCTTCGTACTTCGAATATCCGGGACGGATTCTTGTAAGGAATAAGTCGAACAAATCTGAGTTCTTCAGGCGTAAATCCAAGTATGCGAGACGAAGAATGTGTGGCAGGAGGAGACGTGGATCTGACACAGAGAGATGGCTCGGCAGGAGTAGGAGACCGGTCAGAAAAATGAGGTGTGGCAGGAAGAAGAAATCTTTCAGGAGAATGTCCGTCAGGAAAAGAAGCAGAAGGTCCGCCAAGAGGAACGCCAGGAATGGGTTCACCATTGGGTAAACAGTCAAATTGTAAGCTCAATTCTGCAACAAGAAACAGAGGCTGTTTTTTTAAACTCTCATTCATGGAAGTTTGCATGGTTTTATTTTCCGAAGGCAATCATCTGTATAACCTAGCTGTTGAGCGCGAAGTGCGACTATCGCAATGAGAATATAATCGCGAAGGCTGTAGGTGCTTTGAGAACCCTCTTCAAAGTCAAATTAAAAAAAAAACACGTTTAGTTTCACTGTATGATTGTAGTTTATGAGGGATTTGAATCACAGTTTCTGATTTGTGCGCTCAAACTGGGCGCCTTTTCAGCGCAGCTGAGAATAAAAATTAGTTCAAAGTAAGGATAAAATATTAAAGTCATAATGCAAAATAAGAATTGTATATTATTTTGCAATATCTGAATATGCAGTATCAGATCGAGGTACATAAATAAATATAACATACATTAGATATAATAGTTTTGAACAACATGTAGAAATGTTCACATGTTGAACAAAATCAAGTGCGAAGCACGAGATGCGTGATAAGAATGGGTTCGTTGAAGCCGCAAGAGCTTTAACAAAGGAGAATTCAAAATCATCCAATTACAGTTCTTAAGGATTTGACCTTTAATTTTAAAAGGTCTGTGCACAAATGTGTGCAAAATACAAAGACCGAGCGCGTAGCGCGAGGTAAACACATTATTGACCGCGAAGCGCGAGATGAATATATATTCTCAAGCGCGCCCTAGGCGTGCTCAAACTTGCGAGCGAAGCGAAACGCGTGCTCAGCTCGCAATGAGAATTTCCCCGCGCGGCGGGCATATTTTTTCTTGAAGTACATAATCGTATCTTGGTATATCATGAGTTGTAAATGTGGTTGTAATTGTCAATGTGGTTGTCAACATAGTGTTTACATGTTTACAGCATTGCTATCCAATTCGGCTTGTCATAAAAAAGCTTGGGTTTATGTGTCCTAGGCACGATTGGGTGAATCTAGTTTTAACTGACATTTTCAGTTAAAACACGAAATCAGATGGGATTAAAAATTTCTTTGGGTTCACAAAAGTACTTGGTTACTCCGCGTTTTGAATAGCTATAACTATTTTTGACAAATGTTCCTGGTATTTTCGTGATTTAACTAGTTAAAACTAGTTTTAACTGATTTCGGGTATAGATGGTTCATATAAATTTCTGGTACCAGAAATATTATGCTAGTCATGATTTTAGAATTTTAGACTTATTGCTCAATAAATGACAAATACTTCTCAGAAATGAGAGAATTTTCTAGCCATTAATTTGTATTCAAAAAAATCGAAAACTAAAAAATTAATTTTCGGGCGTTAGGTGGGCAAGAATATCAAAAGCTGGGAAGACGGCTGGAAATGCGGTAGACGTTTACTGGGAAGAAGTGAGACTAAGGACTACTAACTACTACTAACAATCTGCCCAGAAAATATAGAGATCTCAATTTTCGTACAGTGCAAAGTGGAAATCTTAGCAGAAAGGAATTCTAAAAATACGAGACAAGGTACATATTGCAGACTTAGGTTTTTCCTATAATGCTATAGGGTTTTCAAATGTTTAGTCGATGAGCAATTATTTCCTGATAAGTAAAAGGTTCAAAAGTACCATGATCTTACGATAATTTTAGAATATGTTTATTATTCAGTTAATAACAGAAGAGTAGTGAGGTGTCAACTCTAAAACTCATCAACGTACAAAGATCATTCTTGAAGCAAATTGCACACTTGTGGCTTCTGAAAATAGTGTATTCAGTGTCAATGGGAACAAATTTCCGCATAAATGTTTAAAAAATTAATTTCTTTTTCGAAAAATACAAAGGGCTCTTCGATTATAGATGGACAATAGGAGATAATGTAACAGACATAGTTGTAGGAGTAGCACAGGCAAAATCTCCTGCTGTGAGTGCAGTTTCTTCCATAATCAGAACGCTCTTTGTACTTTTCGAAAAGGAAAATCATTATTTAAACATTTAAAATCGTCGCTACAGTAAAATAAATCTCCCACTTTTGTAACAGTTGGAGCAACATTTTCTAAGTTTTTAGTGTACTGCTTGGACAAATAATGTAAAGCCCACTCAAGTAAACAGAAAACCTTGTTTCTCCCATTATAAGATTTCATTCTAATTTAATTTTCTATTGTTTACCTAGTAATGAAAGGAAACAATATAGATTTCAAATATCTTCATAGATATATTATGTGCTAGATCTATAATTTGAAGTTAATTTTTTTACTATATTTATTTCTATCAAAGTTTTATTAGTATACTCACCAATATAATCGAGGATAACAGCCAAAGATAAGGCCAGAATCCAGACAATCCTCATCTTTTCTAAGTAGAGGAGACACTGATCAATGTACTAATGAAGAATTTTAACCAAAACGTAACTAATGAATATTCTACCCATTTATTATCTTATGTAATCTATGCTGTCATTATTATCTATTAAATAAAAGGCGGCAAGCTTGTAATTATAAGATATTTACATTTGATAGAAATCAGATTCAAAGAAAAAAATTGTCTTACAAATTCAATGAAAACTTATGTCACCATTTATGATATCATTTATTTTTACGGATAAACTGATTTTGACATGGCGAATTTATATATTGTTCACTATAACGGGTAATGTAAAGTCTTGAAAAACTAATACATTTGAATTTAAAATTAAAAGCTTCCTCGGGCTTCAATCGTGTGCAAAACTACGAAACTTGCCGACATATCCAGACTTGCCAGAGCGCCCCATGGTAGGGACTGCTCGAACTTGATTGGACAATCAAGTCCTTTTTGAAAAACCCGGGAATACGGAAAGCCAAATCGGATTGGTATTATATCCATTGTCCCTATTGATGTTATTAGCGTGTTTTAAGATTTCGATTGCTTCTCTATGTTTTCTTGGAGAAATATTGTACGTTTTTGCGATGACGGTTGTTTTTTCAAATAAAATGCTATGTCCGGTTTCAATATGATGCTCAGCTACTGCTAATTGCGTGAAATGTTTTAGCCTGACTTTACTCTCATGTTCTTTTACACGTTGGCTCACCGCCCTCCCGGTTTCTCCAAAATGTGTCTTTTGAGTTAACAATTATTTTTTTACTGAAAAGTCAACTTTTCGATTTTTGGTTGAAAAATGTTCTTTTTTAGTTAAAAATTCAAGTTTTTGTGAATTTTTTTTTTGTGTAGAAAATTAATCTTTTTGGTTAAGAATTTATTTTTTAGGTTGAAAATTGAGCTGTTTGGTTAAAAATTGAACTATTTGGTTAAAAATTCATCTCTTGGGTTGACAATAGTTTTTTGAAATATAAATTTAACTTTTTATATTTTAGGTTGAAAATTTATCCTTTTTAGTTGAAAATTCGTTTTTTTGTTGTTGTAAAAAATTAATCATCTTGGTTCAAAATACGTATTTTGGTTAAGAATTCATTTTTTAGGTTGAAGATTGAACAGTTTGCTTAAACATTCAACTCTTTTGTTAAAATTTTTATTATTTTGTTGAAAATTGAACTCTGGTGAAAAATTTAATTATTTTGTTTGAAACTCGTCTTTTTTATTGTTTAAATATCAACTATTATATGTTTTCGTTTAGAATTCAACTACTTTATCGAAAATTCAAATATTTTTCTGAAAAGTCATCTTTTTTAATTAAAAATACAACTGTTTTGCCGAAAATTCGTCTATTTGGACAAAAAATTCGTCCTTTTGAATTTAAAATACATCTTTTTTTGTTGCAAATTCAACTGTCTTCTAAAAAAAATTAATTATTTTGTTGAAAATGCAACTGTTTTTGGTTAAGAATTTGGTTGAAAATGTAACTATTTTGTTGAAAATTTAATTATTTTGTTAGAAACTAAAATATTTTGTGAAATGTCATCTATTTTGGCCGAAAATTCAACTGTTTTGTCGAAAACATCCTTTTGTGTGGAAAATTCATATTTTAAGGTGGAAAAAAGTAATCTTTTTTCGTTTAATTAAATAAATAAATTAGAATTTTTTTATTTCATTTTGTTTCATTCCGTTTATAAAAGATTCTATGCTTCAAAATTTGAGTAGATTAAAATTCTGGTCTTTGAAGATTATTGGTCAGGAAAAAAAAAAAATTGCTTAGGAAAATTGGTTAGGAAAAAATCAGGGAAAAGTCAGGGAATTTTGAAAATAAAGTTTTTTTGGGTCTTAAGAGAAATTTTGGAAATATATAATATTTTCGTGAGAGTTTTCATATATAAAGAAACAAAAATGATTTTTGAACTTATAAAGAAAAAGTGAAAACTTTATATGTAAATTGTGTTAAGAGGGATCAAGAGTTGAGCTGTTAGGTGAAAGGTCATGGAGAATGTACGAATTGAATGGGTGGGATTTCGATAAAACATACGGATTGCCAATAACAATCATTCCTATTTTATTTTTAAAAAATACTCGACTTCGTGAGTTCTGAGGAAAAAAACTCAATATTGTCTTGAACATTTATAATTTATCGGTAGTCAGATATTTAGATTTTACAGCTTGATAAACAATATGTCTGCGTAAGAACTTATTCGCTTGAAACAAAGAATTTATTTGTTTGAAAATTGTGCACATTTACAAAAATGATCAATTTTCTGATAATGGGTGATGTATTTTTTAAATCAAATTGCGTTTTTAAAAGAAAAAAATAGGCTAGAGATCGTTTTGGATATATATATATATACAACTACTCTATTTTCCATAAAAAATTTACCGTTTTTACGTCAAAATTAATGTATTTTGTATGAAACTCGTTTTTTTATAATTTATTTTTTACAATGAATTTTCAACTCTTCTATTTTTGGTTAAAAATATATCTTTTTTAGTTTAAACTTCATTCATTTAATTGAAAATTTGCTTTTTGGACAGAAAATTTATCTTTTTGGCTGAAAATTCAAATATTTGGTTGTAAATTTATCTATTTTGTTAAAATTTAATCTTTTTTCAGTAGAAAATCTTTTTGTTTGAAAATTGAACTATTTCGTTAAAAACTTATTTTATTTGGTTAGAAATCAATTTTTTTACTAAAAATTTAACTATTCTACTTTGAGTTCAAAATTTATCTGTTTTAGGTGAAAATTAATTTTGCTGGTTAAAGATTCATCATTTTAGTTGAAAATTAACTTCTTTAAATGAAATGTTAACTATTTCGATGAAAATTAATCAATTTTGTTTCAAATTAGTTTTATTGGGTGCTACTTTATTTTTCTAACTGAAAATTTAGCTATTCTATTTAGGGTTAAAAATTTATATTGTTTATCTTAAAATTCATGTATTTTATTGAAAATTTGTTGTTTTTTTTTTGGCAGAAAATTAATCTTTTGGGTTGAAAATTGAATTATATGGTTAAAAAATAATTTTTTTGGTAGAAAATACATCATCTTAGTTATAAATTATTTGTTTGGTTCGAAATCTGACTACTTTCTTGAAAATTCTTTTTTTAGTTCAAAATTAGATCTTGAAGCTGAAAACGTAACTATTACATTTTGGATTAAAAATTGATCTTTTTTAGTTCAAAATTCATTTATTATTTTGAAAATTTTTACTTTAAAATTCATGTCTTTTATTGGAATTTGGTATTTTTTAGCAGAAAATTCGTCTTTTTGTTTGAACACTCATGTATTTTGTTAAAAATTAATTTTTTTTGTAGAATCTTCTTGATTGAAAATTTATTTTTTTTATTAAAAATTCATTTATTTGGTTGAAAGTAAGTTTTTTTTATTACAAATCAGTGTTTTTTAACTGAAAATTTAATTATTGGTTTCTTCTCAGAAAACTTTTTTTTTTTAAGAAATTTTATCTTTTTGGTTGAAAATGAGGTTTTTTACGGAAAATTCAACTATTCCACTTCAAGTTGAAAATCTATCTATTTTAGGTGGAAATTCAATTTTCTGGTATGAAAATGCATTTTTTTGATTGAAGATTCATGATTATTTCGACAAAAATGAATTTATTTTGCATAAAATTCGTCCTTGTTTGGTTAATAATTTATCTTCCTGATTGACAATTTAACTATTCTATTTCTAGTTAGAAATGTATTTTTTTAGTTTAAAAATTATGTAGTTTGTTAAAAATTTCTCTTTTTGCACAGAAAATTCATTTTTGGGTTGGAAATTCAACTATTTGGATAACAAATTTCTTTCCTTTTGAGGATTCATCATTTTAATTTAATATTTATTTTTTACTTTAATTATTTATATAATTTAAAATTTTAAATAAATTATTTAATTAAACTTTAATTTTAATCCCATTAATTAGATTACAAAAATATAAATTGAAGTTAAAATTTCTTGTGATCAATGACCTAAAAAAGGGTCTTTTTCCTTCAAGACTTTTGGCTTTAAAACCAAAATTTTCTCATTTTTAAAAATTTTAAAAATTAGAAAAAAAATAATTTTATTGCCAAAAGTTTAATTAATATAATTTATATATATTATTATAAAAAGCAAAAAAAGGGCACAAGGGGTAAAAGAGGAAAGTTACTATTAAATTGACTGTTGTAGAGTAATATTTTGATCATCAGAAAACGTACTGAAGAATATTTAAGTTCGTGAAGTAACTTCCAGTAACCCCACCCACACCGCTGTTGCATAACTTTTAAGTCTTGAACCTTATGAGATTTCCTCAATATAATTGACGGTTTTTATTTTAATATGTGCTGACGCTTTAATTATGCGCCGTGTAAGTACATACATAATCCGTCTCTAAACAATATGTGTGCCAGAAAAATTTCTAAAGCATTGTTGTCGCTTCTTCTTAATGCCGATTGGGTAATTTGAATAACTCGAAGAAAAGAGTGTTACCAAATTGACACACATGATTAGGATCATTTTCAGTTAGAGGACAGTGAAGAAGATTGTTGTGTTATTTTTTTTTTAATTTTCTCGTATCTCACGTCGTTTGGCTTCAAATTTAAATAGCATATTTCTTTATAGTATTTTAGATGAATAGAACCAAAAAGGCAATGCCTATCGAAAAATGGTTAAATAAAAAATCATAAACATTTTGCGAAAATTCAATTCTTCTTTCAAACTTTTTTCCCGTATCTGACGTTGTTTGATGTAAAATCAAAATATTCGATTTTCGCATAGCTTTTCGGATGGATGAAACTATAACCATTGGTCCAGGAATGTTAGTTAATGAACTGTTTCTTTCTTTTAGGAAAGCGAAAAAATTGTGCTGAAGGTCGACTGGAACAGTCCAATTTTTTTAGTTATCGTGTTTACGGACGTACAAACAAAGAGACACACACTATCGCCAAAACTTGATTTTCGGCTTCAGGGGGTCTCGAAAAATTTCATAAACTAATTTAAATAAAAGAACCACATACAAGTCTTAAAACTAATCCGTTGACAAAAGTGAGGTATGTGAAATTTCAGACGATTCTAATATATTCTCAGTCACAAATGATGAAAATGTATAATCCGAGCATAAAAAAATAATTTCCAACGAAACAGTTTAATTCTTAACAATAAAATACGAATTTTGAATATAAATTTTAATCCTGAAGCAAAATAATGATTTTTTTAATAATTAGTTCAAATTCAGACCAAGAAATTGAATTTCCAACAAAAAATATGACTTGTCTACTATAAAAGATTAATTTTTAATCTAAAATGACAAACTATTCAACAAACTATTACAAAAGTTTAACAAAATAGTTGAATTTTCAGCGCGAAAATATAAATTTTGAACGAAAAAGTCAATTGTTAATCAAATAGTTTAATTTTCCATTTAAAAAGACTTTTTTTCCTACAAAATAGTTCAATTTTCATTCCGAAAAGATCAATTTATAACAGAACACGAATTTTCAACAAGTTGAATTAAACGCAACGAAAATTGACAAAGTATTTGAATTCGTAACCAAAGCAATAATTTTCAACAATCGTGATTTATTGTTATACCCAAAAGATGAATAGTCACCAAAATAAACGTTACTTCTACTGCCCCCTCCCCCCCGACAAATCTCACTATTACCTTAGTTTTTGGCGTGACCTCCACCTCACACCCTTAAATTGTTAACGTACTTTAGAGAAATAAAAAGAATTAGGTTTGTTGAAATAATTGTTGAATAAGAAATCCATACATTTGTGCTTCCAGTATCAAGTTCAATGCCATCGTCGTCATCTAATCAGCCGACATCGCCACCTCGTAATCAGCGGATGTATATTCCTAGGCATCAGGATGAACCAGTGTTTGATAAAAATACTGGAGAACTTGTTGCAATATTCTATAATCAAAGGCGTATCAACGTCGACGACATAGTATTCGAAGGTGAGACTGGTAATTTAAGAAAAAAAATACAATTTAGACCAAAAATATAACAAATGTTAACCAAATAGTGGACTTATTAAGCTAAAACGACGAGTTTCCTACAAAAAAGTTCAACTTTCAATAAGATAATTACATTTTCAATCCAGAAAATGACATTTTAATCAAGAAGATTAATTTTCTATGAAGAGAAAAGATTTTTTTAGCAAGCTACATAAATTTCCAACCGCATAGTTGAATTTTCAAACTGAGAAGATAAATTTTTGACGAAAAATGTAACTCATAAATTTAAGTTAAACTAAATTTAATATAAAAACAATCGTACAGAAAATAGTTCCTTTTTAATTGAATAGCTATTATTTCAGTTAAAAAAATATTACTTTTCAACCAAACACGGAACCAACACGGAAATATGAAATTTCAACTAAAAATTTGATTTTCAACGAAATAGTTAAATTTTTTGTCGTTTGGCGCAAAATTTGAATTTTCTTTGCACTTGCTTTTACAGCCAAAAAAGATTATTTTTTTACTGTCAAAAAACGGTGAAACATAAATTGTAAAGATTTTCAAGAGCTTCGATTTTCCACTCATATCTTTTTCAAGTATCGGTCGCAGTTTGGCGTAAAAACGAAATATTCCATTTTCTGATAGAATTTTCGAAGTATGAAACCATACCCTTGGCCATTCAAACAGAGAAAAAAATTTGAGATTTAGAAAAGATATTCCATAACTTTTTTTGAAATTTCAGAGTTTATGAATTCAATCGATGAATAACTCATATTTCACATTCACCTCACTAATCCAATACTGTTTTAATAAAACAGATTTTCGTCAAACAAATAGGATTTTCATGCGGAAAGTATTTGTTTAATTAATTAATAAACCGTGGGCGAGTGATTTGGCGAAGACGTTGAATAGCGTGCGATTTAGTACAAAGCAGTGAAAAACCAGAAAAACGAATATTGACCTAATTTATTTATTTTCAAACGAAAGATCTTCTTTCACTTATAGTCAAGATATCAAGTCACTCATTTGTATATTTTTCTTTTAAATTCACTTTCACTTTCAGTTGCGCAAACGTATCCGCACCATCCCTAATAGTTCTAAGTTTATGATTTTTTTAAACATTTGGATAAATTAATAACTATAGTTTTCTTTTAATACCAGAAAGGGACCCTAACCTTATTCCTGACAAATACTGCCTGTGGCGTGTAGGTCCTCCTGGTCTGCATGGAGTATACTTCCAACACAAGGTTTACTATATCTATGGTATGTTCTAAAATAGTTTCTACTTGAATTTAAGTCCATGTGATAGTCCAGGCACCTCATGCAAAAAAAAGCTCTTTCCACCATTTTAACTAGGACCCCTACATGAATTACCTACAAAAAGGGTGAATTTTTAATCGAATAGATGAATTTTCAAACCAAGAGGTGAATTTTTAATCAAGAAGATGAATTTCAAACAAAAAAGACGAGTCTTCAACGAAACACATAAATTCTTAAGCAAATTGTTAAATTTTTAAGTAAGAAGAATAATTTTTCACAAAAAAGACTAGAGGAAACGTTAAAATCCCTAGAAATCTTTGAAATCCTTGGAGATTTAATAAAATCCTTTATATCTTGTGAAATTTCTTGAAATACCTTAACATTCCTGGAAATCTGCGGAATTGCTAAGAATCCCTCAAAATTCAATGAAATTTCATTTAGTTTCCAAAGTTTTCTAGAAATCCTTTAAAATCTTTGGAAATTCGAAAATTTCTTTGAAATCCCTGAAAATTTTGGATATCGCTTAAAATCCTTTAAAATCTCCTGAAATATATTTTGAATTAAACTTATTCATTAAAGTTCTCTAGGAGAAACGTTAAAATCCCTAGAAATCTTTGCAATCATTGGAGATTTAATAAAATCCTTTATATCTTGTGAAATTTATTGAAATACCTTAAAATCCCTTGCAATATGTGAAATGGCTAAGAATCCCTTGAAGTTCAATGGAATTTCATTTCCATAGTTTTCTAGAAATCTTTTGAAATCCCTTGAAATCCTTGGAGATTTAATAAAATCCTTTATATCTTTCGAAATACCTTAAAACCCTCGAAATTTGTGTAATCGCTAAGAATCCCTTAAAATGTAATGAAATATCATTTGTTTTGCAAAGTTCTCTAGAAATCCTTTGAAATCTTTGGAGATTCTAAACTTTCTTTGAAATCCCTGGAAATTTTGTATGTCGCTTAAAATCCTTTAAAACCTCTGTAATATAATTCGAATTAAACATATTCATTAACATTCTCTAGAAGAAACGTTAAAATCCCTAGAAATCTTTGAAATCCTTTGAGATTAAATAAAATCCATTATATCTTGTACAATTTCTTGAAATACCTTAAAATTCCTTGCAATCTGTGGAACAGCTAAGAATCCCTTGAAATTCAATAGAATTTAATTTCTTTTCCATAGTTTTCTAGAAATTCTTTGAAATCTTTGAATCCCTTGAAATCCTTGAAGATTTAATAAAATCTTTTATATCTTTTGAAATATCTTAAAATCCCTCGAAATTTGTGGAATCGCTAAGAATACCTTGAAATTTCATTTATTTTTCATAGTTTTTTAGAAATTCTTTGAAATCTTTGGACTTTCTAAAATTTCTTTGAAAACCCTGGAAATTTTTTATATAGCTTAAAATCCTTTAGAATCCCTTCAAAACACTTTAATATAATTTAAATTAAATTTATTCAATAAAGTTCTCTATTAGAAACGTTGAAATCCCTAGAAATCTTTGAAATACTTCGCGATTTAATAAAATGCTGTATGTCTTGTGAAATTCCTTGAAATACCTTAAAATCCCTTGAAATATGTGGAATCGCTACGAATCCCTTGAAATTCAGTGAAATTTTATGTATTTTCCAAAGTTTTCTAGAAATCCTTTGAATGGACATTCTAAAATTTCTTTAAAATCCATGGAAATTTTTTATATCGTTTAAAGTCCTTTAGAATCCTTTTCAAATCCCTGAAATCTTTGAAATCCCTTGAAATCCTCGGAGATTTAACAAAATCCTTTAAATCTTGTGAAATTCCTAAAAAATCCTTTGAAATCTTTGGAAATTCTAGAAATTCTTTGAAATCCCTGGAAATCTTGTACGTCGCTTAAAATCCTTCAAAATCCCTTAAATATAAGTTGAATTAAACTTATTCATTAAAATTCTCTAGAAGGAACGTTAAAATCCGTAGAAATCTTTGAAATCCTTTGAGATTAAATAAAATCCATTATATCTTGTAAAATTTCTTGAAATACCTTAAAATTCCTTGCAATCTGTGAAGTCGCTAAGAATCCCTTGAAATTCAATAGAATTTCATTTATTTTCCAAAGTTTTCCAGAAATCCTTTGAAATCCCTGGAAATTTTGTACATCACTCAAAATTCTTCAGAATCCCTCAAAATTAAATAAAATTTCATTTATTTTCCAAAGTTTTCCAGAAATCCTTTGAAATCCCTGGAAATTTTGTACATCGCTTAAAATCCTTCAGAATCCCTCAAAATCCCTGAAATATAATTTGAATTAAACTTATTCATTAAAATTCTCTAGAAGAAACATTAAAATCCCCAGAAATCTTTGAAATCCTTGGAGATTTAATAAAATCCTTTATATCTTATGAAATTCCTTAAAATACCTTGAAATATGTGAAATCGCTAAGAATCCCTTAAAATTTAATGTAATTTCATTTGTTTTCCATAGTTTTCTAGAAATCTTTTGAAATCCCTTGAAATCCTTGAAGATTTAATAAAATCCTTTATATCTTTTGAAATACCTTAAAATCCCTAGAAATTTGTAGAATAGCTAAGAATCCCTTGAAGTTAAATAAAATTTCATTTATTTTTCAAAGTTTTCCAGAAATCCTTCGAAATCTTTGGACATCATAAAAATCCTTTGAAATCCCTTGAAATTTTGTATGTCACTTAAAATCCTTTAGAATCCCTCAAAATCCCTCAAAATCCCTGAAATATAATTTGAATTAAATTTATTCATTAAAATTCTTTAGAAGAAACGTTAAAATCCCTAGAAATCTTTGAAATCGCTAAGAACCCCTTGAAATTCAATGAAATTTCATTTATTTTCCATAGTTTTCTAGAAATCCTTCGAAATCTTTAAATCCCTTGAAGATTTAATAAAATCCTTTATATCTTTTGAAATACCTTGAAAACCCTTGAAATTTATGGAATCGCGAAGAATCCCTTGAAACGTTATTTATTTTTCATAGTTTTCTATGAATCTTTTGAAATCTTTGGAACTTCTAAAATTTCTTTGAAATCCCTGGAAACTTTTTATATCGCTTAAAGTCCTTTAGAATCCCTTTAAAACCTCTGAAATATAATTTAAATTAAACTTAGTCATTCAAATTCTCTAGAAGAAACGTTAAAATCCCTAGAAATCTTTGAAATCCTTCAAGATTTAATAAAGTCATTTATACCTTGTAAAATTCCCCAAAATATCTTTAAATTCCTTGAAGTCTGTGGAATCGCTAAGAATCTCTTGAAATTCAATGGAATTTCATTTATGTTCCATAATTCTCTAGAAATCCTTAGAAATCTTTAAATCCCTTGAAATTCTTAAAGATTTAATAAAATCGTTTATATCTTCTGAAATACCTTAAAATTCCTTGAAATCTGTGGAATCGCTGAGAATCCCTTAAAATTAAATAAAATTTCATTTATTTTCCAAAGTTTTCCAGAAATCCTTTCAAATCTTTGGACATTATAAAAATCCTTTGAAATCCCTTGAAATTTTGTATGTCACTTGGAATCCTTTAAAATCCCTCAAAATCTCCTGAAATATATTTTGAATTAAACTTGTTCATTAAAGTTCTCTAGAGGAAACGTTAAAATCCCTAGAAATCTTTGAAATCCTTGGAGATTTAATAAAATCCTTTATATCTTGTGAAATTCTATACCTCCTTCCCAACACTACTATTTTCCAACCGATTATTTTTAAATAATTTAAAAATAATTTTAAAAAATTGATTATATGTATGTTCCAAAAACGACGAAGATAATTTTTTCTCCCCTTTTCAGATAGTTGGAAAAAATCTTTCTGATTGTACGATTTATTCCTATTCTAATACACCTTTCCAAATTCAGACAAGAGGAAAAACTTTTTTCATAATACATCTCTTGTACAGTTTGGGCTGAACTAATGCTAGAGTTTTATTCATTGTATTTGCCAAGGATCTCCTTGAGTTGCTCTTCAGTCGAGTATACTAAAATGCATTTTATTCGGGATAGACATATGTACATTTTTTATTTACTTACTGAATATTTTGTTTATGCGATTTCTCTAAAAAACGCTAACCAAGATAATAAATTATACTATGCACGGTAAATGTAACATTATAAAAAACGTGATAAAAAATATATTATTAACCAGGCCATATATAAATAATCGCTTAACGTGCAAGAAAATATGAGGAGAGCAAGCAATTTTATTTTATGCTAAAGATTGTCAAAAAACGTTTAAAAATCAGTTCTATTATTTGGAGCTTTTATTTATAACGACTGTTGTAAACAATGAACAAAGAGAGTTTATGAACAATAAATAGTGTTTAAATGATAGGTGTAGGTTTTACAACAGTTTTAATGAAAATTATGACACTCCTTGATGATTTTTGATTAACAAATGGAAATTGTTGACGATTTTACCCTAAAAATAGACATTGTTTAACAACAGTTAGTGGGATAAGTTTTCATTCGAATGGAAAAGTTCTTGTTTCTTTCAAGAGATCTAGCCTCGAAATAGACAATATAATCAATCTACCCGTTTTATTTTTGCTCAGAGGTGCTAAAAATGAGTTCAGAAATTTTCATTATTGATAAATAATGAAATTGTCAAAGAAATTGTTTAAAGAAAAACTGACCACGATTTTGAAAAAATAGCCAAGATATTTGTAAGGGTCCGTACATGGACTGCGTTGCCAATTTAAGGGTGGAAGGAGGTCTCGCTAAAAACTACGGGAGGCAACAGGGAAGGTGCTACGGTGCAGTTCGATAATAACGCAATATAATAAATCTGAAAATCAGTTTCATATTTCAGACTCCCCACACTTACCTCTATTCCCCTCTTTTAAAGAATTTTCCTCTTTTGCCCTGTTTTGAAGAAACTTCCCCTTTTTCTCGTTCTTTCGCTTGAATGCGAACTGAATTGATAGATCCCAACAAGAAAAATTTTATTTTGTTTAGTTGAAAAGTCTAATATTATATTTTTGTTTCGGAATTCATCGCGTTTAGTTTGAAATTCTACTACCTGGTTGGAAATTTAATTATTGAAAGAAATGCGGAAATTGTCCTTCATTTTATTTTTGGTGCGGGAAGTGCATTTCATTTTCTTATAATTTATCATTTTTTATCATCCCGTCGAGCTACTTGCGCTTCTTTTTTCTTACCTAAAATTCTTAAAAAATTGTTTTAAAATTGAAAAATATAATTTTTAAATAAATTGTGATATTGCAATCGAGCAAATTATGCATGTCACGACCCACTATGCATTGTATGTATGATTCTATCGTAGGAGAGTCTTTATATTTACCAGCGGGAAAAAAACAGAAATTGTCTAAAAATAAAACTACTTGGTTGAAAGTTGAACTGGTTGTTAAAAATTGATTTCGTTTCATTTTTTGCTGGAAATTAATTTTTCAAATGAAAAATTCCATTATTCCATTTCGAATTTCAAACGTTTCTGTTCAAAAATCATTTTATTTGTTGAAGATTCGTAATTTTAATTGAAAACTCATTTCTATGCTTTTTTTTGGGGTTGAGAATTAATTTTTTTAATATAAAATGTAACTATTTCATTTTTTGTTGAAAATTTATATTTTGAATTGAAAATTAATCTTTTAATGTTGAATATTCAACTATTTGGTTCACAATTCATGTATTTTCTTGAAAATTCGTGTTTTTGGTACAAAACTTATCTTCTTAATGGAAAATTCATCCGGTTTGGTTAGAAATTCAACTGTTTGGTTATAAATACACTTTTTCGTTAAACATTCATACCATTTGTTAAGGATTCATCATTTTGTTTGAAAATTCATTTCTTTGGATGGAAATTCAATTATTTGGATGAAAAATCTTTTTTTTTTTTTGGTTGAGAAATAATTTTTTTAACTGAAAATGTAACTATTCCATTTTTGGTTGAAAATTTTTATTTTCAATTGAAAATTTTTCTTTTCAAATTGAAAATTCACGCATTTCTTTAAATTTTGTTGTTTTGTTTGAAAATGTAATTATTTCGCTGGAAATTCGTATTTTTTGGTGAAAAATGAATCTTTTTTGGTTAAACATTCAACTACACCTCTTTGGTTAACAATTTAACTATTTTGTTAAAAAATCATTTTTATTGTTGTTGAAAATTCATCATTTTAGTTGAAAATTCATTTCATTCAATGAAAATTCAACTATTTTGTCGAATAATAGTTTTTTTGTGTGTTGAGAAATACATTTTTTGAACTGAAAATGTAGCTATTCGATTTTCTGTTGAAAACTTATATTTTTAATCGAAAATTGATCTTATCAAGTTGAAAATTCAGGTATTTGGTTAAAAGTTCATGTATTTTTTGAAAATTCGTCTTCTTTATAGAAAATTGATTTTCCTGGTTAAAAATTCATTTGTTGGTTGAAGATACATAATTTTAGTTGAAAATTAATTTTTTAAATGAAAATTCAACTATTTTGTTGAAATTTTATTTGTTTGAGAAATAATCTTTTAAACTGAAAATGGAAGAATTCCAATTTTGTTGAAAATTTATATTTTCAATTGAAAATTAATCTTATCAAGTTGAAAATTCAATTATTTGGTTGAAAATTCATGTATTTTGTTGAAAATTCGCCTTTCATCGTAGAGATTTAATATTCTTGGTTAAAAATTCATCCTTTTTGGTTGAAAATTTAAATTTTAGGTTGAAAATGAGTCTGTTTTGGTTGAGGATTCGACTATTTTGTCGATATTCGTCTTTTTGCTTAAATTCAACTGTTCATGATTTCAAATTAAAATCTTTTCTGGTTGAAAATTCTTCATATTAATCGAAAATGCAAATATATTCGGTTGAAAATTAAGTATTTTGATTGAAAATTATTCTGTTTTGGTTGAGTATTTAACTATACTGTTGGAATTTCGTTTTTGTAAGGCGGGGGGGGGGAGTTTAAATTCAACTGTTTATGATTTTAAATTAAAACCTTTTTTGTTCGAACATTCATAATATTAGTTGCAAATTAAACTATAGGGCTGTTAATGAACTTGAAATCCGTGTTTAGCCAACAGCTAAGTTACTTTAAGGTTTGAAAAGGCCATAACTTTTCAAATTTTGACTATCAAACGACCAATGTTGACTATCAAACGCTATCTAACCAGCAAAAAACGATTCCAAAACAAATTTATACCATTTTCCAAAATTGAGGTGCCATCTTCACGGGCATCGAAATCCGCAGTGTCGAAAACGGTCGTGGGGAATCCCCCAGAGCCTTGACAAGCTTTAGGTTAGTTAGTCGAAGAGATGCCATATGGCATCGCTAGGCGCTAATGGGTTAAAAGTCAATTTAAAACATTAATTTTGAACAAAAAAAAAAGAATAATTTTCCACAAAATGTTTTTTTGTGAACTCACTAAAAAATGTGTTAGTTTATATTTCAACCAAAAAGTATGATTTAAATTTTGAACCAAAAACAGTTGAATTCAACAAAAAAGACGTATTCTCACCAAAAAGACAAATTTTCAAGAAAATAGTTAAATCCTCAACCAAAAAAGGTACAATTTCTACCAAAGTAGATAAATTTTCAACCAAAAAATATGAATTTCCAAACAAAATAGAAAAAAACATTTGAATTTTCAACCGAAAGGAATAACTTTCTAACAAAATTGTTGAATTCCCAACAAAATAAAATTAACTTCATTTTCAGTGTATCGAAAATTTCCTGTGTTAAGTTTTCCCTGACATTCCCTGGACAGTTTTAAATTTTCCGACCTGCAGCTCACTGATTAATACAAAATAAACTTTTCGGTTCCAAAACTTTATAACGAAATTCAATATACTGTGAAAAAAAATTATATCTGAATTTTATTACTTGAATAGGAAAAAAAATAACAAGAAATTAATGACTACATAGATTTTCTGCAAAATTGCTTTTTAAATTGAACAAAATTGTGAACATTTATTAATTTATAATATAACAGAAAAGTTCTGTAAGATTCATTTTTGTATTGGAAAATTTACATTCACGACGAATTTATATACATAGATTAATTTAAACATAAATAGTTAATTTATATAATTATATAACATTACAACTCTTGCCAATCTGAACGACAGTTCGAAAAAAAATTCAATTGTACAAAACCGAAAAAATATTTCATAAAAATATACATACCACTTTGATTATGATCTTAATAATCTTGCAAATTACAAAATTCGCCATTGTTTGGGAGAAAATCAACAATTATTTTTCGATTGTTAACTCGGCCGAACGTGAATATACCCAAAAATATACCATAACCGGCAATCTGACAGAAAAACATAACCTATACGCTCTATTTTCGACACCCGCTCACGATAAAATAAAAAAATTAATTAGGTTAATTCCTTTTTCCTAGAGACCTTCAAGTATTTTCTTGTTTCAATAATCATATACGATAAAAATCCGAAGCCGTGGGAAGCGATTACCAAAAGCAACGTTACTCGTATGTTTATACGTTTCCGAAAACTGCTAAAAGATTCTCAATTTTCCAACACATTCTTCGTTCACGAGATCCAGCGGAATCCACCAACTTGTTAATCGATCGAGTTTCCTAAACTAAAATTTAGATCCGACCGCAAAAAACTAATTATTTTAAGAGGAAACGATCTGTAATTAATTAAATTTCGAAGAGTAAAGAATCACTGAGTCCTGAACGTCCCGAAACTGCGAATTTTCGTCGGTTTTTCGAGTCACGGGGTCCACTCACACGGACATTTGGAGGGAAACATGGCTACCAACTATAAGAACTAAAAAGCTTCAGAAAAATTGAAAATGTTTTTGAGTCTTACACTTAATATATGATAGTGGAAGATGTATTTGAAGAATGTACGCATCACTACGATTTTATTCAT
The DNA here is from genome assembly GCA_011634705.1 of Andricus grossulariae. NCBI lineage: Eukaryota > Metazoa > Arthropoda > Insecta > Hymenoptera > Cynipidae > Andricus > Andricus grossulariae. The sequence goes on along the minus strand of JAABKJ010075445.1, from coordinate 25,497,641 downwards.
GAGAATTGTGTATAAGGTTTTTTTCAACCAGACTTATATAAATTCGAAAAAAATGCTTAGATTGGCAACATTGGCTGGAAAGTCGGTTGGAGGAAGCTAGTCGCGCGCTACGGTCATGAAAAGAACTACTTTTATACCGTTGATACTTGATGTTCGAATTTTGTAAACGCGTTCTAACACGTCGATCAGTTTGCGATGGTCGATTTCAGGATCCATTGGTGTTAAATTTATGGAGGTTTCTGAAAACATATAACAATATCGCCAGTAGCTAGTTCATGGGTAGATTATATATAATTCAATCTTATATTAAATAAGTATTTAACTCCTTTTCGGTAAATAAGTAACGCGATTCGGTCGAAGTTGTGTGTTGTCACAAATTCGGTTTTTTCAAGTGCTTGATATTCATTGTCGTTTTAGATGTGAATATAGTGTCAAATGATTTATTTTATTATAGGAACTTACATTCCTAACGAGGTCAATCACTCGAAATACTAAAAAACGTTTAACGGGTGGATGGAAATTGACATTTTTTATAGGTTATGTTTTCGTTTCACTGCACCCTTTGTTAATGTTATTCGGTCATAAAAAATCGAAAAAGGACAAACGGCTTTTTGTAAATTGTTGGCTTAGAAAAAAAAATCGACCTTAAACTGCAAATTATAGAAATTAAAAGATTTATTGGCATCGAAGTCAAAGTGGTACGTATAATTTTATTCGAATTAAGTTTTTGAGCCCAAAAATTTATTTTCTATTCATCAGTTCGAAAGAGAATCCATGTCTTAGAGGCCATCCATAAATTATGTAAGACATTTGTTGCCAATTTTTTACCCCTTTCCTACCCCATTTATAGGGTGCCCAAGAGCCCTGATTTTTTATCGCTGTCCTTTTTTCCTGATTTTTTGTGCTACGTCCAAATTTTTCATACCCGAAAACGAAAATTTGTGATTTTTATTGCGTGGACCTAATTTCTGTTCACAATTTTTGAGGGCGCAGCCTCATTGTAACTGTTCTCAAAAACTTGCTATATATGGAATTTGATTAATATTTGAAAAGAAAGAAAAACATATTGTTGAAAATTCTACTGTTTTGCAGGGTGCGCAGTCTTCCCCTTTTTTCTTAGTTTCCCCTTTTTTCTTGCAATTTCCCTTTTTCCCCTATTCTCAAAAAACTTCCCCTTTTCTCTTTAAATGTACGATATTTGAAAATACAATATTTGATTTACGCGGAAAAATCTCTGAAATTAGTAAGTTTACCCATTATTGAATAATAAATTAAAGCAATTGTAGCACTTGAATAAATTATTTATGAATAAATAAGATACCAATAACCTTACAAAATATGTAGTACTTTTTAAGTATTAGAAGTTGAGCACTTTATATACGGGGTAAAATTTGGCAAGTGTCCCCGCCTAAAATTTGGTTGTCGCCTATCTTATTCAAACTCCGCCAGATTGTAAACCAGGTTTACAATAAAAATAATTATAAAACGATAAAAAATTATTTCACCTTGATTTTTCATTTTAAAAAACATTTTTGCGATTTTCTCCCAATGCGGCATTTTTTATATTTTTTTAATTATTCCAAGATATGTATATGTTTCTCCATTACCAAGATGTTGAATGGTACTTCCGCCAATGAGTTGAATACCCTGATTGTCACGCGATGGTGTAGTTTCTAGTCTCCCTTGGTTTAGGTGGACGCAGGCACACTTGTCCAGTCCGAAGCTCATGCCAATCGCTTCAGAGTTATGATTATTATTATCATTATTATTATTCAAATTGTTCTCATTATAATTTGTATTTCGTCCGTTTTTCTTTTACTTCACAGTGCAATGACATTATTACTATTATTATTATTATCGATCACTATCTATCATCTCTTGAATATTCAAAATTGTTATAATATTAGATGAGCCGTGAGGTTAGAATATTATAGTATTATAATAATTACGATTTTTGCATTATTACTAATTTTAAACAAGAGTTAACAAAAATCTATGTAACGCTGGGATGCGGAGAAGCGAGGCAAGCAGGCGACAGGCACAACAGAACGAGAAGGAAGAATTTTATTGGGCCGCACGCCCCGAAATTCGACGGAGTGGGAAGAAACTCTAAACTGAGTTCTCACTCTCGACTCCACTCACACGGGGTGAGAGAAGCCGCGCGCTCTTTACAGAAAAGAGCGCGCTTCTGCCAGAGTCTCCAGAACGTGGGATTGTTCGGCCCTTACCACTTTCCCATCTGGGAGAATACATGCAAGCGTAGCGTCGATGAGTCGGCCAGTCTCGTGTAAAGCCGAAAATGCACGAGGCACGAAGCCGAGCTCGCCCGAGGCCCGACCCCGAATTCACGATTCGCTTTCGGCGGCTATTAGGAGGTTTGAGTTGATTTCTGTTTGCAAAAATTGACACCTTGAACAAAGACTTCAAAACGTGTAATGAAGTCTTGAGATATTTAATGATTATGTTTTTCATGAATTATTGTGGAATGTTTTAGAATATCCGATTCAGCAGATTCTTTTTTCCTTATTTATTTTTTATTTTTCAATTGATTAAAAATATTGTAAAGTCATTTTTTGAAAAAAAATTGACAAAAAATAATAATAAATGATAATTATTAAATGATAATTAATAAATGATATTTACCTTTCTTTTTATGCTATTTTAGGCTCTAATCACAATTTTGGGGATTTCAAGAGAAAAGCAAAAAAGTTATTAGCTTGACTTCATATGCTTTCTTAATATATAAAAACATTACAGAATCTTTAATGTCTGAAAATACTTATCTCAACATTACAAAATTTAGTTTTTACAATTTTATTTTGATTGTAAAATAATATTAATTGGAAATTAATTGTAATAATTGTAAAATAAGTTTAACAACATTTATTTTATAAAGACATATCTCATGATTTTAAAAGGATGATAAAATGTCTAAATGTAATTCTTTGTATTATTTTAATAACTGATGAACATTTTTTGTTGAAAATAAACTTTTTTTGCCTGGAAATGAAACTATTTGGTTAAAAGTGTTTTTCTTTCGTTCAAATTTTGATTTAAAATACCTGAAATTTTAGAAAATATTCCGAAACTTTCTAAAGAATCTCAGAAAACTTATATTTATTATTACAATTTTATTTTCGTTGTAAAATAATTTTAATTAGAAATGAATTGTCAATAATTGTAAAATAAATTCAATAAAATTTATTTTATAAAGAACTATACCATGATTTCAAAAGGATCAAACTATTTTAAAGGTGATTCTTTGTAGTATTTTAGTAACTAATGAACATATTTTTAGAATATTTATCCTTGATTCTGCCCTAGGGTCAAACATGATACAAAAGAAATATTAATACTTTTTATAGATATTCCTAAATGTTATTTGAATATGACACACATTTATTTTTATTTAAAAAATGCTTGTAAAGAGTTGGTCATTTTATGAATTGTACGACATTTTTGTACCATTTTTCACCTTATGGAATAGATTTCAAGAATGAAATTATAAACATATCTCCATTGATTAGTGTTTAATTGGAAATTATATTTTATGTTGACAATTTCATTTGACATATTTGAAATATTGAAAAAATTTGGGAAATTTTGTCAAGAATCAGGTGAAAATTATATTTATATAACCTTAAAATAAGCAAAGAAAATACGCGAAAAATAAATAGTTATTCCAAATTTTTATTTCGTATACAAAAATATTGTTCGCCTTTAATTATAATTTGGATACAATCTTCCTGTTTTCTTCACTAAAAAATTTTTTGATTAAAATTTTTTTGTTATTTTGTCGAAAATACATTCTTTTCTAATTGATTTAAACTGTTTTTAATTAAAAATTGGAATATTTTCATTAAAATAGCAATTATTATCTTTTTCGTTGAAAATTCAGTTTTTTTCGTTGGAATATCATCTTTTTGGTTGAAAATTCGACTGTTTAGTTAAACTTTTTTTGCTGTTGAAATTTTCATTGACATACAGAAATATTAAAGAATCTTTGAAAATTTTCTTTAAAATCTCAGAAAACTTATATTTATTTTCATTTTTACAATTTTATTCAAAGTGTGAAATAATTTTAATTGGAAATTAATTGTGAATAATTGTAAAATAAATTTAATTTTTAGAATATTTTTTATTGATTCTACTTTACGCTCAAACATGGTACAAGAAACTGTCTTGAAATTTGAAATAAAAACTGTACTCTGTATACATTAATTTTAAAAACGGAAAGTAATAATACCTCTTATAAATATTCAAGGAAAAATGTAATAATTGCTATTTTATTGAAAATATTCTAATTTTTAATTAAAAACAGTTAAAATCAATTTGGAAAGAATGTATTTTCAAACAAAAAAATAAATTTTCAAATCAAAAAATGTTTTAGTGAAGAATAAAGAGAAATTGCATCAAAATTATAATTTAAGGCGAAAAATATTTTTGTAGGAAAAATAAAATTTTCAAATAACTATTTATTTTTAAGTATTTATTTTTAAATTTGTATAAATATATTTTTCCTAATATTCTTAAGAGAATTTTCAATGATTTTTTAATATTTCTGTATGTCAATGAAAATTTCAACAGCAAGAAAAATTGTAACTAAACAGTGGAATTTACAACCAAAAAAAGATGATATTTTAACGAAAAAAAAGCTGAATTTTCAACGAAAAATGTAATAATTGCTATTTTAATGAAAATATTCTAATTTTTAATTAAAATCAATTTAAAAAGAATGTATTTTAGACAAAATAAAAAAAATTGTTATTGAAGAAAAGAGGAAAATTGTATCAAAATTATAATTTAAGGCGAAAAATATTTTCGTATACGAAATAAAAATTTGGAATAACTATTTATTTTTTACGTATTTTCTTAGCTCATTTTAAGGTTATATAAATATAATTTTCACATGATTCTTGACAAAATTTCACAAATTTTTTCAATATTTCAGATATGCTGAGAATGGCCATTAGCGCAAAAAGAGGGACAAGAATCACTGAGTTACATTCAAAAACTAAAATCTCTACAATCAAACAGGAAATATTTCATATATCTCAACATTTTTACAGTAACCAACTGTCTCTTCCAATTCTGAAACATACATCCTTGCTACGTTATGAAGATGCACCATTCAGGATCAAATATAAACTACTACAGCACCTGCTACAAAATTAAAGAACCTATTTCTACAAAACTTAATTTTCGCAGCCTATAATAGCTAAATTAACGGCAAATATTGTATATATAGATTAGATAAAGCAAGGTTAAGTTGTAATATATTTTAAGTCGTAAAATTAAATAGGTTTTTCCAACATTTTTCCTAATTAATAAGATCCAAAATTAGCGAAATAAAAATTGACCACAACTACAATAAGAACTCAAATCCTATTTTCGGGTAAAGTCGCTTAAGATAAGAACCAAAAATGTATACCACACGTATGTAACAAATTAAGAACAATAAAGAACATTTTTAACTAACTACTAACTAACCAAGAAGTCAGATCTCCCCGGGCTTCGGCCCAAGCCACATCTCCCTGGTTTCTCCGCTCCAACCCTTACCTTCCCCTGGATATCCCGGGAATCCACCCGACTGGCACATCGTCTCCATCTCCGTCCCCACAACTGGACCACCCACAACACTCACCGCCCCCAGTAGCATTTTCTCGAATCCAAGGTACGCGATCCCCCCCCCTCCCCCAGCTACATCTCAACCTCCAAAATCCCGATACCCACACGGCTAAAATAAGACGCAAACTTCAAATGTAAATAGTATTAGCAATAATCCTTCACTTTAATTTTGAAATTACTTTTCTTTTCCTTTTGTAAATTAGTTTCCCTCTCCCATTTAATTTAATAACTTTTGAATCATTCTCAACCCACAGACTGACCTCAACGGGTTGGACATTTTTCTGTTTTTTTTTTCATTTAAATTAAAAATAAGGTTATTGTAATTACGACTTTGTGTTAATCATATTCTACCGCGAGGTAATAAATATTTTTTATGAGCTGAAATCACTTAAATAAGTTATTCTCGTTCCCTATTCAGCAAGCTATGTTCCTACTGTTATGTTTGCCGATCGAAAAATATTTTTAAGTTTGTAATTTACAGTATGCTTGTAGTTTTATAGTCAACTTAAAAGTGTTTACATTCAAGGCTCTAATTTTGAAACATTTCAAGAAAATATAGAAAGTTCCGAATAGGGTATATTATTTTCTAGAAAAAAAAAATAATTCAGCGAAAGTTTGCAAAACAGGCTAATTTTGACTGATGTTTACAAGCTTTTACTAAACTCTCTTCTTTTAGAAAATACACTAGATAACAAGATTTTGTTTTGCACATTGATGAGTCATTTCAATATATTTTTTCCGCAGATTACGGATCTGAACACTAAAATGTAAATACGTTCTCACCTCCTCTACTACTACTGCTACTACTCACGGATGCGGCCTGTAACCAGGCAACCGGGCGCGTCCTCTGTTTGCGGACAGAAGAAACCTGTACCAGGGGTTTCTGCTAAATGCGGCTACAACACTGAACAATTAGTCGCGGACAATGGCCCAGGGATAGTCCGGAAGAAAGAACCCGTAGTTGTAGTCCAGGGAAGTAAGACTAAAAAAGGGCGAGTTTTCCGGACACAATTTCAGAATAGAAACGAACTGCATATTTGTGTAGTGTCGATCCCTGGGGATGATCTGTATAGCGGCTTTACATTTGGAACGAATTGCGCAATGTTCAAAGTTGGTAAAACCATATTTTTTGGAGCTTTTAAACAATTTGGTGGGTCCACGTCGATATTGGTTAATTTGTTTACATGTAAAGTAAAAGAACCGCCCAATATGGCCTTTGTTACAATATCCAGTCATTTTTGCAAAAATGCATGTACATCTTTGAAAGTCTCGGAAAATATTTTTTTTAATATGCTGAAAACGTGTGCAAAATTTACGCTCAAAACAATGAATAGTTTTGAAGAAAAGCTAATTTTTCATAAAAAACTGTTTTCCAACTGAATTATCTACCCGTGAAGCTATTACGAAGCAATAAAAGTGAACGATTTTTAATCTCAAAGAGTTATAGTGTCATGTACACTTTAAGAGATATTGAAAAATGGCTGCAAAAGATGGTACGCTTTTTGTCTCATAAACGAATATAACATTGTAATAGATTCATTCATTTTCATGTTAAAAAATCTAGCTTAGACTTATTCAAAAGCTTCCACTTGCATATTAATTAAAAAAAAGAATTCTCTATGATAATTAGGGTGGGAAATAATTTTTGTTTTATAAGGATATTGGAGCTGTACTTTTAAACGTGCAGAACTCAAAATTATATGAAATGTAGATAAAGACTTATACTAATTGTAATAAAATTACGAAAAAAAAGATTTGTGAATTTACCGTTTATAACTGCGGCTAATTTACGGACTACATCTAACGCAGTATGACAGTGGAGTGGGGGATGCCTCCCCTCTCTGACAGGCGCTCACGCTGAAATTGAATTCGCGCGTTCCAAGTGCAGCAACTTAAAAAATCTTGGGAACGAATTAATTGTCATTAACCATCAGCTAACTTCACTTCGTTGAGTGCTGAGGGGAAAACAATTAATCAAATGCATGGGATTTGATCCATTTTACCCTAATTTATTAATATCTTCGTAGAACATAATTTTCTCTATATAAGTGTATATGGAAATTAGTTTTTATTTTTTAATGACTATTTAATGAAATGATACAATGACAATAATTATTATTTATTACGAAAATATAACATGAATAAATTTTTGTCCCATGCATTTGGTCCACTGTTTTCCCCTCATCACTCAACGAAGTGAAGTGAGCTAGTGGTTAAAGTGAAAATACCTAATATGTAGAGATGTTTTTTTTTAATTTGGGCTAAATTTTTGCGCTGATTATAAATTGTATATCAATAGTTTGGAAAAAGTACATCTAATCCCTCATAAAAATAAATATCGATGTAATACCGTTTCCAGACTAGTTACAAACAAGGTTTAGTCTTTTTCTGGTATGTACCCTTCAGCCTATGCCTGCATTACTTTTAGGGCATTGAAATAGCCATCACTCTCCCCCCACCCTCCTATCGTACTCTCTCTAATATAAGGAGAGCTGTCTGTATCAACAGACTAGCCGACGGGGTCAAAAGGACCGTAGTCTTCTGGAGACCAAAAATGATAGGTTTAAGACAGGTTTAAGACATACCTATACCTGCCTATAATATAGCCAAAGATATTTTACCTAGATGTGGTAAGGGTCAGGAGTGGGGACGCCGAAAATATATAGCTAACTATTTTTCGCCTATATCGAGGTGCTGCCCTCTACAACTCGATTTTCAGGTTACACCGTTACAAAAAATCAAACTTTAGTGTTTTAAATTTTGTTTGTTTCCCAAATTCTGGGAGACACGATTTTCCTCTACTCAAATGATTTTAAGTAATTCAAATAATTATATGCGGACTTGAAGAATTTTCTAGAATTTCAGAATATTTAGAAGGATTTCATAGGAATTATAAGGCTTCAGAAAATTGAAAAAGGTTCCAGGGCATTTTTAAAGGATTTTAACGGATTTAATAAGATTTTTAAAGATTTCAATGATTTGAGGGATTTTAAAAGCTCAAGGTATTTCAATGAATTTTCTAGGATTTCAGGAAATAGCATACGGTTTTATAGAATTTCACCGATTTTTCAAGGGATTTTATTGGATCTCAACGAATTGTAAAGATTTGAAGTGATTTCATAATATTTCAAGGGGTATACACAGGAATTTAATAAGATTGAGGGAATTTTAATCGAATTTCCAAGAATTAAAGGGTTTTTATTTATTTTTTTCAATTTTAAGGGCTACGTTTTCTTGATTAATATAAAAAAGAGTCATAAATTCTTGATGAGGATAGTATCCGCACAAATCTTACCGAATGCTTATTTTTCTATAGTGAAATTTAAAAACTGGCAACCTCCAAAATTTATTAAGTTCAAATTTAATGCCCAAAAAAATTTAATAATTCTATAAAAGCATTAACAACTGTTTATTTTAAACTAGTTTGATCTGCTTTGAAAACCTAGCATAACAAAATAAACATTACAAAATTAGTAAAGTTCCTTATCATTAAAAAATTTAAAAACTTCGAAACAAATATTTACGAATTTAAACTTTTGAAACTAAGCAACATTACTGTGTATTCAAATTTATAATTTTGAATTGAAATTACAGAAATTTTCAAGACGATAAAAATTATGAAGAGGTATCATGTAGTACCAAATGACGTTCAAAGTGATTGGATAGATTTTATTATTAAAAAAATGAGATTTCTGTACAAAAAAATATTCACTGTTATTTTCATGGGTCAAAATTGAAGAATTTTTAATTTTGCAAATCTTTAAAGTTTAATTAATCATAAAACGTTGAAAATTATATGATTTCTAATTGGAAGCTTTAAAAATAATGAATCCAAAGCTAGTGGAACCGTTAAAAATTAAATAATTCCAAACTTCGTTTAAAATTGAAGTATTCTAAAATTAGGTTCGTGAAACTAAATCGTTAAAAATTAATTATTTTCAATATATATATCACGCTTTTAAAATCTAAAATACAAAATTAATAACTTCAAAATAAATTATAAAGCATTTCCATGCATGCGGAGCAACTTCATGTTACGTACTAAAAGTTAAACTTAAACATGATGTCAAAACTGACGTAATAAACTGTCAAATTGACAGTTGGACAATTTGAATGAATGAATTTGAAGATTATTATAAATAATCTTTTGCAATCATTCAAATATTAATATTTTTTATAATTTTATCCTTATTCCCGTGAAATATAAAAAACTAAAGAGAAGTCAACAAATCTGGGGGGGGGGGGGCATCGCTGGTTTCGCCACCATGTAGATCCTCACCTGTTTAGAAATGCTCAGAATTAAATTTTTAAGATAACTGTAGTTTGCGATTGGTTAATTTTTTTCACATGTTTAATTATTATTATTATTATTTAATTATTTCAGCTTTGTGAATTTCTATCTGAAGAAAAAATACAGAAAGAAACTCACTATTAGCTGGAATTGTGATATGTGCACTCATATAATAGGAATAATTATAATAATATTTATCTTAATTATTATAAGCAATTTTTATAAACAAACTCTCACTAGTGTTTGTTTCTTTTAGAAAAATTAGTTGACGCTAATTGCTAAGATTTTTCATAAGAATCATAATTTATAACGAAAAATTAGCATAAGTCAACATTTACTGTTCTTATAAACATTTTTATAAACTTATTCTCAATAAATGAGTTTTCCTCATAGCTAAATTGATTTTTCTGACCGAACGTGATTCACAATTATCTTTAAAGGCATTTATATTTTTCAAGCTTTATCAAACATAAATAATATAGATTTTTAATAACAATTTCGTTAAGCAAATGTCCTAATCGGCTGTTTCCTCGTATACAAAAATTACTGTTTCTTAAATTTTTGTGGGAATTTTCGCTTTGTAATTTAATTTAATTTTTCTGTTCCTGAAATTTCTAATAAAAATAAGTTCTTTTAAGTAAAAGTGTAATATTATTTATTATTATATAGATTATATATTATTATTAGTATTTTAACCGAAAAAGATGAATTTTCAACAAATTAGTGGAATTTTTTACGAATATTATCAGCCGAAATGGATGATTTTTTAACAAAATTGTTGAATTTTTAACAAAATAATTACATTTTTAATTAAAAAGATGAGTTTTCACCCAAGAAGATTTAATTTATACCAAAAAGGCGAATTTGTAAATAAAAAACAGTTGATACCTCAACTAATAAAACAGATTAATCTTCAACCAAGCAGTTGTTTTTTCAACCAAAACCAGATGAAATTTTTAGACAAAGAGATTAATTTTTAATGAATATAATATTATTATTATATCCTGAAAGTCCAGTTACCTCTAAGTATAGTTTCGAATTTTTCCGCATTTACTGCTGTGGAATTTTACAAATCAGGAATTTTTAAAGAAAATACTTCTTCTAGATTGATTAAAAAGAATTAGATTTGTTTTACAATTTTTTGAGATTTCTATAGACACATTATAATATTGAATAAGGTCGTTGCATGATTTACAGCAATTGCATTTTTCAATAATAAATTACCTACTCTTTATGTCGGTGAAAGAAAATGTGGTTTAAATATTTTATTTCCGAGGAAATTTAAAAAAGTAATTTAAAAAAAATATTACAACGACCTTGCCTTGTTGATTCGCTTCTACCAAGCAGAGAATAAAAGCGACGGTTGATTTTAATGGCCTAACTGGCTAACTTCCGAATCTTAAATCAAAAAGTCGAAACATTTTGCAGATTTCTTAGCGCGGCGCTTCTACCAATCTGACTGTATTTGAATATTTAAAAATGTCAAGATGTTAGTTTGAAAAAATAGAGACTTAACAAATATTCAGCTCCTTGTAGTCAAAATGGTTATCTTGTTATATATTTCAATTTAAAATTGACAAACAAATGATTTTTTTTTGCAACTACCCTATTGAGATACAAAATTCTCAATTCTATTCTTTAAATATAATTCCTAATATTATCAATAAAATAATTTTTATTGCAGCTAATTGAATATACATATAGATAATAAATTGTATTTTATTACTCTCCCTCTTACGGGTTTGAGGGCTCCGTTTCCTTTACATCTTTTACAATTTCACTTAACCACTATGCCTTATTTACAATGTGAATTTTTTTGACAATTTGAAGTGCAAAATAAATCCTCTTGGAGAAAAATTAAGTTCCTCCATGTATTGTAACTGATTTTAAAGTTCCGAAAACAAAACCTCAATTATGTTTCACATGTTAGTTAGGTCTCCACTAATCCCAACGATTGGGATGGCAACCGAAAGATGAGGCTGATGAGGAATAAGCCGGTTCGAATAAGATTTTTGTTAAAATATTCAGTTACTTGAAATGTGTATTTCAAATAAAATTTTTTTAATTATTACTGGTACTGTAATTATTCCAGTGACTGAGACTAGGAAAATAAATAAAGCCAAGTTGGGACCAAGTCGGTCGGTAAGTTAGGCTCTGGCCGGGTTAGGTGTTTCATTTGTGGTTTGGTCCAGTCTGAATCCCCAAGTTGGGGCCAAGTTTTTCCTATTTTGGGCCCAGCTAGCGCCATGACAAAGTTTTCACACGGGTCATGGCAACTTTGGGTAATTCTAGTGCTTTTGATGCTCATCTCTAAATAGGGTTTTTGATTGGTTGCTTTTCAAATATATATCCGTTGCCAACTTTATCATCAAATGATAGTTTCTATCATTAAATGGCTATCATTAAATGATAGCCAGTTTTGGTGCTGCTTTCATAATAAAAACTGTAGAATTTAAAAAAGACGCCAGTTTCTTCGCTATCAAAAAAAAAGACGCTAAGGTTACGCCGTGTCGCCGAGCTCAAAGAAAAGTCGCAATTCAGTTTCAAAAAACGCTAAATCTAGCGACAAAGTCACTAAATCGGCCACACTGGAGGTGACCCATAAATACTATCGACAAAGGAGGCACAAAAATCGCAAAGTTTGAGAAATGTCAAGAGGTTCCAGGTCAGGAATATCAGAGTTGTTATCAACATAAGCGATTTTCTTGAAACTGGGGGAAATAATAGTGTTAGGTACGTAAGATATTGTGGTAATCTACTTGGAAAGTTTTCGACTGAATTTAAGTGAAATTATAGGTGTTATGTAGAATTTAGTACTACTTTTTTCTATGAAAATAAAGCCGAAAAAGATTTAAAATTTCGAGTTAAAAAAATGTCATAATATTTTTGGTTTTGATTTTTCGGTTCAAGCTTATTTGTTTTTTTTTCATTAAAAAAAAAGAAACTTTGTAGACACTTCTCATTTGCTGAAGCGTGCACGTTTACTCTCCCGCGCAACGGCCCAAAGTGGTCCAGAAATGAATTTTTGCGGACAAATTTGTCCATTTAGGATACATTTCTCAACCGTTTAAAGTTTCTTTCGAAATACTCTGCACTAGATTTCTCACAAACGTAAAAAAAGCAATTTTTTAACAATACATAAACAAATACAGCGGCAAAATTGTTAACTTGAACGATATTATTTTTTAGGTATGAATGAATATCTTAAATACAGTCATTGTGAGTCAGAACTAAATGAAGAGAGGCTTAGAAATCATAAATATTTCATGAAAAATTACATTTAATTATTATAGACAATTTATTTAAACAAATTCAACAGTATATCAGTTTATGTTAGAAAAAAATTATTGTGTCTTATAATCGTTGTAATTTATTATTAGAATCTTATAAGTAACGAAAAATTACCATGATTTGAAAATTTATATACAACTTATGAAGTTATAAACAATTTTTTAACCAACTAAGTTTCATGGGCAGACCAATTGACGTAGTAGAAAAGTTAACAGTGGGATGACTGCAGAACAAATGGGTTTGAGAACAAAATTATATAACACATAGACTCTATGTAACTTTTCCCGTAGAATCGAATAGTGCTATTAGCTTTTCCGTAACAGACTTTATTAAACAAAATTGTTTAAAGAAAAATGGTTTGAACAATACAAAATTTTAATTCATTTTTCATGAAAAATTGCCTTTTATTTGAATGTTCTCATCACAACATTAACTTTTTTACTATGTCGATTGGTCTGCCCACGAGGCCTCAAATGGTCAATTTGAAGGATGAATAGATTGAATAGATTACAAAATTGTTTATAACTTCATACGATGTTTATAAACTTTCAAATTATGACAATTTTACATTACTAATACTATTTTAATCATAAATTACATAGATTTTAGGACAAAATCAATTTTTTTCTATGACAAAATGATGTACTGAAGTATTTGTTGAAATAAATTGTTTATAATAATTAAATGTATTTTTTAATGGAATATTTTAGATTTCTAAGTCCGAATTAATTACTTCTGATTAACCATTACTTTGTTCGAGACCCACAAACAAATAAAGAAAGGAATTTAACGCAGAGTATTTCTAAAAAAAATCTTAAATCGGTTATCAAATGTATCCTGTGGACGAATTTGTACGCAAAAATTCATTTCTGGACCACTTAGGCAGTTGCGCGTGAGAGTGAATGTGCACACTTCAACTAAAAAGTCCGCAACTTGGAAACGAGAAAAGGCTAACTAAGCTTGTTTTAATTAAAAAAAGATTACTGAATTCTACATTATACCTATAAATTTCATTCAAATCGGTTAGAAACTTTCCGAGATATTACATTAAAAAAAATGCATAACAAAAATTCAAAGTGACGTGACTGCCACAATTTTGAAATTTTTTGAAAATTATTTTTCCACAATATCATATCTACTAAACACTATTATTTACCTTTGTTTCAAGAAAATCGCTCATATCGATATCAACTCTCATATTCCTGACTTTAGAAATCATTATTCCTTTTTGAAAAAAAAAAAAAACAGAAAATCTATAAAAAATGTAATACAATCGGATGAAATCTTGAACTCTCATCGAGGTCTAAAGTTAAACTCCAAACGGCTTTGTTACTTTTTTTCTTAGAAAAAATGTGTATGACAATACTAGCCCCACTTTTCACGATAAATTTAATGGTGTTTTGTAATTTTATAGAGAAAAAATTTTAGACACGTGACTTTTATAGTGTGCGTAGACTTGTAGATATTTTCGATGTGAATTCATTGGTGCCATATAAATTGTTTGGAAATAAACTAAAAGAAAACCTCAGACTTAACATGGTTACAGTCTAGTATGTCTTGAGCATTTCTGGTCTTAAGTTTGAAATTTTTGTGTGAAACTTTCTACACGGAGCTGCCCCGGTAAGTCAGTCACGGACATATTATTATAACGCATTGAAGTTTTTTTTTATCACTATACTCGTACCATTAAGCCGTTTCCCTTTCGGGGTAGGCGTGAATTGTTCGGTTGGAAAGTAGTAGTGTGGATGGGTACATAGTTATAGGGTAGATAGGTATATAGGTGTAAGGTATAGATATTTTAGATTGATCTAAAATTCTCGTGTTATTTATTTAAATAACACGTTCATTCCGCAACACTGCTCCGACCCAGGTTGCTGATCAATCTCTCTGGGTAGACACAAGGATGTCGACTGTTTTTACTTGAGCCAGACATATGCCCATATTCCTAAACATCTTGTACGCGATAGTGTTGATTTTCTTGGCTTATTCAAACAAGATGAAGTGCATCTAAAGCATATTTATGATGATCATGTGAATACTGATATGACTTATTTCAAATTTAAGCATATGTGTTTAGCATGCTGGAATAATTATAAGTATGGATTCGTTGCAATTGACAAGGATAGGAATCTTCAACAAGGTAGATATAGAAAGGGTTTGGATTCTTTCATAAATCTGGAAAAGTAATATATACATATGTTGTGAACATTATAGAAACAATCACACTTTAGACGTTGATGTATCAACATGTCTTCATGCGAGGAAAATTTTCAAAAGCAAAAAAATTTTTTACGACAAATTTCTAGAGCTAGTGAAGCAATTCGACGAAAACATAGATTAATAAATTTGGGTTAAAAAAAAGTCGAGCGCACATTAAATGACACTTTCAAGCCCATTGTTAATTCACTGGAGAAAATTATTGGTGGTCTCAAGAATATAAAAAAAAACAGTTGAGCCAATTAGGAGGAAAGAAGAAGAAGAGGAAGCAAAGAGTAAAGTAGAAGAAAGTATTGATGATGATAATGATTTGTCATATAAATCAGTTTATGATGAGGAAGAAGCAGACGCGACTGAAGATCCCAGTAATTTAGAGTTATCAACTCGTAGTGAAGCGTGAAATAACTCCTAAACACCTTCATCTTCGTGGATTGTTGATGATGATGCAAACAGGTATCTTATATTATCAGGTGAAAGAAGTAGAGAACTCGATAATGTGTATGGAGTGAGAAAATTAACGAAAGATAGATTATTGATTGGAGATTCTCCGATAAGTTTCAGCCCAAACTATATTCATGTGGGTAATTTGAATTTCCCCAAGAGTAAGGGTTTGCTTGAACTTTTATTTTAAAAAGTTCCCGGAAGTCCTCTATAACTCCCAGTGATCTTGTCAATTATAGACAAATTATCATTGCAACAAACGCGTATAAAAAGCATTATAAACCAGATGGTGAACTTCGTGACAATACAGCCTTCAAATATCAAAAATTTATAAAGAAATTAATTCCCACATCTCTATAAAAACATACAGATAGACGAAGTAAAAACCGAAAATCATTATCAGGTAAAGGTATGATCCCGCAACACACTATTGTTAGAGAGGGTAGTCTGATGGATTACATTTACTATGATGACCCGAATGAATTGGTGGATCGATTGCGCTTACTGCTAGCGTCTCAAGCAGCTGGAAATCCAAGTCACACAAACGAAATTATATCAATTATTGAAGAGCTGCGAGAAGCTTGAATTATACATTAATGAGAGCGTCGATGTATTCGGACGTCATGCTAAGCGAGCAGAGAGTACAAGTTGTGGTCATCCTGGAATTGGCTTCAAAGTCACATCCGAAGGAGATAAGGATATGAATAATAAAAGGCTGTGTAAAGTAGCTGATGCTCAAGAGCAGAATGATGCTGTTAATCTGAATATGGTGCAGCATATGATACATCATGAACTTCAGACTATTTATGATGTTATAGCTTCTTTGCGAACTAAAGTAGTCAATAATAATATGATGATTGACACTTTGGAAAATTCCACAGATAAAGTTTTTAAAAATGTGAAAATTGATGCTGAATCAATTTAAAAACTGGTGTATCGAAATTCAGAGCTCATTAGTCAAGTACACATTAGACTGAGCGCACTCAAAAATGGACGTTGAAAAGCAGCAGTTGGTGAAGGAGCGGCACAAGCCAGCGAGAAGAAATTTCCAACGTCAACATTTCGATATCCACGGCATTGATGAGACATGGCAAGCTGATCTTGCTGAAATGCAGCCATAAGAGAGAGTAAACAAAGGATATAAGTACATCCTGACTGTAATTGACATATTTTCCAAATTTGCTTGGGCTGTACCCGTTAAATCCAAGAAGGGCGAAGATGTAGCTGCAGCCATGGAATCTGTACTTGATAAAGGACGTGTACCAAAAGATTTACATGTTGATAGGGGTAAAGAATTTTACAATTTGAAAATCTTATGAAGCGATATAAGATAAATTTGTGCTCGACATTGAGTAATTTAAAACCATCAATTTGCGATTGATTTAATCGTACTTTTAAAAACAAAATGTGGATGCAATTTAACTTGCAGGGTAATTATAAGTGGATAGATATTTTGAAAGATTTAGTGTTGTCTCATGACGAGACAAAACATCAGTCTATTAGAATGGAACCAAAAGATGTTAATAAGTAAAATGAGAAAAAATTGTTGTTTGATGTAAAAAAAAATTCAAAGTGGAACTAGCAGTTAAGAAAGCTAAATTTAAGATTAGAGATAAAGTGCGTATAAGAAAATTTAAGCATGTTTTTGATAAAGGCTACACACCGAATTGGACAACTGAAATATTTCCCATAAGTCATATTAAGAATACTGAACCAGTGACGTATATGCTTAAAGATTATGAAGATAAAGCTATTGCAGGTAGTTTTTATGAACAGGAACTTGTCAAAGTTAGACATTCAGACATTTATCTTCTGGAAAAAGTACTTAAAAAACGTGGAAATGAGCTGTTTGTCAAAAAGGCTAGGGTTTGACGACTCTCACAATAGTTGGATAGAAAACCCTAGTTTGTAAGTATCTTTGTATTAATACTAAGGTTTTCCTTCTGATTAAAGTTGATTATTTTCAAAAATATACAGGGTATCCCAGACCACCCGTCCATCCTTTTTAAAATCTAAAATACCTAATAAAATTAAAATTTCAGTACCTCCTAATAGTAAATGGACAGTGCCCGATCGATTGGAAGTATTTTCAACTTCTGGCTCCCACCGGAAGTGGCCTATTCCGACCGGAAGTCATATTTAAAAAATGGAATGACATATTTTTCTTTCTTGATTTCGATTCTACGGTAAAATTTGAGCAACTTTTGTAGGATTTTTTTTTCTAAATCGTCGTTTTCCACCTGAAAATGACTTCCGAAATGTTACTGTTCCCCTGAAGAGTTAGATAAGTCCAAAAGGCGCAGAGCGTCAAAAAAAAATTATAACATTTTTTTAAAATAAATTTTTCAATTCCTCTTGCTCTATCAGTCGAAGGATATTCCGAAGTGTATCCCTAAAAATTTTATTTCAATATTCCGAAAAGTAACTGACTAAGCACGAGTTGACGTGAAAAACGAACGACGGCTCAGTTAGACTTGAGAAAGCATTTTGGGGTGGAAAATGTTAAGCTAATCGTCCTGATCATCGGCGCTCTTAGAGGTGCCAAGGTTTCACTGGTTAATAGCCTGAAAAGCATCCCTGCGTGTCAAGAAAATGCTGAGACACTTGCGGGGAATTATATACTTAGTAACTTTTCCAGTAAACGTAGTCCTATTAAATTCCCATTAAATCCATTTAAAAGAATTTCTCGGAAAATAATTTCGCGTTTTAAGGTCTACTTAGGTTCCGCTTAGATCCTCTCAGAACTATGTCCCTATTAAATTCCTATTAGATCCCTTTGAAGAAATGTTCAAAAAGTAATTTCGTATTATAATTTCCACTTAGTTTCCCCATACAACAAATATTACAAATATTACAAATATTTCGGGAAATTAACTACGCAACCAGTATACCCTTAGGAACATATTACAGCACATTACTTTCCACATTCCTCTCTAAATCCACTTAAAACTCGAACTGCAATCTTAGAGGCTTTTAAAAAGATTCTAACAATTCCTAACAGGTATTTTTACCAGGCAAGCCTAAAATAGACACACAAACGGGAAATGGAAAACACCATAAAAAATGACTGCTCAATCGCTATAATTTGCAATGAACCACCACTAAAATACAGCAGTACAACACCAGTACGCAGTCCAGAAAGAAAACTCAACTGGACACCCGATGTCTGTGCTTCAACCACAGCAAAAAAATAATAACGCTGCAAAACCATTACATTTTATAAACAGAGGTCCTTGTGCTCCAAATTGCGAGGAAGTCGACAGGACGCTACAAGAGGGACAGATGCAGGCTCAATGTAGAGTCTCACGACATCCTACCTTAAGCCTCAAATTGTGCAGTGAGGCCTACGAAGCTGTAGAAGTTGGAGGCTTAAAGTAGGGTTGAAATTTTGACTCGGGATACGATTTTAAAAAGAAGTTGATAATTTTTTTATTTAAGTATAAACTTTGCAAAAATTAAAATTTTTTAATTTCCGATGTATTAACAATACATAAATTGTTCAGTTTAAGTGACATTAATATATAATCGATGAATTCGGATTTGCAAGATACTAATTGAGAGTTTATGATGAATTAA
The DNA here is from genome assembly GCA_011634705.1 of Andricus grossulariae. Taxonomy (NCBI): domain Eukaryota; kingdom Metazoa; phylum Arthropoda; class Insecta; order Hymenoptera; family Cynipidae; genus Andricus; species Andricus grossulariae. The sequence continues at coordinate 25,478,197 of JAABKJ010075445.1, read as the reverse complement.
TAATTTATTGTTAACGATCGTATTGTTATAAACAGCACTCTCTGATTTTGTAATGATTTTGAATATTTAAAAAGTGAGTTTTGTCTGTAATCCAATTTGAAGTAATGTACAAGCATTATAAAAATGAATGGAGGTATATTTATCATTATTATGAACAAATAATATAAACAAATGCAGAGTTTAAGCAATTTTTGAAAGTTTGAGGCACATTTTTTTTAATTTATTCAATTTGTTTTTCATTGATATTCGGGAGCAGTAAATTGACATTTTTTGAAAAATGTTGTAGTTATTAACAAATGACATGCGTCACCAGGGCTAATAAAATTCATACAATCAGTGCGCTATAAAATAAAGTCCCGGAGAAAAATATCCCTATTAGCTCAATTCAACTTGGCAGTGAGGTTCAACTGCAAAACTGGGAGTACAATGTAGCTCGAAGTTATAACGTGTTACGATAAATCTCGATGTTCGAGAGTTCTCGATATATTTTTCTTTAGAGATTTATTAAGTGGGATTATGCAGCAAGGGGGAGAAATAGACTTTTTACGTCGAGTATGATGTGTGCAGTACGAGTCGCAGGCGAGCGTGCACACGAGTCGTAGTCAAGCGCAATTTTTTGAAATTTCTAATCTCGTTTCTCAGTAGCTTAGTGGGTAAGAACATCAGACCAGCAATCTGAAAGACCTGGATTGGGATCCCAGCGAAGCTTGAGAGCAATTTTTTCACAATATTAAAATAAAAATCAATGTTACAAAAATATTGATTTTATACCAGTAGAAAAAAAAACATTCGAATGTTTGAAAAATTAATCTTATAAGTATAAGGAATTACGTCGGAATTAAACTCGTAGGGGTTGTGAAGCAATTAGTCTCGTCTCTACGTAGCTCAGTGAGTAAGAGCATCAGACCGGCTATCTGAAAGACCTGGGTTCGGATCCCAGCGGAGCTTACGAGCAATTTTTCACAATTTAGAAATAAAAATAAATAAAAAAAAAATATTGATTTTGGACCAGTAGACAAGAAACAATTAATATCAAATTATTTTATAAAGACTACTCTTTCCTCCGAATAAATATTACTTATTAATCTACTAGATAGAAGTAGAATATATTTAAAATTGAGATTCAAAGAAAAGGGCGATGAAAAAAACATCGGACGGCACTGAACAACTAACTACGGGTCCAGTTTCATGCATTATATAATAATTGAATAAATCCTGTAAAAGCTTCTTGGTTTAAATTTTTGTCCAATTTCTTAAAATTTATATTGATTTTATTTTGAAGTTTTTAATGTTCAATTTTAATGGCAAAATTTAAAAATAAAAAATTTCAAATGATACAGTTTGACTATTCTAAGTTGAATCACAGCGTGGCCATTTTAATCGAGTAAAAAAGATCCCGGTCATTTCCCTGTTCACAACAATTTTTCACTTTCATTGAAATTAAAAAATTCGAACTCTTGAAAGTGAAAATTTATTCATTTGAAGTAATAAAAACTGAAATGCACATTAGAGCATTCAAAGTAGAACTCTTTGGAATTTTAAACTTTTACCATTGAAGTTTAAAAAATGTTTAATTCAAGCGCTCAATAACTCACATGTAAAAATGAAAGCTTTTAACACTTTCCAATCAAACAAATAAAAATTAAATGCTCTAAACCGCACAAAATTTTAATTTGAACTTTTGTAAATTGAACAGTTCAAAGATTTCTGGCTATAACATATAAATACACGCAATCTTTTTCAGTGCTATAAATTAAAATTAATCCCCCTTCCAGTTCATTAAAAAATTGAAAATAAAAAGTTGCACCTTCCATCTGAATGTTAAAAATCCTAAATTCACACCGCTCCACTCAATAAAAATGTTAAAAAGAAAAAATTGGCGTCTTCCAATTTAGAAAAACTTGAAAATCGAAATTTCATCCCTTTCAACTCAATAAAAATTATTTAAAAAAAAATTGGATTCCATCGACAAAATTGTATATATCCCGCAAAGAACATTGTGTAAATATCGTACGGGGCGGAAATGTCGATATCTTTGGAATATGTCACGGATATCCCATCCTATTGAAAAAACCGGCGTCGGATCCAACGTCATATCCTAATGGGATCTGTCGCCTTAACCGTAGTCGGAACCCGCTCCGAATTCGGCGTCAGAAACAATCCCGGAACCGTTGTCGGAATTTGTGGCCAGATCCGACATCGGATCCGGAGCCGGATCCTAATAGGATCCTACTAGGAAATTTTTGAAAAGTTTTTCATACATTTTTCGCAAATTGTCCTAATTGAGAAAACCGGCGCCGGATCCAACATATATATTATTATTATTATTATTATATCATTATTTCCCTTTCGGGGTAGGCGTGAATTGCTCGGTGGTAAAGTAGTGATGTGTGGATGGGTATATAGGTGAAGGGTAGCGAACCACTACAGCTAGAATCTTCTCGATGTCGGTAAGGTAGGAATCTTGCGTTAGAACGCAGCCTATACATCTACTTACATTACCAACATTTTTTTAAGAACAACCTACAGGGGAAAAAATGCGATTGGAAATCTCGGAGTTTAGTGCATACTGTGCAAACATTTCTTGTGGAACTTTCCATTAAGGCCATGTAATATTTAACCACTAAGGAACTTTTGTATGGTCCTATGTTTCTGGAACTACAACAAAATTATATTTTAGAAAATTTGTGGTTTTTTTCTTTGTATTTCCCGAAATGTAGGACCATACGAACCTTCCTTACAGTACCTTTTAATTGATTGCCAAATTTCCAATTTGATATACCAATTCATACTTACATTAGTGGTCGTAAACAAAAAGTCGGTAAGGTAGGAATCGGTTCAGTATTGCTTGGTCTTCATGTATTGGAACTTTATTTCGAAGACATAAGGTAACGTTCCAATACATGATACTGTAGTTAGTAAATGTTGGTATTGTAATATTGCCACACATGTAATGTAATGTCGCGGAAGAATTTTAAAGAAATGGAAATTTGCTGGTACGGAGAATCGAACCCTAACAGTGAAGCTTTAAGTCGAATATGTCATGGACTAGATGAGCATGGCATAATTCTCATCTTAACTTAAATAGAGGGTCACTCATCCGCTAGACGGGATGAACTGAGTGTACGACAAAATTGTGATAAAATCCCAAACATTTTCAACAGTGTATTGAATTCATATATTATTCCCAAACGCGTCTAGCGTTCAATCGGAATTCAAACAGTAAGAGCAGGGATCAATTATGTATGATTACAGTTCACTTTATATTTTTCACATGTCATTGTTTTTGCTTTCAAATTTACTTCTTAGTTTATAGCTTACTTAAAGTTAGCTTCGACAAATGTCGTGAATTTGCAAGTTGCATTTTTTATCGCAATTTGCAGCTGAGCTTGCTCTAAGTTGGTTGTATATAGTACTGCAATCCATGATCTAAGACTGCAATCACTTCAGTTCTTCAAAATTGACGAAAATTGTGCTCCGCGATTCGATGATTTCTTGAACAAAAGTAGGTTGGTTTTTTCAAAAAGTGACTTAAGTAAAACTCACATCTAATAATTTAGTTTTTTTTTTCGAAAATCGTGTAAGCGAAGAAAATAAAATCACATAATCGATCAATGAAGTTTGTCTTCGTATTCACAAAAATTGCTTGACTATAAGCATAAAGCACAGCAGCTACTTTAAAGTGAGATAATCCATCATAACTTGGGTCCTTCATACCTTTAAAAGATGGGGCTTTTCGCAAATGCGCTTTCAGAGGATAGCCGCCATTAATCTAGTCGCAGGTGTTAGCGTTAATCACGCGTTGGAAATAGGGGAAGAGTAACACCTGCAGTCTACTACCAATGGCTGGAGCCATTAAATGAGTGTATTAGAGGGTGTCCCAGGAGTAGCCACAGGATGTAGGTCAGTAGGTGAGTCGCGCCGAGGAGCGCACGTGAATGTCCCGACTTTGACCCATATCTTTGTACGTCCCCCACCCCTATGACCTGTACCTACACTACCTCGCCCCGATCCTAGCCGTCTAGCGTCATCCAGATTCCAGTTGCCCCTCTGGGAGCACTTCCGAGCCGAGCTACAAGGGCGAGACCCGAATGCTGCACTTTCCCCCTCCTGATCATCCTATGACCCTGACAACAAACAACCCTCGCTCAGATAATATGTTCGTTACCGGGATAGGCGAAAGCCAGGGTGTTCCGATTGGAAGCTTTTTCATATCCCTATAATATTCTTCGATCAATCTAAAACCGACTTCAGAAACTTTTAATAGAAACCGGTTCTCCCCCAGAAGATTAAGTACTTGAACAATTATTTACGGAACCGAGAATTAGAACCAATTTAAAAATTTCACAGAAAGATCAAAGTGTAATATGTACCTCGATTTTAGAGTACACTTTCTACCTGCAGATCAAATTATCTTCATGTGGTGAGATTTACCCATAACATTGCTTAGTCAAACAAGTCAACTCTTGAATCTTGTTTCAAGGCGAATAAATTCAACTTTATCTACTTGAAAAGTACCCGCAGCAAAAATTAAATGTCTGTTTCTTCGGTATATAAAGATATTACTGAATCCATAAATTCATTAAATTGGGCAATGATCTTTTAGATCATTTATATAAAATGATGTAGTTTATAAATTTGTTTACAGATGTGAAATTAAATGTAGGTCAAACAAATTAAGGACCGATTCCTTTGTTCACAGAGAGTAGCATAAAAGAAATATGAAATAAAACTCGAGATACCGCATATTGTTATTAGCAGGCATAGGTTAGACATGCCAGTTGTGGCCACTGTACCGATACTTGTCCATAATGAATAAATTTGAATATTTCAAGTATTCGAGAATAATTGCACTGTAATGATCTCAATTAATTGAAAATATAGTGCTTGGCCACTCTTGCTATCTATATCCATCTGATTAAAAACTGGGAAAACTGTTGTGTAAATTGATGGTTACAAATGATGCAAAGTATATGCTGCGAGATAATTATTCATTTTTTTCAATTATTCTGATTAAAAAGGGTTTTTATTTGTAATATTATTTTTATTTCTTAATAGTTAAGGATGACGTTTGTTCAAACGGATTTGAACATGCCACTGTAAAAAATGTTCGGGATTTTACCACACTTTTACTATATGAGTGTAAGGCAAAATTGGAATAGAGGTATTGGAATGACGGTATTTCGAAGAATACGCGCACTTTACCATACAAGTATTGCAATTTGACTTTCCAATACCGGTATTTGAAATTTTGACTTACACTCACTTCAGACCTTCTAGTGGATGACTGATCCTCTATTTACATAAGTAAGATGAGAATTGTGCCTTGCTAGTCTACTGGTAACACACTCGACTTAGAGCTTGGTGGTTAGGGTTTGATTCTCCGTGTCTACGAATTTCGATTTTTTTTAACTTTCTTCCACGACATTGCATTTCATGTGTGGCAATATTACAATACCAGCATTTGAAAACTTCAGTATCTGTATTGGGATGATACCTTACGTCTCGGGAATAAACTTCCAATACATTTAATGGAAAGTTCCAACAGAAAATGTTTACAGTGTAAGCAAGAAAATTGGATCCTTGTATTTAGAAAAGTCGGCCAGGTAAATATCTCTATTTGATTCAATAAACTTTTTTTAGTCTACTTCCTGTAATACACACGTGATATTATCGAAAAGCGTGCCAAATTTTCAAAAGCTAGAACATGTGCTTTTGACAAAGGGAGCTTCCATAAAGGATGTCACAGTTTTAGGGGAGGGGGGGGGTAGCCGAATTGTGACAGTCTATGACAGAGGTGACGGGTATTCTCGTAAGGACCTTGTTAGAAGTTCTAGATAGAGCCTGGCTAAAACAGCGTTACAGAACTAGTCTGACCCTCCTTATTTTTCCCGATCAGCGCCCGATCAGAAATAGCAAAAACTAGCCGGGGCCCTTCCAAATCCCGATCGCAATTTCTACATGGGTAAATGAAATATTCATTAAGAGGCTGCATATTACATTTTATACACATGTATATTGATCAGTTCTTAGAAAAGTCAGATAATTTCACTTTACGCAAATTAAAAATAATTTTGGCAGTAATTTTCAATTTTAGATAATGTAGCATAATTTTTTTCTATAGTTGAACATGAATTATACTGGGTTTTAAGTCGTAATATTCAATTAAGCGAGTTAGGTGCGTACCTACTCTAAAAGCACCGGTACTCGCGTTAAAATGTTGACATTTACAGTGAATTTTAAAGAAAATTCCACCCGGACGTTGCACTTTGATTATAAATAAGAATTTAGTCGATGAATTATTAAATGTTTGAAAAGATGTGAGTGGATCACAGAACTTTAAGCTTTCACGCACTCTGTTTTACTGACTTTAATATGCATGTATATTAATTCTACAAGATGATGGTATATTAAATTTAATATAAGGTATATGCCAATGACTTTACTCACATAATATTAAATTTCGATCAGATTTTCCTAACAGTATATAGCATAGTTTTTTACTGAGTTATCTTAAATTTACAGAAATAATCTCGCAAATATCATAAAATGCCTGCTTTTTCACAAACTCTCAATTTATGACTAGAACATAACAAACTTAAGAATCTTCTATAAAAACATAATCATTGGAAAAGTAATCGAAGGACTTTAGCATAAGTTGGTATATTCTCTTTATCAAAATTTTGGTTAGAAGCCAATTGCGCATTGACTTCAATATTTGAGAATCCCTAACAAAACCTTTATGGTCACTGATTTTAAGTTGAATGAGTATTTTCGCGTTTCCAACTTGTAACAATATTATTCTCCTAAACAAAGCAATGGAAAAAAAATTACAAAGTACTTTCAGTTTAGTTTAAAATTATTACCATTCAAAAGTTATTTTACCTAAAATTGCGAAACTACCCCATTGCATTATTGAAATTAATTTATAATATCGTTATATAAAGTAATTTTAACTTTATTTGCATCTTTAATTTAAGTAAGTTTTGTAATGCTGTTTTTTCAATTTATGTAGTCAATTTTTTAATAAAAGTAGTAATTAATTGGAAGCATTAGTTTAATGTCAATAAACTTAAAAATAATACTCTCTAAATTTGAATCAGTGAAAAATTCACTGATTGAAATAGTAGTTGGACATTTCACTGATCAATCAGTGATTCCGGACTTTTCACTAATCAATTCAGTAACACCAGATTAAATCATGCGAGACATAACCTCTAAGTTTTAAAGTAAAGTGTTGTCGTTATTCTTTTACTTAAGTTACCAAAATAATGTTTTTAAGACATAAATTTGTAAATTTTCGGACTATAAGTGTGCTGAATTTACTGCGGGAAAAATATTCTCTAACTCGCATAAAAAGTACTTACTTCACGGGTGTATACATGACAGTCGAATCTTGAAAGTAAAGAAATATGTGAGGTTTTTTGACATTTAGAAGTATCAAATCTTTTCACATTCTTTAATATTTGATCACATTTATGTATTTTAAGTTTTTACTATGATTATTTCATTGAATCTACTAAAATCTTATTTTGTTACGACTGCTAAATTGACGTGGTGCAGTGCTGCCAAATCTCAAAAGTGAAAATTTCACTGAATGAATAAGTAACTTTTCACTGGTTGTCAGTGACCGGAATCTAGCTATTTGAATCAGTGAGATTTCATTGACAATAAGTGACTTTTCACTGATTCAGATTTAGAGAGTACCTGCATGTAATAATCTTCAAATTCATTCATTACTCACATTAAAGCTCCCCATGTTTTCGCTCAATTATCGTGTGCTTTTAATTGTCTCTTGATTTTTTTTTCATTCAACCAGTTTGCTAGTTTATTAATATACGTCAATTTGACATTATAAAATTCTGTTTCTATTTGAAGTTACTGCGATTGAATAGAAATTATTTAGTTTGGATAGGAACATAAATTTCTCAGCATGTTAGATCGACATAACAATTATTTTTATCTGACTTTAAGATGATTTGAAAATAGATGCAGTTTTGGGGAAGCTCCTTAAAACAAGAAACTAATTACAGCTGCAGTCACTTCGTGTAAATAGAAATAGTAACTTGATACATTTTCAGTCGCTGACTCAAGTAACTTGAAGTTCCCGCAAAGTTCCTTTAGTATATATACGGAAACATATATTATGTAAAAATTATCAGAATTTTCAAAAAAGAAATCAACGATTTCATTTTTATTGTTCACAATTGAACTATTCCAGGAAGAACCATTCAAAATTGCATCATTTTTCACTACACCCATGAAATATTTAATAGTGTTAAATTACAAATTTTCAAAATTGAAGAATTTTGAATTACAAATGGTTAAAATTGAAGAACATTCATTTGTAAATCTTTAGTGCTTGACTATGGAAAGAAAAGTTAAATATAACGTATCTTTAAAATATAATTCTTGCAGATTAAAGACCTTTAAATTCTATACTTTAAGAATTCGAGATTTTTTAATTTTAACTGTCCAAAATTGTAGAAGTTTGAACTTTAAAACTTTAAAAACGAAAAGCTTTTAATTCTGAAAATTGTATATTAAATATTTTGCAAGTTATACGTTTTTCTAATTAAATATTCTGCAATTATGATGCTTTAGTTCAATCGCGAATCTTTAAAAATGTACAAATTGTAATGTTAAATATTTCAAATTGAAGAGCTTGTAATTTTGCATTGTATACAATTAATAACGATGCAAGTAAATATATGTAATCTATTAAAATGTTCATTAAATAAATCATGGCGAAATTTTAATATTTCTAATCCTGTGTGCCGTTCTAGACCCTTCCGATTTTTGATGTGTAAACATCTTAGACCTTTATATGGGGACTCGCGCCTGAGTCGAGTGAAACCATGTCTCGAAAGTGTAACGCAAGCCTCTGACACACGCGATGTGTCAGATGCCAGAGACCGTGCGCTTGCTTCTCTCTCTCTCTCTCATCCCTCTCTCCCCTCTCCCCCTCTCTCAAATTAAAATTTGATGTTTTTTCAAACAACTGCCAGTAAAATTGACACATACTGCCTTTCATTTATGCCCATAAAACGGGTACTTTCGTCAACTTTCATGCAATAATTGAAAGAAAATTTACAGTTTATTATTTTAAAATTAAGATCGAAAAGAAATCTATTTTATCATGAATAATTTTATGCAAAATGAGCATGAAAAAGATTCACTTTTTACGGTTTTGATTTTTTTCTAAGCAAACAAATTAACCGATCTCCAAGTTCGAGGAATCAAATTGTACATCTTTCTAATTTCTTTCATTTATAATAAAACTTTTTTCCTCGCAGATTCTTGCGTTTGCGAATTTGCTGTTGAAAACATTCTGGCCTTCATCCCAGGCATCAACAATACACAAATATCACTGTCGCTTCTACTTTGAATTTTTGGCACCACGAAATGCTTTACTGACTGGCCTATAATTACATCCCAAGGTACTGGCTCCATGTCGAGGGGACTAGCCTTGGAGGTCACCAGCCAACTTTGAGAAGTCTCGGAAAAGAATTAGCGAACTCCTTGTTTAGAGGATCCATGTCGAGAAGACTAGCGCTCGGTGTTCGCGGGTCGAGTAGAGTTTAATTCTTGATTTTGCCATTTATACTGATTTTGAACGCTTTGAAAATATTCTAGAGACCACATTTTCTAAATTATTTCGTTTAATCTCTGTACCAACTGCCATCCAGACAGTCTATTTGTAGTGGAATACAGGACTGACGCTTCTGGTACAGAAAACAAAGGGGAACCTGTAAGAAAATGGCCTGTAGTTAAGTAAGATAGACTTTCTACATCGTCCGAACTTGGAGATATTGGCCTTGAATTAAGACTTGCCTCTATCTGACAGAGAAGGATAGACATTTCTTCGATTGTGAGAGTGTGGTTTTCAACTAATCTATGAAGGTGATGCTTGACACTTTTGACATCTGCCTCCCACAATCCACCGAAATGAGGGGCATAAGGAGGAATAAAATGCCAGGTTATGCTTTCGGTGATGAAAAAGTTTCTTAAATTTTCATCATCACTTAATTTTCGGAAAGCAATTTTTAATTCTTTACTTGCACCCTGACAAGTTGTGCCGTTATCGCTATAAAGGTTTGAGGGTAGGCCTCTTCTCGCAACAAATCTTTTCATTAAAAACTACTCGAACGTGGGTAGTGTTACTAGACTCGCGAATTACAGGATGGTGCGTCAAATATACTGGTGGGCAGCTCAATAGATTTTGTTCACCATCATATGAGAGTTGTCGCATATGACCGAGTGTTTCGTACTCGTCAAGAAAATCTACGTATTTTTTGGCTGAATTAGAATTTTTAGCGAGTCGTCATTCTACACTGTAGAGCGCAGATAAGGCTCTAGGTAATGATTTTCCAAGAGAATCGAGAGATTCTTCTTTTATAGGAAGACGTACAACGTAACGCCCTTCTTGGTTACGCCAATGCGTGTTAGAAAAGTGATTTTCGCAAAGCTGCTCTTCTTCGGCGAGCATAGATTGCTGCGGAATTTCTTCTAATTCCCAGAATCTCTGTAGGTCGAAATTGATTTTCAATAAGGTTGAAACATGAATAATTCTGAGACTCGACATGGCCTGTGAATTTTTGTTTGGAATAGGACCCGATAGAATCCATCCACATATCGTCGACTGGGCGGTTATAGATCCAGGAGGACCATGGCACAACCCTGGTAACAGAAGCGAGCCATAATAATCGTAATTACTATCTCGATTTTTTGTCCACTAAAGGGTTCAGGATCTGCTAGGTGAAGGTCGCGAAGGTAATCATATGTAGAATTGATTTCAAATTGCGGAGGGCTATAATTTATTAAGTGAGGCAAGGTATAGGCAGTAATCGGATATTCAATTTCATCATTATTTACTGGCGAAATAATCAAATCTACTCGCTCTTTTGCCACCCCAATCAAGACTTCACCCGTCGCAGTCACTCTAGTCATTACAGGAGTGCTCTTAGGTCGCAATAAGTTTACCAAAGATTCTGAAACAAAAGTAGCATCAGACCCTTGATCGAGAAAGGCTCTTACAATAACTTCTCGACCATTGTGTGCTCGAATTTTAATTTTTGCAGTAGCTAGCAAGGTCGTACCGCTTTTTGAACATCGCGAACTTAGCGAAGAATTTGTAGCCGTTGCATTTAATGATGCATTATTCGAATGAGAAATATTAGAGGTATTCGCAACATTTTCTGGTATAGGAGTCTGATTATTAGAATTATCTTGTGTAGCACAATTAGATTGAACAGAAGATGCGGAAGACGCTTGCTGGATGTTTAATAAAGTGTGATGATGTTTTTTGCATTGAAAACACGTAATTATACTTTTGCAATTTTGGCTGCGATGATTAGCTTTCAAACATTTAAAACACAATTTATTCTCATTGGAAAATTCCCTTCTTTTTTCTACGGATTGTTTCTTAAAGACTTGACATTGACTCAGGTAATGATTACCTTTACAACATATACATCTATTCGTATGATCATTTGAAGTACTAGTACTGTGCATTTGTGCAGAATCTCGACCTTTGGAACCGGAAGTATTCAAACTATTAGCACGCGAATTTTTTACCGAATTATTATTCTTGGACATTTCTACAGCTTCGAGAGTACGGATTTTTTGATCTAAGAATTTGTTAAAATCCAAATATTAAGGATAATCACTACGATTTGCTAGATATCTTTCCCAATCACTTACTAAATTCTTATTTAATTTATTCACTAGTAAATAAATTAGCAAGTGCTCCCATTTATCAGTTGGGCACTCAAAATTTTTAAGAGCTAGTAACGCTTCATTAGTAGTATTACGCAAAGTCTTTAAATCCTTCAGAATATCATCCGAAATATTCGAAAGAGAGAGAAACGAATGTAGATAAGAATTTATCAAAGCTCGTTCATTGTTATACCGAGTTTTCAGAGCTTCACAAGCTATCTCGTAATTAGCCTCGGAGGTTGTAATATGTTTAATGATTTGTAAAGCTTCACCCGAAAATTTTGTTTTCAGATAATAAAGTTTTTGCACCTTAGGTAACCTTGGGTTTTGATCAATAGCAGACTCATATAAATCTCTCAAATTTGGTCACTCTAAGTACTCACCAGAAAAGCGGGGAAGCTCGATACCGGGCAACTTTAAACCATATTCATGATAAATTGTATTCAAACTAGAGGCGCTAGTACTCGTATTAATAGAAGTAGAATTGATTACATTTTCTTGCGCTTAACCAAATAATATTTCATTGAAAAAATCAAGAGCCTTGAAAAATTCTCGTTCAGCCTCACAAAATTCATTTTTTGTAAAATATAAATACTTTGACTTATCAGGTTTCAGAGTTGTTACAAAACCTAAAATTCGCATCTCGTTCAACTCGCATTGTTTCCATGTTTCCAGAAGTATTTTTTTTTCGTCTTTCTGCCACTGCTAGCGGGGCTTCCCCTGCGTCGATTTATTGAAAGAAGGAAACTGATCTACTTATCTTAATGAAAAGAAAACCTTGTTCTTGCATCAAGGTATCCATGTTTACGGAAATTTAATTTTGGTACTTTTACCAATTCACAAACCATATTCAGCAGAAACGCTTGGTACAGGGACCCTCTATCCGCAACCCGAGGACGCGTTCGGTGGCTTTGTCATACGCCCTTCAATTCTATTCCAAAGGAATAGAAACCGAAACCGAAGTATATGTATAGATATATCATATAATCATATAATTATCATATAATTCATTGATCATATAATTCCCTTTGAAGGAATTTTTTGGAGAAATTTTTGTAAAATAGTTTCTTATAATAGGGATGAAAAAACGAAGGAATTTGGGGTATTTTCGGCGAAAATAGCAAAAATTTTCTGCAAGAAGTTTCACAAGATACAACAATTAAATGAATTGGGCATTTTGCTCGCACTATACAATCCAAGGTAATATTTTCCATGCTTCTGCGAAAGTAAGCAAGGCTTTCAGTTAGTTTTTAAACCAAAGCGAAAATTGTATGTGTTGAGAAATGTGCCCACAGGATGCCAGAAGTCTTAAAAGATAAAACGTTTTTATTTAAACATTCACAAAATTAGAAATGCATAAGACCATGATATTTGAGTCCCTGTGTATCCTCGAGTGCAAAACACGCATTGTCATCATTTGAATTCAATAAAGGGAGCTTTTTTACTATTTTTAAGACCGATCTTTAGAAACATTATCTTCTATAAACTCATCTTGTGTAACGAATTATACAAAAAGACTTGTTGAAAAGAATATGTTTGCAACCATCCGTGGTCTTACTGATTCTATTCGTTTTCTCACTCATCTTTTTCTGTTATATATATATCTGTCTCTAATGAGACGAATATACTGATAATATGAAACATATTTTGGCCCGGTTAAACATTTTTTGCTTAATTTATTACACAAGATAACTTTTTCAGAGATTACGTTTGTAAATATCTTTTTTGAAATTGGTTAACAGAGACATTGAAAGCCCGATACTTCGTTACCATTTTGGAAAAATGGGTTCTCAGTCGACTTTATAAACTTTTAAAATAGTTTACTTGGTTTATCTTTCACGCACTCTTGCGTTATCCTGCTGAACGTTGCTTTTGTATCAACATATTCTATGTCAGTGTTAATAACTGTATAAAATGTTTAGGTATTATCTCCGTTAAAGTACAGATGGTAAATACGTGACAACCTGCCAACTGTCAGCATGTCAGAACAGTATAAATTCTCTTATGCATTTGGACAACATTAACCTCAATATATATATTTTTTTCTTGTCTCATCGATTCTTTGTGAGTCACGGTACATATTCTGTCAAATATAAGTTTATATTTTACAATCTATTTAGAAAAACTTTTTTCCGCAAATAGCATGAAAACCATGTCTGCCGAATGTAAGTATATGAGTGCAAACAATTTTCATGATCCTGTTTTCCTCAAATATCAGTTGAAAGTTGGATGTAGAATCAGTGTGAAATGTCAAAAATACATTTCATTTAAAATAAAACTTAGATAGGAAAAGCACGCGAATATAACTTTTCTACAAGATGTTAATATATGACAGAGCAGAGTAGTTATAGATATTTAGTGATTATGACATATTTCATTGCATAATTTATTAGATACCCCTTTCGATTCTCTGGACACGCGAGATCATTTGTATTGCACATCTTCCCTCTACATGCTTTTCGTTATATTTGTTTCTGAAAACAAAATACAGTTTGAACGAAATTTTCTCTAAGAGAAATAATGGTGGGTGCAGATAATTTCATTTTTCTTTCAAAAATTGAGCGATTTTCGAAGGAATATTCAAGCTGCTTCGAAAAAAGAGATGAAAGGTAAATAATTTCGTTCTCTTTTTGCAAACGAAATTTGAAGATATTTACTTTTACCTTGGACAATAAGACATAGTAGAAGAAACTCTGACTTTGTTTTTGATACCATAAACTTGTAAAACTGCGAGTTTGTCTGTATTTATGAAAATTAGGAAAAGTTTGAAGAATAGCTCACTGTAATTCAGATGCATGAAAAAGTTTCGTTCTTTTCTGAACTCAAACGACATTATTATTATTATAATTTTGCTTCTAAATTTTATTCTAAATAAAAATATCGTAAGAAGATTTTCTTTTGTTCGTGATACGAAAAATGTTAAGAGTCTTTAGCCTTATTCATAAAAATAAAACAAAATAATAAAGGACTTTACACAGTACAACATTCTTGTACTTTCCATCCTAAGGTTTAAACAATTTGCTAGACGTAGTCAGGCTTATACTCTGATAATTTGCAGACTGATTTTTAGGTGTAACAATTTTCAGCCATGTCTTTCATTGTAATAGTTTTTATTTCTGAAAATCTATCAAATTTGAAAACAAAATTTTACATTGTTTCAGATATCGAAACAAGAATTAAAAACTTTCATTTTGTTACGGGAATATATTTGAGCTTGATTTTTGAAAATTAAACGTATTAGGAGAAACTTTCTCTTTTTTCTTAAAAATATCCTAGATTTTGATGAAAAAATGCTTATGCCTATGCTCGGATAACTGTCCATCTGAGCTTGAAAAAATGACTCAATATTTCGAGTTCATCACTATTACACTAGAGAAATTAATATTTTTATTTCACGTAATAATTACAAGAGAGCGTTTTTTTATTTTTATTTGCATACCAACATTTTTACGTTATTTATATTTTGTTTTATATAAAATTTCATGTTTCTCATACGAGATGTTATCTTTCTTTCGTATCAGGGAACCAAAATTGAACATTTTTAATTCATTTTCTTCAACCAGAATATTAGTTCGTTTTCTTTACGAAAGCGTATTGCGTATAAAGTATTGACAGAAGTTTTCATTTTCATTACCTTTCAATAACTTTTTTATTGATGCTGGAAACTGTTCAGAAAACTTTCACTTAGTTAATAATATATTTGTTTTAATAACGAAACGACAGTATAAAAAATTTATTTTCGGAAAATATCCAATTAATCTAAGCGAAACCAAAGTTTTCTGAATACCTCTAGAACATTTTTCAACTTTCACGATATGCTCTTAAGATTTTTTTTTGTGTATTTACGTTTATCTCTAGTTACTCGAGCTATTTTTCGGATCCTTGAAAGTTTTTAAAGAAAAGTGTATAATTTTGCATTTAAAATGAAACGAAGGTACATACAAATGTTCTTTAGTTCTAGTGATATTAATAATTGGAAACATAATATAATTTACTTTCAGCTAAAGAACAGATAAAATTCTTACCTACAATTATCAAAAAACTATGTGACATGGTTAGTGTCTTTTTGTTTTGACGTCTAAAAGAAATCAGCGAATGCGGAAAATCAAAAGTTTGATTAAATACAATTCTGGATAAAAATTAGTTTTACGTTTCGAGGCTAGTCTGGTCTCACCATCAGAGCTTACTTATTACATTTGAGAAATTTATTAGAAAATTAATAGAACACTCTGAAATATTAACGACTCAAGGCTTTCTATTTCAAATAATTCAGTTTAAAATTGTTTAGTTTTTAATATTTGAGTTATAATTGCTCATTTTAAATGAAAAGTAAAATATTGCTAAAAATTCAAAAAAAAGGTCTTACTTAATTAAAAAATTTCAAATTAAATGGGTTAAAGATGGAATATTTTAGATTGAAACAATATTTGAATAGAATTTGGAACTGAATAAGAACGTTTAATTTTTCAAATTATTTTTAAATTAAGAATAGTTTACCCGTAAAGATAAGTTTTCAACAAAATACTTTAATTGTCAACTAAAAAAGATAAATTTTAGACGAAGTTGTTGAATCTTCAACTAAAAAAAAATATACATTTTAAACCAAAAATGGAATATCTAAATTTTCAGTTAAAAAGATTAATTTTCAACAACAACAAATAAATTTTAAACAAAATAATTAAGTTTTCTATCAAGAAAACTGAATTTTCAACTAAAAAAGATAAATTTTCCAAAAATGAAATGGTAAATTTTCAGTGAAAAAAAATTAATGCTTAAACAAAAAGAAAAAAATGGTCAACAAAATAATTAAATTTTCAACAACAAAAATGAATTTTTAACTAAAATGTTGAATCTTCAACTTTTTAGAGTAATACAAAAAATTTACGAAAAAAATCGAATCAAGCAATTATGATAAATTCAATTTAAAAAAAATGAGTGAATATATTATTGAAAGTCATTAGGTTCGAAAAATTTTGTTCTGCAGAAAATATTAAAAATCGAAAAATTCAAATAAAAAAATTCCCGAAACATTCCATGATTGTTTTTTTTTCAATAAATAAATATTATTTATTTAAAAACCAATTTTTTCAATTTTTTAAATTCGGCATAATTCTGTCCGCAATTTTATTATCAGAAAGTTTTCAAAGGGGAGACTAAAAAAATCCGAAAAATAAAATTCTCGATTAATAAAATTCCCGACAGAAAATTGGCAAATTATAAAATATCCGAACTAGAAAATTCCCGAATTATAAAATTCCCGTATTTAAACAATAAATTTGTTTTCATAAATATAATTTATTTATTAATAATTAAGTGTTTTTATTAAAGATATTTTTTTAATGTTTAAAGTTTTTTCAAATTATCATTTCAGTTTAAAATAGAAATAATTTTAAAAATATATATCTGGATGAAAAATCTTTTGAAAATGTGCATAGTATTTTGAAAATATTACAGAAAATATTCTCAAAAATCGAATTTTTAATTTGAGAAAAAAATTAATTAAAAATTTCGAGATAAATCAGTGCTGAATTGAATCCTGCAAAGTTTGTTTAGAACATGTTATTAGGTTCGAAGAAAATTGAGGAAGAAATTGTTTTTTCGTTCGAGGCACACCTGTTTTTAAATTTATTTGTTTATAAAATGTTTATACAATTATTGTTATTTTAAATTCATACAATAATTTTTTTAAACTTGAAACATCGAAAGAAAATTTCTTTCATAAAAATATTTGTTTATTGTAATATTAATAAGTAAATAATATTTATGAATGACAAATTATTTAATTGTTTAAATTTCGAAAATTCCCGAATAATAAAATTCCTTGGACCGACTAAAAAATCTTGAAAAATAAAATTCCCGAAATTATAAAATTGCTGGAATATAAAAATCCCGAATAATAAAATTCCCGGGGATGACTGAAAAATTTCGAAATATAAAATTCCCGAACAGTATAATATTACCGAATTGGAAAATTCCCGAAATGATAAAATTGCCGAATTATAAAATATCTGAACTAGAAAATTCTCGAATATAAATAATTCAAATTTTTTTGTTATAAATATTATTTATTGACTAAAAATACAATAATCAAATATTCGTATAAAAAATTATGTTTAATATTTAAAGTTTCTAAAATTATGGTTTGAATTTAAAATAACAAAATTGAAAAAATCATTATCTAGAAATATATTTTTTCAATTACTATTTTAAATTCAAATTTTCGATAAAATATTTGATTTTTGTATTTTTAAAAGACAAATAATATTCATTAAAAAACAATTTTTTTAATTGTTTCAATTCAGGAATTTTATCATTCGAAAATTTTATATTTCAGCAATGTTATAATTTTTCAGTCGTCCAATTTCGAATTGTTTAATAATTTTTCTACTGAAGCGTACTGAAGCAATCATAATTCATTAATAATCTCCTTGCTCGGAGAAGGCGTTAAATTGTCCCCAGTTCAACAACTGATAAGCCCCATTTGTTACAAATTATTAATTAGAGTAATTATTCAGAATATCTTAATTACAGTTCAATCAAGAATACCACTTTAATTGAATTTTAAACGATTTCAAACCGACTTTATGTAGAATTTAGAA
This sequence comes from Andricus grossulariae, assembly GCA_011634705.1. Taxonomy (NCBI): domain Eukaryota; kingdom Metazoa; phylum Arthropoda; class Insecta; order Hymenoptera; family Cynipidae; genus Andricus; species Andricus grossulariae. Next base: position 25,459,880 of record JAABKJ010075445.1, on the reverse strand, counting down.
GATAAAAAAAATCTAAAATAATTTAAAATAATTGTAATCAAAGCAAAAAGAAGCGAGTAATATTAATTGTTTATTACTCAAATTTTATTATTCAAAATATAGATTTTTTCGAATGTGAGAAATCTTCTTACGTAATAAATATTTTCGCAGAGGAATTTCCGAGTAGTAAATTCCAACTTTATTATCTAATCTTGAAATACGCCCAGATTATCCACTTTTTGCATACGTAATATTCTGACGATATCAAATCACGATAAACTGACTTTGCATATTTTTTTCTGTGCAAACAAAAAAAAATTTATTTATTTTATTTCAAGATAGCTCGAATTATATTTTTTATCTGATTTTAATTTAGGTCGTCCAATTGTGGTCGAGGTCAGTCAGTTTTTATCAGATTTTCGATTTTTTTTAGATTGAAGATAATTAAATTTCTAAGTAATCTATGCGGAACGCGAATTTTTTATTTACCTTTATTTATGTTTATTTATTTAACAAAAAAAGACAAATTTTCATAAATTACATCAATTTTCAAATAAATAGTTGAATTTTTAAACTAAAAAAGATCAATCTTTAAACTAAAAAAAAATCAATTCTTAACAAAAAATGCAATAGTTAAATTTTTTTACAAAAAATATGAATTTTCAACCCGAAAGTATGAATTTTCAAAAAAAAAGAGTTAATTTTCAACAAAATAGTTGAATTTTTAACAAAAGCAGATTCATTTTAAATTAAACAGTTGCATTTTTAACCAAAAAAGATGAAATTTCTACCGAAAGAGATGAATTTTCTAACAAAAAAGATTTTTCAGTCAGTAAAGAAAAAAAATTCACCCAAAATGTTGGTTTTTCAAGCTAATAATACGGACTTTCTACAAAACAGTTAAAGTTTCATCTAAATAGTTGAATTTTCAAAGAAAATTAATTTCTTACAAAAAAAAAAAACGATTTTCAACTAAATAAATAAATTTTTAACCGACTAGTTGAATTTTCAACCAAAAAGATTAATTCAATTCTAGAACTCAATTACGAATTTTGTGTAACAAATCTAGAACGCTGTGAAAAGCGAGCTGTAACATTTCTAGAACAATTCCAGAACTGAATTATCAATTTCCTGCAACAATTCTGTGACAGTTCTAGAATGCTGTGAGACACGATTTGTAATATTTCTAGAACAATTCTAGAACTTAATTATTAACTTTGTGTAACGAATCTATAACAGATCTGGCACGCTGTGACAACCGATCTGTAATATTTCTAGAACAATTCAAGAACTTAATTATGAAATTTGTGTAACAAATCTTCAACAGTTCTAGAACGCTGTGAGACGCGATCTGTAACATTTCCAGAACAATTATAGAACTTGGTGACAAGTGTTATGTACCAATTCTGCAACAGTTCTCGAACGCTGTGACAACCGATCTATAATATTTCTAGAACAATTCTACAACTTAATTAAGAATTTTGTGTCACAAATCTGTAACAGATCTAGAATGCTGTGAAAAGCAAGCCGTAACATTTCTAGAACAATTCTAGAACCTAACTATCAATTTTGTGTAACAATTCGGTAACAGTTCTAGAACGCTGTGAGACACGATCTGTAACATTTCTAGAACAATTCTAGAACTCAGTAACAAGTGTTATGTGCCAATTCTGCAACAGTTCTGGAAAGCTGTGACAACCGAGCTGTAATATTTCTAGAACAATTTTAGAACAATTCTAGAACTTCATTACGAATTTTTTGTAACAAATCTGTAAGAGATCTAGAACGCTGTGACAACCGATCTATCATATTTCTAGAACAATTCTAGAACTAATTACGAATTTTGTGTAAAAATTCTGTAACAGGTCTAGCACGCTGTGAGACACGATCTGCAACATTTATATAACAATTCTAGAACTTGATAACAAGTGTTATGTACCGATTCTGCAAAATTTCTGGAACGCTATGATAACCAATCTGTAATATTTCTAGAACAATTCTAGAACTCAATTACCAATTTTGTGTAACAAATCTGTAACAGATCTAGAACGCTGGGCGAAACGAGCTGTAACATTTCTAGAACAATTTTAGAACTTCATTAAAAATGTTGTGTAACAAATCTGTAACAGATCTAGAACGCTGTGACAACCAATCTGTAACATTTCTAGAATAAGTATAGAACTCAATCACAAATTTCGTGTAATAAATGTGTAACAGAACTAGAACGCTGTGCCAATCGATCTGTAAGTTTTATAGAACAATTCTAGAACTTTGGTTCAAAACTGTAGCTGCGTTGCTTCTTTTTAAATAAATTTTATTCAGAAAATACATTACGGTAGTACAATTCTTTCTTCCCGTAATTAGTTATGAAAATAGTTACTTTATCATTCAATCTAAAGAATTCAATGTAATAGTTCTCTACAGAATGTCGATGTAACATTCGCACGGCACCATACAGATAATAAAGTTAATAATAATATAGAAAATAATAAATGTCGTCTGTGATTCGCTAGTGCTAGAACATTTCAGTAACAACTGTTCAGTAACAGATCCGAATTTTTGTTCTGCATTAATTCTAGAACACATTTGTAGCACAGTTGTAGCACGTTGACATACCACCGTTACAGAACAATTCTAGGTTAAACTTAGAACAAATGTTACAGAATGCCTGTGATTGGTCAGTTCTAGAACAATTACGTAACAACTGTTCTGGAACAGTTATTAATATTTGTTCCTAAATCGTTCTAGAACACACTTGCAACAGAGTTCTAGAACTTCCTTATAACACTATTACGGCACGGTTCTTGAACAAACTTGGAACAAATGTTATAGAACGTCTGCGATTGGTAAGTTCCATAACAATTATGTATTAACTGTTCTGGAACAGTTATTAATCTTTGTTTCTAACTCGTTCTAGAACATACTTGCAAGAGGGTTCTAGAACTCCCTTATAACACTATTACGGCACAGTTCTAAAACAAACTTGGAACAAATGTTATAGAACGTCTGCGATTGGTAAGTTCTAGGACAATTAAGTGTCACCTGTTCTGGAACAGTAAATTATCTTTGTTCCTAATTCGTTCTAGAACACACTTGTAACAGGGTTCTAGAACTTTGATATAACACTATTACGGCACAGTTCTAGAATAAACTTGGAACAAATGTTATAGAACGTCTGTGATCGGTTTGTTCTAGATCCATTCCATAACAACTGTTACAGCAACAAGTTGCATTTTTAACAAAAGAATTAAATTTTCTACCAAAAAAATTTTTTCAGGTAAGAAAGAATAAAATTGTAGCCAAAGACTTCAATTATTTGTTAAAAAAGTAGCATTTTTAACTAAATACTTGAGTTTTTCACCAAAGAAATAAATTTTTAACTAAAATCATAAATTTTCCACAGAAAAAAAAGAACTATAATTTTAAATAGAAAACAGATTCATTTTTGACCAAAAAGAAGAATTTTTGACAAAATACATGAATTTTTAGCGGAATTTTGAACAAAAAAAGGATCTTTTTAATTAAAATCGTGGAATTTTCAACCAAGAAAAATAATTTTGTACTAAAAAAGACGCCTTTTCAACAAGATATGTACATAGATTTTCAACCAAATAGTTGAGTTTCCAACTAAAAAAGTACATTTAAAATAAAAAACTAAATCAATAAAATTTCAGTTAAAAAATTAATTTTTATGAAAAAAAATCCACAAAACAGTTAAATTTTCAACGAAAATGGTTTTTAATTTTTAAATTTCAGAAAAAATTCAAGTTTTAAGCCCAAAAGGTTAGATTTCTACGACATATTTGATCAAACAGATCAGAAAGAAATGTTAACAAACAAACTTATCTGCTATAAGGGAGACCACAGTGAATTAGATAATAAATAATTTAAAATACTAATGTACGTGAAATAATTATTTAACGTAATTAGTTGTAAGTTCTAGAACAATCACGTAACAACTGTTCTGGAACAGTTATTAATCTTTGTTCATAATTTGTTCTAGAATACACTTGTGACAGGGTTCTAGAACTTCGATATAACACTATTACGGCACAGTTCTAAAACAAACTTGGAACAAATGTTATAGAACGTCTGCGATTGGTACGTTCTAGAACAATTACGTAATAACTGTTCTGGAACAGTCATCAATAAAATTTCAGTTAAAAAATTCATTTTGATAAAAAAAAAACAAATTGCAACAAAACAGTTAACTTTTCAATGAAAATGGATTTTAATTTTTAAATTTCAGAAAAAATTAAAGTTTCAAGTCAAAAAGGCAAGATTTCTACAACATTTTTGATCAACCAGATCAGAAAGAAATTTTAATAAACAAACTAATCTGCTATAGGGGAGACCACAGTAAAGTAGAAAATAAATCATTTAAAATACTGATGTACGTAAAATAATTACGAATTGAGCAGTTGGGACATAGTGAGGGAATGATTTTTAGGGTTCTTTCTTTGATATATCTTTTTTGTTTATCATACAAGAAATGAATTTGTTTTATAAATTTGTACATCTGGTACAGTAGCTTTATTAAAAAAAAAATTTTTTTCATTATTGACTATCCCGGTTTATAGAAATCATTAAGGACATCAATTTCGACTTTTTTTGAGAATCAGCCAATTATGTTTGTTAAATTTCATTGAAGTAATAAGTAAAAATTCGACAAACATGCAGAAATTTCAGAAGAAAACGCAACTATCTAGCATTAATATAGGAGGAGATAGTTAAAAACAATAATAAGTTATTTAAATAATTATGTTCGTTAAATCGCATTAATTATTACCTCGCTCTGAGTGAAAAATTGGCAAAAAGTTAAAAATTTCAGAAGAAACCGCAACTATCTAGCATTGATAAATAAAAAGATAGTTATGAAATAAATATTCATTTAAATAATTATTTTTGCCAAATTGAATTATTTATCAATTCACTTCAAGTAAAAAGTAGACAAATAGTTGAAAATTTCAGAAAAAATCGCAACAAATTTAATATTATCAACAATAATAATAAATTCTTCAAACAATTAATTTCATTACCTCTAATTATTTAACTCACTTTAATTGAAATATAGGTAAAAAGTGAAAAATAAAAAAAATAAAATTTCTAGCATTATTTTAAGACATTATTGTTAACAATAATATGCATTGTTTAAATAACCATGTTTGTTAACATTAATCAAGTTTCATCCCACTCTAATTGAAAATTGGACAGAAAGTGAACATTTTTAAAAAAACTGCCACTTTCTAACTCTATTCTAAGAGAAAATTGATAAGAAAAATAATAAATTGGTTAAACAATTTATGTAAACAGCTAATTATCAGTATAAAGTAGTACTTAATGTATTAGAAACAATTTGATTTTTTTTAAATGCAACAAAATCATAATTAGCGCCAAAAACTCGAAAAACCCATTTTTTCACTTATGGGGTTTCTTTGGGTCCCTATAAAACAGACTTATGGTGGTGATATTTAAAAACGAATATTTAATTCGCATTCTGTGGCTAGTTGTGAAGAAAAATGTTGAGTTTAAACTCGATTCACCTAATATTGACGATTCTGAATAAAATTGATAAAAAAACGTATTTTTTTCTTATCGGAAATTCATGGTGGTCACCTCTAAATATCATTTTAAAAAATGGATTGTTTTTTTTGCGCATTCAAATAAATTTCCAGGCGGTATGCATAAAAATTCAAGAAATAAAATTTGGACCACCCTAGTATACACACTAAAAATCCTAATATGCAATAAAATAAATAAATAATAATAATGAATAAAAAAATATTTTTATTTAAGTTGTGATGACACTTGAAAAAATCGATGAATCCAGCGGACGCTTTTCTCGCGCCGGATGCTTTTTATGGACGGTGCTAACGAGGTCCCGCTGTCATTTAAGATTTACAATTTACATAATCGGACGGACAACAGCATTCCGTAAGGACGAACCGAACACGTGGTGGGGAAAGAAAATGAGCTTTAGACGAGAAAGGAAAGAGAGCGGGAGAAATAGAGGAAGAGATTGAAAGGGACTGGGACAGCGACTGGGAAGAAATTAATTGTGCATCCGACCGACTTGTTTTATACGAGCATAATACAAGGATATTTTATGACACGAGACCTGAATGAATTTATCGACCGGATTTCTCTCTCATGTTTACCTAATTTATACAGAGTTTCAAAAAAAAAAAAAAAAATGTCTGCCCGCTGCGAGGGAAGATTCACTTCGCGCGTACTGCGCGCAGGTCGCGAGCTTAGGCGCGCCTAAGGTGCGCAGCTGCCGGATTTCATGCATTGCGCAGCATTCTTTATTTGCCCCTTAGGAGGGTGGATAGATAAAAAAAATCAATATTATCGACACCAAAAATTTAGTAGTATCATTTTTAACCAAATTAGTGAAGTTTCAAGCCAAGAAAGTCAATTTTTGAATTTTAGAAACAATAGCTGTTTTTTTCCATATAGGTGTATTTTTAACCTTAGAAGAATAATTTTTGACCAAGAAGATAATGAAAATTTGTTTTCAAAATTATATTTAATAAATTTCATCAATTATAACAACACGCCAAGTAATAAGTAGACAAATGGTTCAAAGTTTTAGAAGAAACTGCAACTTTCTTGCACTATTCAATTTTAACATCATGCAATAATAATAAATTTTTCAAACAATTAATTTCATTAATTTTAATTATTCAAGAAGTGAAACTTTAAGCCAAAAAGATCAATTTTTGAATTTTCAACAAAATAGTGGATCTTTTTACCATATAGGTGTATTTTTAACCTTAAAAGAATAATTTTTAACCAAGAAGATTATGAAAAGGCCGTGGCAGGATAAGCATGGTCTGAGTGTCCCAGCTCGGATGTGATCCATATATTTACCTCAAGAATCAACTGAAAGAAATTTTTTTTACAAAAGTTATAAACAAATTTTTAAAAATCGAAAAACCAATTTTTTTTAAAATAGCTCGACCGATCTTGGTGGCTAAAATATATGTGATAGTGGGTACTAGAGAGGTTCTACAAAATATTCAAGAACCAATTTTGTTAATTTTAAGAGGAAAAAAAAATATATTTAAATTTTTTTATAATTTATTTTATAGAAAGTACTTTTGGTACACCAACAATTCTTTTCCTATACCATGCTTACATCCAAGGTTGCAATATATATTTTTTCAGAGATGATCAGAGCATTAGTTCATAGTTAAAAAAAAATAAAAACTTCTCGGTGGCCTTTCAGATGTATGCAATTCCATGATAATGAGGGGCCAACTTCATTTTCAGCTAATGACCAATAAATTATACGCAATAATGTAATACGAACCAAATGAAACATGATTCTTTCATTAAAAACACATTTTCTTGTGAATTATCCAGTCACAGTGTCAATTGCTTCTAGGTAGATAGAAAAATATCTCTCCTCGCTTACTGCTAACATTTGCCAAACTAATTTCATGTTTGCCCAGAATAGTATCCCTTACTTTATGTACACTATATGCAACTATATGTATCCTATATTAATAACTTAACAAAACATATATACACTATAAACCTACACGTTACCCAACAATTTACACATATACACATCATACGCACAAAACTCTTGCCATGCCTAAAAGTGGCAATTGATTTTCAAGTGTTCTGATTCATTCTCAATAGGTGTACGCATATGTGCATATGTGCATTTGTAATTTACTTTTATGCTTAATTGCGGAATGATCTGAGTTCCTCGTCATTCGATATTTTGTCCAAGGTACCATATTCTCAGTTGTTTCTATTCGTGTCTCATATGTATATCGTTATTTATTTCATTCAACATCAACTTGATATTCTCATGATGCACGCAAACACACACATTATGAGTGCCACTGCTTCCTCCTAGAACACAATAACGAGGTCTGAGTTTTGTCAATTCCGAAATACTGATCGAAGTACTGACCGAGTACTTCAACACCAGCTTTATGATATTTTTTCTTCACACTGCAGTTTGATGCCTGAGACATCTCAATCTTTTTCGCTGTCATATAGCTGATCTTCATCATCGTCAGAAATCATCTCATGATCCTCAGTATCTATCTTAGCTCTACCAGAAGGCTCTGCAATATCACCAGAGTTCAAGGATGATATTCCCACTGAGTTGATATCTACATGAACTGCAAATCTGAGCTCCTTCTGGTAGTGCAGGGAATTTCAAACGCAAGTCGTGGACAACACCACGGAGTTTAAGATTAGTTACTTTATGCCTTGCATTTTGAAAAGAGCAGCTATTCTAGTAGCATATAATATTACTTAACTTAAAAAACTGGCACTAAAGCGTTGCACAAATATCCTCGACGTGAGCGCACTAGGGGACATCGCGCGCTACCCGCTCTATCATGGCATCTTGTTTACGTATCGTTCTATTACTCAAACACGAATTAATTTGCCACTCTGAAAATTGGGGGTCTTATAGGAAAGTATCTCAGGCTTCTTTTAAAACTATTCTTAAGGAAAAAAAGTGTCGAAATTTGAAAAGAATCAGATTTATTTTTTATTTAAAAAATTAGGGTCAAATTTTGACTTTTTTTAAAAATCGTTATGACCACCAGAAAGTTTGTGAAATAGGAAAAAAAGTTACGAATGTATGAAAAAAAGTCTTTGCTCAAGAAACCCAAAAATTGTACCCCCTCCACTTTGATAAATAATTATCAAAATTAATTATTTTAGTGGTAGGAGTACTATATAATAGGACTACAATTGGGCCAATTTTTAGTCCGATCGGACAACTTTCATTTTCGAGGTGGGTACACTTCAGAAAATATGCCCCATATGTAAAAAAACGGTAAGTATTGTTTTTTTTATTTGTTATGTATTTTTTTCTAAAACTGACTTACATGTTTCCAACTCTCTTTTCGAAATTTCCCAAGTAATAATTTTTTTCGCGATATACTTGTAAAATTAGATCAAAATAGAATATTTACGCTGAATTTAAAATGAAATGTTAATCTGATTTTGTCGATTATGCAGATTAATTATTTCTATTAAGGAAACATTTATTACTAGCTTTGTAAGAATAAGTATGGTTTGCCTTTATCAAGAAGATTTTTTCCCTTGAATAAAAGAAGTGTCATATGTAAAAATACTTGAAAATTGCAAATCCTAAATTTTCTTTTCAATCCTTATTAAATTTCTATCTACAAATACAATTCTTTCTTTCGATAAATATTTTGCTTATAACAGAGACTTCTGAAAACGTTGGTGCTGAAATGGAGCAATGGGTCAGCACAAATGAAGCCGTAACTTCATATACTGGTATGGTGCAAAGGGATTCCGAAAGTGTAAGACATAAGTAATGTAAAATCAGTTTATTCAAAGAGATTGTTACATTGTGCGTGTGTACAAGGGTATGGTCGGACGGAAACTGAGGCTTCGTGTTCACAAGCGCCTCCTATATTCAAATTTGAGAGTTAAATTTGAATTACTCACAGTTGGGCCGTCCTGACTGAAGTTCGACTCGAACTTTGTAAATGATGAAGATATGGGTTACATAAGCCATAGAGAATCAGATCGGTGTTTACATCGGAAAATTATTGAATATGGAATATGTATTAAACTTAATCGTCAGAACGCTAATGTCTCATATTACAAGCTTTCCAAGTTCCAATGTAGGGGTTTCGCGTGACTTTGAAATTCTCTACACCTCTAACAAAATACCTGTAATTCCTCAGAGTTTTAATGACTTTGTAAGGGCTCTTGGATACTGGAAGTAGCTATTTAGGAGCCCCGGGCGTACTATCGAAGTTTCAGATGATAACATAATCTCCACATTCGTATTTGTTAAGTTCTTCACGCTTGTGATCAAAATATTGTTTATTATATTGCTGCCTTTTCTTAGTTTTTTTCAGCAATATCTCCTTATTTCTCAATATCTCTAGTCTTATCGTCAAGTCGAGTTTGTTCCAAATTTTCGGCCAAACATTGACAATTTTACATTATTGGTTCATACCAAATAAAAGTTTACTAGGCGTTACTTCTGTCGATTCGTTGACAATGTTATTGAGAGCAAACTCGACTTTAGGAAGTGCTTTGTACCAATGTTTATTACTCGTAGGGCCTGACAATTTCGCGAGCATCGGGCCTGAAACTCGAGTGACCCTTTCGACTTGGCCGCTCACCTTAGGAGAGGCCGTTGCAACTAACACGTGTTCTACATTATTTTCGGATAGGTAAGATTTGAATTCTTCTGACAAAAAGTATGACCCGCTATCGGATACAATAGTTTTAGGTCTGCTTTAGTTTCTGAAATGCTTTTCGAGAGCATTGATGGATTCCTTCAAGTCTATCTTTTTGATGGCATAAAGTTTTACAAATTTCGTAAATCCGTCAATTACTAAGAGAACGTGTTATTCAGCGGAAAGTTTTCCATCGACTGGAGCATAGTGGTCTATTCGAAACGTGGAATACGGAACGTTCCCTCTTGAAATAGTGTTAAGAAAGCCCTATTTGTTGCCTGTTATCAGAGTGAAAGCAATACACTTAAGACAGTTACTGATATAATGCTTAACTTCCGCTGACAGATTTGGAAACCAATAATTATTTAAAATTGCATTCGACGTTTTCTCGCTTGCTAAGTGCCCTAAGTCATCGTGACATTTGTGAAGTACATGATTATCCATCCCCTCCGGGACATGAAAAGAAGGTCGTCGTCTCGTTTGCGATACAGAATACCGTTCCTGATTTCCTAAAACTTATCTTGATATTACTCAATATTTTCGCGCAACTCGCGAATTTTTGAGTCTCGGCTTTGACTTGAAATTAAGTTTCATTCGAACGAGTTTTCTTGGGCGACCATGACATCACGGCTAAATGCGTTCACATGAGCTATTTTTGTGCCACATCTGTGTTCTATAATTTTATCGTACATCTCTCATTCTAACGCCCATCTGAAAATCTTGTCATTGATGTCTTTTTTGTCCAGCGCTAACTAAAGGAATTTACAGTCGTTCAGAATTTTAAATTTGATGCCCTGCAAATATACTTTAAATTGTCGGAGAGCGTAAACAATCGCGAGTGTTTCCAGCTTGAAGCTGTGGAGCCTACTTTCGCAGTCTGAGGTTCTTTTTAAAAAGTAAAAGATCGGATGTAATTGTTTATCAGCTTTTTGTTTAAGCAACACTGCTCCGAAACCCAATTCTCTAGCATCGGACGGGACGGGACGGGACGGGAAGAGGAGAGGAGAGGGGAGAGGAGAGGAGAGGAGAGGGGGAGAGGAGAGGAGAGGAGATGGGTTGGGAGGGGTGAAGAGGAGAGGAGTATGCAATATAAGTTAAGGAAAATAGCAGAAGATGAAAGAAAAACGGGAAAATGGACGTGATTTAAGAATTATAGAATACAAATAGAAGGTATATGGCGGGATTGGAATAAAAAAAAGGAAGAATTCGTTGAAATCGAGGTGGCAGGGGACTTTTAGAGGAAGAAATGGGAGAGAGGAAAATAAGAAATAGTATGAAACAAAAAGAGATGAGAAATGAAGAATGGAGGATGTTTCTGGAAAGTAGCAGGATTGGAAAGAAAGGATAGAGACTTTATGAGAAATTTGGAACAATAGGAGGTAGTAGCAATGATGGAGAGGTGGCTAGATGTATAAGGGATGGGTAACAGTAAGGGGAAGGTTACCAAGAGGTTATACATGGTAGGTTCAAAATACAAAGAAGAAGAATAAAAAAGACGAAGCAATCAGAGGCATGCTGATGAGAGTAAAGAAGTAATGTATAACAGAGAAGGATAGGAAAGAGATGATAGAAAAAAAATTTGAATAGTAGAAGAGGTAAAAATGGGAGAAGAGAGGTGACAGATAGTGGGGGCTTATGTAAACGGACATATATAGGAAAAATCAGAGGAGATAAGAAAACTAATGGAAACAATAAACCAGGGTAATTAAGCTTGTAATGGGAGAAGAGTTTAATGAAGAAAGTCCAAAGACAAGACACTGAATGGGGAGGTAAAGAAATTGTTGAAGAGCCTGGAGGAGATGGGATGGTTTATCCTGAACAGAAATATAGAGGGGGATGAGGAAGAGGAATATACATATGCAGGAGGAGAAAAGGGGACTCGTCAATAAAACGAAAAGAACAGTTTAAGGAAAAGATCATTATTGTCAAAATGGGAGATGGAAATGTGAACCAAAAAATAGAAATAATGATAGGAGAAATAAAAAGAGTATTCGAGGGAACAATCAAAAAAGAAGTTAGTGAATGGGGGGATTGAAGTGGATGGGACGAAGAAGGTAAAGAGAAAAAGGATGTGAGAAAGGAATTAAGAAATTGGAGGAAAGGGAAAAGCAGTGGAGGAGAATATAGGACAAAAAAGGAGTGAACTGAGATGTGTGATAAAAAAGAGGAAAATAAAAGGTTTGAAAAACAGGCAGAGAATGCTAAGATGGAATATGAGGTTTGTAAGTTAGTCAATAGAGAGAGTAAAAGAAGGAAAAGAGTAAACCAGGATACTGAAATCATATAATAAAAAAATATTTTATGGATTTGCTACGTGGAGTAGATAAGAAAGTTAGGAAAGGAGGGGAAAATTGTAAGAAAACAGACGAGGAAGAGTACATAACAAGGGAAGAAATAGTCAAGGTGTTAGGAATAATGAAAGATGGGAAGACACTTGGTATAGATGATATTCCAAATAAAATCTGAAAACATGGGGAAAAGAACCAAAGGAATGGGAATGGATGAGCAATATAGTATGGAGAGTAAAAAGGTGGCCAGAGGTATAGAAAGAAGTAGTAGTACATTTTTTATTTGATACATTAATCTCAGACTCGGAAAAAGAAATGAAGAGAACAGAATGGGGAGGAGTTAGGATGGGAAAAGAAAAGATATATTTGAAGAAGTAGAAAAGACAAAGATAGTGAGGTAAAGAAAAGAAGAAAGGATAAAAAAGCGGCAGGGATAATGAAGCAGATATGAGGAATAGGAAAAAGAAGGTTAAAAAAGATTGGAGTAGGAGAATGTGATTATTTGATACGCTCTTATGGCCGATGTTAAGCCATGGAGTAGAGATATTAAGGAAGGAAAGGAAAGAGACTGAGAGGTTACAAGAAAGATATATAAGGTGGACGCTAGTAGTAGACTGAAGGATGCCTGGCTATACGGTGAGAGGAGAAGCATCAAGGGGTAAATTAAGTAGTAGAGCAGGAAAGCAGGTATAAAAGTTTTAGGGGAAACTAAGCGAGGGAAAGAAAAAGGAATTAGCGAAAAAGTGTTTGAAGCAGATAGAAGAGAGGTAAGGGAGGGCAATAGAATTAATGGAAGAAGAAAGAAGTTCTCAAGGACTAGCGATATAGAATAAGGGACTGGAGTAAACTGGGAAGAATTGGAGAAAAGAGATCGGGAAAAAGGAAATGTTTGTTTTCTAGTGGATTTAAATAAGTACAACTGAAAAAAAAATTGTTATGCAATTTTTTTACTGCCACTCATTGTCATGAAATTTCCCGTTTCAAGACAAGGACCTTTAGGCATTTAGGACTGATTATATGTACATTGATGAATCACGATATTAAAGACTTTACTTGTAATCATTTTCCGGAAAGGATTTTGTCCTTCGCAGGAGATTAAATCAATCAAGTATACGGTATATCCAGCGTGAACAATTAAACCTGAAAAAAAGGATCATTGTATCAGTCGTTGTTTCCCACGCGTTCTCTCACGTTCTCGATGCTTAACCAGTAACAGAAAATAACACGTCGTGCCGATTAGAGGATTTCTCATTATGCAGGAACACAGATCATTCTGAACACCATTTTAATATTTGTTGATATCATTCCACGGAAACAAATTTTATCCTCTTCTTATTCATACTGAAAAAGTATCCTAAAAATAAATGATGAAATAGACAAAAAATATAAAATTCCGAAAATTCAATCTATAATAAACTCTTTTGATAATAAAAATAATAAATAACGTTATTTTTTAATTAATTTTAATTAACTGTTAATTATTTTTTGAACAAAAAATGAAAAATCACCATTTTTCTATATGTACTTAATTGTTCACAGGGTATAAATAAACAATTAAATGGTGTAGATTAATATTCAAAATAAAAAATTGGGAGGAGCTCAATATTGTTCAATACATGGATTATACGTTATTCTTTCGGCGAAATCGAATGGAACTATTAGTTTTTCGGTATCACGAATATTTAAATAGATTTTTTTAATAAAAATTGTTTGAACAATTTAAAAATCTTTGTTTTTGTCACAGTGTACGAACAAATTTTAGAGAATTTTCAACCAATAAAAAGTTATCTTAGATGGTTAATTAAAACTTTCAAATTATCTAATAATTTATTGTAAATATTATACATGTTTTATGTTAGTACTTTTCGCCAGAAATTGGTATTTTTAATATAAAAAAAGTAGGTTCCAAACAGCCCCGTAACACTGTGAAATAAAAGTGAAGGAAATTTTGAGTACATTTTTTTTTTTTTTTTTGCTTCAGAATTAAATTTTAAGGCTTTAAGACTGAAATTTTATCAAGTTTTACTGTGCCTTGAGAATTTTGAAGATTTCAAGAGAATAAAAAAAGATTCTAAGGAATTTTCAATTGGTTTCAGTAATTTCACTGATATCAGATGATTTTAGAAGATTTTGAGTCATTTTCTAAAGCATTGGAAAGTTTCAAGCGATTTTAAACATTTCAAATAACTTGAAAGATTTTAGAGAATTGTTAAAGATTCGAAGGCATGTTGTATTTATTTCAATAATTTGAAGAAATTTCAAAGGATTGGAAATATTATAGGCTGCTTTGGAAGAATCCAAGGCATTTTCAAGATATTTAACTAATTTCAATGAATTTCAAAAGATTTTGAAGGAGTTGAAATGTTTTAGGGTATTTTAACAGGTTCTAAAGATTTTTTAATTTATTTCAGTATTTTAATTGGATCTCTGAGGATTTAAAAATATCTAATTCTAAATTGAAATAAATCTAAAATATTGAATAACCTACTATTTATTGAAAATGTTTATGCAAAAATAAATTTCTTTATTCAAAAATGCAACTAAAAATTGCAATTGAAAATTAATCTGTTTTAGCAGAGAATTTAAGCATTTTGTTGAAAATTCGTTTCTGTGTGGTTGAATGAAGTTATTTTTAATTTCTAATTAAAACATTTTGCTGTTTTAGATATTAATTATTATATTTTTTGTCTACTTCCTCCTTTCGGGTTTAAAATTTTAGTTCAAAATCGAACTAATTTCTGAAAAGTTCATTTTTTTTTGGTTAAAGATGCATAACTTTAGTTGAAAATTCGTTTTTTTTGTTTGTTAAAAATTAATGTTTTCAACTGAAACACTAAATATTTGGTTGAAAAGTCAAATTATTTGTTGAAAATGCATGTTCTCTGATAATTTGGAATAATTTTATTATTATTACATTGACTATCTGTTTAAGAAATGTTGTCTCAAAAAATCTAAATAAAAAAACTGATAAATAGTTATGTACCTAATATTTATTAAAAATGTTGAGCAAATGTTGACATAACAATAACAATAGTAATTATATCGTCTTTATCGCTATTTAACATTTGTTATCTAGTATATGATAACTGTTTTTTTTTCATCCTTGACTTTGACCAGGATTGTGTGCTTCAGAATGTGCCTCAACAACATACTAGTTTTTTATCACAAAATGAAATTTTCCTTTACCCCAAAACGCGGTGCATTTAGAAATGCCCGATCCTAGGTGCGTGAGGTTTAAACGCCCATTGGGCGTTTTCGGGTTGGGAGCGTAACATATATACAAATCGTATTTTTCATCATTACTCTAATATTTGTTTCTTATTTGGGAATAATCATGATTCGCAGCTATATTAGAAATGTTAATTTGTTCGTTTAAAAATTAAAATATTTCAGATTGTTAAATATACTTTTCAAAATTCCACCATTTTAATTTGAATTACAAAATTGAAACCCATGATAGGGAAAATTTACCGTTCAACGTGAAAATTCATAACTCTAAAATTGTAAAATTTTGAATCGTTTAGTTTTTAACCCTCTATTTAGAACTATTATTTACTTTTAAAATTTTCCAATAATATATTTTTCAATTTGCTATGCCTAGTTTGAAATGTTTTCATTTTTAAGGCTTCAATTTGAGAAATTAGGGTAATTATTTCAAATTTATGCTGGATGCATATTATTCAAAACTTTTAATTACAAATCCTCTAAACTGATAATTGTGCAACTATCAAATCTTTCAATTTGATATTCAACGTTTTCGAAAAATTTTAAAAACCAGCCAATTTTGTACGTTTAAAATTGAATATAAACAATTTAGAATATTCAAATATAAAATTATTTAAAAACTGGTTAAAGTTAAAATCAAACACTCACGAATATTTAAATGTAAAATTGTTAAATTTAAAACTGACTATTAAGGTTTTTAATATGAAATGTTTAAAGATTAATTAGTGAAATTGTCCTGAAATTTCTAATATTTGAATTTTAAACTACAACCTCCAAAGTAAAAAAAACTGTATTTTCAAGGCCTCAAACGGTGAACTGTTTGATAATTTTGCATTTAAAACTATAATTTTAAATTTAAGTGATAGAAATCTTAATGATGACAAATTAGAGTATCAAATTACATCGAAAGCGATATACTGACAAATGTGATTTCTGTAAAAAAAAATCACTGCCATTATCACCGTTCGAAATTAAAAGTTTTTAAATACTGTGAACCTTTAAAGTTAAAATAAGCTTTCTATTTGAACACTTTCTAAATTAATTAATTCAAACTTGAAGCGTTCAATATTTAAAAAATATCAACCTTCGTTTAAAAATTGAAGCATTCTTAAATTAGGATCAAATGGAAAAATAATTTCATAAGATGTCAAACTTCAATGTGAACAAAGTGAATGAATGAGTCGGCAGATTATTATTATTATTAATTCTTATTTCATATTTAACAAAGCACAATTTGTAATCAATAAAAAATGCTTAAAGGAAAGTAACGGCGATAATCTGATTCTATTGAATTATGAAACCAATCCAGAAAATGGAAATCGATTTATATTTTAATAATTCATTATTAAATGTATAACTTTTGTTAAAAACAGAGGGATGGTTTTGAAAACAGAAATTGATGACAAATATTTCGAAATTAAAAGATTAATTTTTTATTGGATTCGTATAGAAGGAAACCACTAACATGCTTTTTGGAACTATGTCCGATGCATAGGCTTTGAGAATCGCGTATTCACCAGCCTCAGGCTAAAATTGCTACAAACACGTGATTCCATCCGGCCACGTGAAATACTGCCACTGTGCAAGTTAATTTACGACTCGAAGTTCAAGAGAATAAACAAAATGAACGTGTTTGAAATTTCAGAAACACGAGAGATATACTTTTACAATTGTTTTATTTCGATCGTAGCTAAACTTAAAATGCACAGCATAGAGTAAGGAGGGTCAGCGCCGACCAGCTAACAGTCAATGATTTTTTTAAAGCTGATAAGATGTAGAATTGATCCATTTTTTTAATTTCGAGTCTTACATTATTGTATATCATATTTCTATAAGTATTAGTTAAATGAATAAAACAATGATTTAATAATTTAATCATTTCTAACAAGCTGTATTTCGTCGGGTTTGCCCCACACCGGAGGGCAAAGCCGACCGTAGCTTACTATAAAAATCAATACATTTGAAGATGGGAAAACATGATGATTCGCGTCTGTTGTATTTTATGTACTAAAAAAATTACCCTTCAACATATCCAGCAAGAATAATAAGTTATTTTTAATAAAAATAATGATAGCTGTGATATAACCTCTTATTCGTTGACATTCCACGAGAGACGGACTACGGGCAAAGGTTTCTACCGTACATACCGGATTGATAATAATAATATTCAATAGTTTCTTGTATGTAGCCCAGAAGATAAGTGGCTGTTCTACATTACCGATTTTGTCATAAAAAAAGCTTTTTCAGTGGGGTAAGTATCATCGGATAAGATATTTAAAACCACACTTAGATTTTCGAAATCACAAAATCTTCAAAATGACCGCCTTTATACACTTTTTTTCGAGTGGAAAAATAGTTTTAAATTACTTTACCGTAAAACAAGTTTTTTTAAAGTGGGGTAAGTGCAGCCGGAAAATATATGAAAACCACCCTTAGTCGCATCATTTATGATTGAGAAAGTATCAAAATGGTCTAAAATTTTACACCACAGTTCTTTAAGGGATCTCGACGTTTTGAGACTCCCTAAATCCGAAAGTCAAGTTTTGGCGATGGCAGTTGTCTGTATGCCCGTCCGTAAACACAATTTACGCCAAACGATGACAGATACGTGAAAAAAGTTTGAGAGAAGATTTGAAGCTCCTCAAAATATCTATAATTTTTCTTCTAACTATTTTTGGATAGGTCTCGTCTTGTTGGGTTTTGTGCTTCGAAAATGAATAACTCGAAAATTCTATTTTTAAACCAAACGATGAAAGATAAATAAAAAAGTTTGAGAGAAGAATTGTAGCTTTTTAAAAAACCTATATTTCCTTTTTAACCATTTTTTGATACGGAAAAAAGTTCTGACGATAAATTGCAGCTTTTACAATGTCCTACGAAATTTTTTGAAATTATTTTTTGATAGAACTTGTCATTTTGCTTTTATTTATCGAAAGTACTGTGGAAAAATAAAAAATTCAAATTGTGCATGAAACAACGCGCAAAACACTGGAAAAAGGTTTCACGAGCAATTATTATAGCTTTTAAAGAGTCCTACATGTTTTCTTGTAACCACTTTTTATAGCACTTGTCATTTTGGTTTTCATTATCGAAAATACTATGTAAAAAAATCGAAAATTCCAATATTACGCCAAAAGACAAGGTTTTCAAAAAATTATTGATTTTGAAAATAAAACAAGAATACGCAGGTCTGCCACAGCTTAATTTATTTAAAAAAAAAGGAAAAAGTGAAATATTTAAACCAAAAACGTGACCAAAAGTGACTAACGTTCTTTTGAATTTAAAAGAATTCCAAGAAATTTATAAGAATTCCAGGTGAATTTAACTAATTTAAAAAAATTGAAAAAATCCCACTGATTTCAGTCAAATTATAGTGAATTCAGAA
Organism: Andricus grossulariae; assembly: GCA_011634705.1. NCBI lineage: Eukaryota > Metazoa > Arthropoda > Insecta > Hymenoptera > Cynipidae > Andricus > Andricus grossulariae. The sequence continues at coordinate 25,440,801 of JAABKJ010075445.1, read as the reverse complement.
GAATTGAATGGAATTTAAAAGACTTTTAGTTAGTGCCTAAGAATTGAAGGTGAGTTTAAAAGATTTCAAAGTGAATAAAAAAATGTTTAATGTTCTAAATATATCTAATACAGTAGAATAGAGTGATTTTATAGGAATTCATGTTAATTTGAAAGATTTAAGCAAGAGTTAAATTGCAGCCGAATTCAATGTTTTTTACATTCTCATTAGAGAAGGTATCATATTTGTGTAAAATTTGACCACCACCGTTTTTGTCAAATGTCCACGTTTTGAGACCTTCTGAACCCAAAAAAACAGGTTTTCGCGAATGTGTCTTCGTGTATCTGTAGATTTTTAGTCTATTAGCATGATAACTTTGGAATGAATTGACAAATTGGATGGATTATGTACCTGAAGTTCTGAACGTTCAAATGAAGGAAATATTTTTTCCCAATTCTATTTCATCCATAAATATTGTTCTAACTACAATTCAAAATATGTATTATAATTTTGTTTTAGTAAATATATTATTTCCAATATACTTGAACAAACATTTTACAGCTTTTTATAGATTACAAAGTCATCAGTAAAAAAATTCGTTCATTTGAACGTTCAGAACTTCAAGCACATGGATGGATTGGCCTTTGGTATCCTCTCTTTCTGTTCTGCATTGAAGGTCAAGCTCATGAGCCAGCCATTTTGGATGAAAATTCAGAAAGTTAGAGCATTTTCAAAATTTTTGAGACCATTCTTTTCAGGATTTGAAAATTCTATGTACGGCTATTCGTAGTACTAAAAAGGAAAAACAGTGTATCCTTCTGACTTTTTTCGATCAAGAACAAATTACCAGAGTTATAGCATTAACAAAATTTAAAAAAACAAACGAAAATGAACATTTTCCCCCAAACGACGCACAATATGGTAAAAAGCCAGGAGGCTTAGAATAGACCAAAATTGTACACTTAAAAAGATCTACAGATTTGTTAGTAATCACTTTTTGATAGGACGCGTAGTTCTTGTTTTAATCTGTGAAAAAAAAAAATGAAAAATAAACGAATTATATTTTTGGACAAAGGACACAAGCTATGACAAAAATTAATAGAAAAAAGATGCCCATCCAAAAAAGAGCTACAAATTTTTCATAAATAATACTTTGATAGGGCGCGTAGTTTTTGTTCTAATCGTAAAAAATAGCATTTGCAATAAAAAATTAACTTTATGGGAAAACGATACAAGCTACAATAACATTTTATCTAAGAAAATTTGTCGCCTAGTTTACATCTACAAATTTTCTTAGGACCGCATTACACTAGGATGCGTATTTTTGGTGTAGACCGGAAAAAAATAACATTAAAAACAAAAATAAATAAATTTATGAAAAAAACAACACAAGTTGCAATCAAATGTATAACAAAATTATTTTTTTATAGGAAGCGCACTTTTCCAATTATAAAAACAAGACAATGAAAATAAGTCTGTTTTAATACCAATGCATATTATGAATTGTAATAATATATATTTATTGACATGATATAAAATTCGAAGGGTAGCTGAGGATAAAATGTAATGCAAATAAGAAACAAATCTTAGCGTAATCTTGATAATTAAAATTTGTACTTTATTTTGCAATATCTAAGTAAGCAATCCCATACCGAGATACATTAATAAATGTAATATTCAATTCGTATAATACTGTTGCATAATGTAGAAAATTCGCATTTTGGGCAAAATCGAGTGCGAAACAAGAGATACGTGATGAGAACGTGTTCGTTAAAGCCGAAGCAACAAGAGAAAATTCGCAAACACCAAATATTACAGATTGTCAATGATTTATTATAATTATAATTATTTTTACAATAAACCAATGTAGTTGTTTCTACTGAAGCCTATACCGTTGTGGTGAACAAAAAAATTTACCAAGACCGAGCGCGCGAGCGAGGTAAATACTTTCATTGACGATTTTCTGATCTTGAAAGACTAAGAGTGGTTTTAAATATCATTTTCGGTGGCACTTACCCTACAAAAAAAAAATTGTTTTGTGACAAGGTAATTTAATACTATTTTTAACTTGAAAAAAAAGCGTATAAAGGCAGTCACTTTGAGGATTTTGTGATTGTCATACACTTAAGAGTGGTCTTAAATATCGTTTCCGGCGGCACTTAACCCACTGAAAAAACTTGTTCTATGACAAGGTAATTTAATACTATTTTTAACTGGAAAAAAAGTGTATAAAGGCGGTCCGAGCAAAGTAGACTCCAACATTTTCTATTTTCTTCCCGATTTTCAGGTTACACTGTTATAAAAAAAATCAAACTTTAGTATTTTAAATTTTCTTTGTTTCCCAAATTCTGGGAGACACGACTTTCCCCTACTCCAGCACGCCCGCGACTGATACAATTGGAAATATCAAATTCAACAAATTACTAACTTAAATATATATATATATGGAAGCATGCGCGTATTACGTGACACATAGGATTCGGGTCGCAAAGGTTTTGTGACACATGACACTTCTCTGATGAAAAAATTGAATATAAATCCGTGTCGATACATTAAATACCAGTATTATCAGCACGAAAAAATTAGCAGTAGAATTTTCAAACAAATAGTTGATTTTTCAAGCCACAAGGACGATTTTTTTAAAAGTCAGTATGATGTTTAATCCGAATCGTTGAATTTGAAAATGAGAGTTTCTTTTTAGCCAAGAGAGATGAATTTTCAACCAAACAAATGTGACTTTTCTACCATGAAAGATAAATTTTTTATTCAAAAGGACGAATTTTTGACAGAAAAGGATAAATGTTCAACCAAAATTGGAACAAATAAATTTGTAGTTGAAAATCTAATTTTCAACAAGAATACGAAACAAATTATCAACAAGTTTAATTCAACGAAAAAAAAGACGAATTTTTAACAAAGTCGTTGAATTCTCAACCAAATAGCTGAATTATTAACAAAGAAGATTGATTTTCTACTTATATAGATAAACATTTAACAATATACATGCATTTTTCACCAAATAGTTGAATTTTCATTTTACAAAGAAAAAATTTTCAACCAAAGAAAACGAATTTCAATCAGAATAGTTACATTGTTCAAATAAATTGTTTAATTTTTGACGGAATATTTCAATTTTTAACCTGAAATATTAATTTTCAACAAAAAAGTTAATTTCTAACCAAATAGTAGAGGTTTTAACTAAAATAATAAGTTCTCAACAATAAAAAGGAAATTTGTACAAATTAGCTCAACTTTAAACCAAAAATTTTATTTTTCAAAAACAAAAAATGAATTTTCAACAAAATGTGTAATATTTATATAAATATTTCAACAAAAACATATTCTAATTTTAAATGAAAAGCAGTTGAATTTAACCAAGAAAAAAAAAATTTTGAACGAAATACAGTGAAACCTGGATTTAGCTCCCCTGGATTTTGCGCTTCCGAGAATTGACTCTGCGCCGTGGGGTTACGTGAGATGCGTTTGCGGGGGGATGTGCGGTGTGCATTCAAGCGTGACAAAACAGAGAGAGAAACAGGAGAGATATAAAACAGGAGAGAGACAAAATAGTTCCGAGTCTCCGGATTTAACGTCAAGGACAGCTTCATAACCAGCGCTAAATCCAGGTTCGACTGTAATTAAATGTTCAACCAAAATCGATTAATTTTTAACAAAACAGTTGCACTTTAAAACAAACAGGATGCATTTTTTACCAAGAAGATTAATTTTCTGCTCTAAGAGGCGAATTTTCAACAAAGGACAGGAACTTTTAACAAGATAATATCAATTTTTAGCTCGAAATGGAATATTTACATATGTTATGTTATTTACAAATACATTTTCAAGAAAAGGGTTTACCATTCATTCAAAGAGTTGAATTTTCAACCGAAAAGTTAATTTTTTATTCAAGAAGATTAATTTTCTAAAGAGGATAAGTTGACAAGAAAATACATAAATTTTACACTAATATCTTAAATTTTCAACTGAAGAAGATGAATTTTTAACCAAATAGTTGACTTCTGAAGTCAGAAGGATAAATTTTCGACCAAAAATGGAATAATTATGTTTTCCGTTAAAAAAATTAATTTTCAACCAAAATTGAAATAAATCAACAAAATGAATCAATTTTCAAATGTGGAGAAAACTCTTCAACCAAGAAAATACATTTTTTACAAAGCAGTTAACCTTTTAGGGAAGTAGTTGATATATATTCTGAACTGTATTTTTTAGCTTTGTATTTTTTATGGAATTTTTTTATTTTCTCAATGTATAAAGAATACATGTCTTAAACGTGTTATACATATACAATAAGCCCCTTTTACAATGAAAAAAGTTAATAAAGTGAAACTTCTTCTGAGGCTGGAGTGAATTAAAAAAAAACCGACCGAACGAACGGAAGTCTCTGTTTCTCTCTGATAAGTATACTTTCTATACCTTCTATCTCTATTCGCTTCTCCCTTTTATGCGGCGATTCGCAATTGCTCTGAAGATTCCTCTTCGATATCCCCACTACTGCACGCTAAGCAAGCCTGTATATGCTCTCTCTCTTCTCTCTCTTTACACTCTTTCATATGCGAACTCCTAAAAACTCATGGTGATTCCTCGCGAAAAATTTCAAAGGTTATCCATCAAAGTTTCACTTCTGCGGGGCGACCCCACTGCCGCAAACTGGTTTATTTCTAAATATTGTTTGCGGAGAAAGAACATGAATAGAAAATATTACTATGTTTTGTTGTTGTGAGAAACACCATAATTTTCTATATATGTATTAGGGTGATTAAAAAATATACATTTTTAAATTGGAAGATGCACACTAGCCTAAGTTGTACTTTTTTTTGTGAAGAAATTTTTTAAGGAAGAAAATTCATAATTTGCTATAATTTAGAGGTACCCTATTTGAGTTTTGTCTTTTTCATTGAATTTGTATTGCTTTTATTCTTTCAATGACTCAAAAATGCATGTATTAAATTTCTATATGCACACATAAAATTATTATAAATTTTCATCAAATGATCTTCTTGACCCATCAAATCCCGAATATGGAAAAAGTTACCTCAACTAATGAGAATGACTCTACAACTTCTTTTCTTGTCAATATTATAGCAAGGTCGCCTTGAAACTTAAAAATTTTTGTTCTTTAAGCGCAAAAATTATGTTGATTTTTTTTTTATCAAGAGATTATGGAAGCAGTTAATAATAATCAATAATAATTCACAAAAACAATCAAATTTTGAGCTTGTTTTTTCAGTTCATTGAAAACTTTTAAAATACCGAAATTTAATAATTAACATAAAATGATAAAAATAAAATCTTCATTCAGTAATTTAAAAAAGTGAAGTTATTTCATTATTATAAATTTTCTTAAAATCATAACTTGATCAAAAATAACTTTTGTTCATTTTCACATTTTTATTGATTGCCAAAATATTTACATAAAAAACTTTAACGTAACTTTTGCAAATATAGAAAAAAATTTGAAGTTTCAAAAATAATAAGTTTCAAGTTCGAGGTGACTTGCGATAATATTAACTTATTAGAATATAAGTAAATATATATATATATATATATATAATTAAAAACTAAAGGTTAACAACCACCGCAGGGTCCCACTGGGAGTAACTGGATGATTTTAATACCAAGGGTAATTTATACCCAAAAAAGTTGATTTACTAGGGAATTTTCTGCATCTAGGGGAAAATTCTGACGTTCCCCACTTGACGTACCCACTTTTTTTGTGGACCTGTGTTATTTCATTTATAAAACAGATTTAACCATCAACTGATAAGGCAGGTAGGTGAGCACTTTTTTATATTCATATGTTACAATTAGTTGATAAGATAGGGAGCAACGTTAACATCAGTAGGGTGGAGGAGCAGAACGACTATCCTTTGACTCAGTCATCTTCTTCTCTCTCTGCTGCTGCTGCTGCTGGCTACCTGAAACAAATGATACCAGTCGACTGTGCTAGCACGCTTTATATACTCATACCCCCACTAACTCATCACCATCCCACTCCCGGCTGTGCTTGATCGTGAAACATGGGAGCACTAGGCTGACACACAGTTTGTCAGTAAGGTACGGACAGACGGAATATCAATATAATTTTTTAGATTATCATTTTACCATCGGTCGGTAAGGTTGGGAGCAACTTTACCATCAGTCGGTGAAGTAGGTAGGTGGGTAATTTTTTATATTATCATTTTACCACATTCGGTAAGGTAGGGAACAATGTTACCATCAGCCGGTAAAACAGGAAGGTCGGTAATTTTTCATATTATTATTGTACCAAGTGTCGGCAAGATAGGGCAAAATGTTACCATCAGCCGGTAAAATAGGAAGGTCGATAATTTTTCATATTATCATTTTACCACATGTTGGTAAGGTAGGGAACAATCTTACCATCAGTCGCTTAAACTGGGAGGTCGGTAATTTTTATATTCCAATTTCATCATCGGTCGGTAAAGTAGTGAATAATGTTACCATCAGTCGGTAAAGCAGGGAGGTTGGTAATTTTCACGTTATCATTTAACCATCGGTGGGTAAGGTAGTGAACCATGTTATTATCGGTCGTAAAATAGAGAGGTCGGTAATTTTTTATATTATCATTTTACCATATGTCGGCAAGGTAGGGAACAATGTCACCATCAGTCGATAAAACAGGTAAGTCGGTATCTTTTTTCATATTATCACTTTCTTATCGGTCGGTAAAACAGGAGAGGTCGGTAGTGCAGACTCCCTGTCACAGATGGAGCAACAGTTGATATATCGAAAGCCCACCTCACCAGTTAATGTTGAACAGTTATTGATAACAGAAGGCACCACTGTCAAATTAGTCAGTATAATAATGATTTTATTAACAGCCGGTACTGCATGTGTCGACCGTGAATTGAGTCAATCAGGAGGTCTACCCTACCGACAACTGACGCGCACTGGGATTCCCCCAACGTCCGTGTGAGTTTTTTCTATGCAGAGATTTCCCGCGACCAAGCACAGTCAGAATAGTGATAAGTGAGTGGGTATCTGCTGATATAAAAGGGGCTGGCACGGTCGACTGGCTTCATTTGTTTCAAGTAGCCAGCAGCAGCAGCCGCAGCAGCAGTAGTAGTAGCAGTGTGAGAAATATTAGCAGACGCTGGATGACCCAAAGGAAAGTCCACCTGCTTCTCCTTTACATCTTCTCTTTGACCAGAAAGTAGAAGATATTATGATGGAAATCCTTGATTATGATTCAAATGAGGTGAGTCTTGAAATTTTATTTAAAAGTAGTAATTATTACTTGTTGTTACAGAAACTAATTATTAATAACTAATTATATTTACGTTGACTCTAGCTTGAAGAAGGTTATAGAGGAGGAGGATTTTATCATATATAACAGGGGAAACTCCTAATAAAATATTGATGGAGAGTCTTGCAACACACCTCATTGAATTTTTACAAGTAAATAATTCTCGGTGACCAATAATAGATGAGAACGTCACTTTACAATTTGTCTATATATCTGCGAAGTCAGGATGATCTTCCATCGGTAACCGATAACAGATGATGACGTCACTGTACAATTTCTATATTTATCCGTCATGTAGGTGAAAATGAAAGCTGGGTGGGGTGCAGCGCGGTGTCACTGCCAGGGGAATCCCCTGTTAAAATAAGCGCGTATGCGCTGTTTGATTCTCAACTTGTGGGTGGAAATGAAGGTAAGGTGGGGTGGCACAGCAAGGGAAATTCCCTAACAAAATGTTGCTCATGCGCAGAGTGGGGATTTCTGCCTATAAAAGGCGTCTCTCTGGAGTGATTCTTTCATTCGGCAACCAGACGTCCTAGCAGAAGGTACTACTCCGACAGCAGTCCAAGATGTCTGGAAAGCGCAAGGCGTGTAAGCAGCAGAGTCATCAACAGCAGCAGAGACCAGCCCTGGATGAATATGAGGTACTCATTCCCATGACAGAAGAAGCAGTAGCCATGCTTCGAGGATTTGAAGATGGTGATTCTAAGAAAGAGTTTATTCACAGCTGGGTAAGACAATGTTCTGCCAATATAGAAACATTAATATCCATACTGAATACTCTTTATTTGACATCCGAGAAGCAAAGATGCCTCCACATTATTAATCAACCAATCAGTTTGGAGGCCATTTTCCAACTACACTTGAGACGTGGAGGATCTATAAATGCAGCAGCTGCCGAAGAAGACGATATAACCAACCGAGTTCACTGGGCTGACTCTGAGAAAGCATTTCAATGTCGACTACAAACTAATTTGATAACAAATCTTGTACATATAGATATAAGTCGTTTTTTAAGTGATGCCTCTATATTACTCCAAGAACGAATGCGATGTGTATTAAATAAGTATGGACCAGCCAAAGTTCACGGTGTGCTAGTAGCTAAATATAAACATGTAACGAAGGATGATCAGTCTGTACACGTGAAAACATTTCTGGCATTTTAGACATTTAGACATTGTTAGACGATTGGTTCAATGAATATATGAAACAACCAATCCTGCAAAGAGTAGAGGAATTCCAGGAAACTGATTCAGATTGGGCATTGCATTCAATTATACACCTGGAAATCAATGTAAATAAATATAATCCTCTGCGGGCTAGCTCATTTATCCCACTACCTTTCCCAATTAAGAGAAAGAAAGCATGTATAAATGTAGAAAATAAGAATGATAATCAATGTTTCAAGTAGGCTGTTCTCTCAGCATTATATCAAGCTGATAGACAGATTCATCCTAAACGTGTTTCAAATTATAAAGTGTATGTATATAGGTTAGATTTTACTCGTATTGCATTTCCTGTAACTTTAACAAATATCCCAAAGTTTGAGCGGCAAAATAACATCTCCATCAATGTATATTGCCTTGTACAAAGAAATGTTGATTACACTGTTGTCCCCCTATATATTACATCAGAAAAGAGGAAGCAACATGTTAATCTTTTACACGTACAAGAAGATTACATTGATGAGAGCATTGATGATAATGTGTTTGAAATATATGATTCACGAAACGTCGGCAAGTTTCGTAGTTTTGCACACGATTGAAACCCGAAAAAGCTTTAAATTTTAAATTTATCATAATGAATCACCGTGAAAGTATTAAATCTATTATTAAGCAATAAATAAACAATAGAGATAATAATTTTTCGAACAATTTTTCTTTTTTGTGAATATATTTATCTCAAATAAAACAAATATTTTAAATATTCTTCAAATTTTCTATATGGATCATATTATAAATGTAAAATCTCCTTGGAGTAATTACTAGGAACCTTTTTGTTCAAATTAATTTTATTATTTATTATTTGTTCCTTACTACAAAGTCAAAGAAAAACTGAAAGTTACAGAAAAACCTGAAACTTTTTATCTTTAATCTAAGAGAAGATAATCATAAACCATAATTAATTGTTCACACAATTATGTTTCTTAACTTCCTTTAGTTATTATATTACTAAGTAAAATGTGGAGAAAAAGTTAACAATTTCAGAAAAAACCGGAACAATTTAGCATTAATATAAGGAGAAACAGTTATAAACAATAATCTTTTTTTCAAACAATTATGTTTGTTGAATTTCAGTAATTTATTACCACACTTTAAGTGAAAGGAGACACAAACTTGAAAATTGCAGAAGAAACTGCAACAATCTAGCATTACTATAGGAGAAAACAGTTATAAACAATAATAATTTCTTCAGACAATTATGTTTGTTGAATTTTAGGAATTATTACCACACTTTTTTTTAAGATTTGAAAATTCTGTGTACGGTTATTCGTAGTAATTTAAAAGATGGACAATTTATCCTTATGAATGTTTTCCATACTATGAATAATTTTTTGATGGAACGCGCAGTTTTTGTTTTAATCGTAAAAATTAATATTAAAAATAAAAAAATTAAATTTATGGGAAAATGACAGAAATTGCAATTAAATGTTTAATAACAAAATGGTGTGTTTTTTAAATAAAATTCGCACTTTTTTAAATTATAAAAACAAGACAATGAAAATACATATGTTTCAATATCATATACATTTATTGAAATGATATACATTTTCCAGGGTAGCTGAGAATAAAATTTAATGCAAAATAAGGAACAAATATTAAAGTAATCATGCTAAATAAAATTTGTACTTCATTTTGCAATATCTGAATAAACAATCCCAGGCCGAGTTTTATATGTTAGTGTTGAACATAATGTAGAAAAGTTCGCATTTTGGACAAAATCGAGTGCGAAGCACGAGATACGTGATCAAAATGTGTTCGTAAAAGCCGAAGGAGCTTTAACAGAAGAAAATTCACAATCATCAAATTACTGTTGTCGAGATGCTTTGACCTTCAGTTTTAAAAACTCTGTGCACAAATGTGGGGAAAGTACAAAGGCCGAGCGCGCAGCGCAAGAACCAACAGACACAATAGTCCCGATAGAAAATAATTCATTTAGAGTAAAAAAATTTTAATTTCAATAGTTTAAATTATTCACTAAAAAATAGTTAAATTGAGAACTTTCAAAGAAATCCTGGCATACATAGTCTACTTTTATTTATAGACTATTTATTTTCAGGCAATTTAATTGATTTTGTTGAACACTTTTTCACATGTTTGCATCACACCACATCTGAATGTTGAACATTTCTTTATATATTTCACACATTAAAAACTGATTTTTTTTCTTCTAATTTACGTTTATAAAATCTCGTTATCACTGAAAATGAAAAATAATAAGTTACAATCTTTAGGTTATGAAACTTTACATTCACCTCAAATCAATCTCAAATTCACAAAATCTATCACTCATGTTTCATTTTATAGAAATGATCTTTAACAACAATTTAAGTATTAAAATTCTAAACATTTGGATTTTTGGAAGGCAAATAGATATGAGCGGATTCCGTAGTTTGTTTCTGACACATGCTCTCCTGCAGCCATTTCCCCGCTGGAAAATTCAGTAGTCCGCCGTAGTTCACCACCGGCGCAGTACTGGCCCAGTACTGGTCACCAGTACAGATAATCGGCAATTCGCCTAGTACTGGCGAATGGTTGGCTCCGCGACCGGGGCAGTACTATGCCGATAGTATGAATATTTGAAAAATGAAAAAAATACATTTAAAAATATGGTTGATGTGTTCTAAAATTTCGAAAAACTATAAATACAAATACCGCGAAAACAATTTTTTTCTGTTTTTTTTTTTCAAGGATAAGCATTTTAAGTTCCATCTTTATGATAAATTGTAAATGTTGAGAAAAAATTACATTTGCTGTAATTCTTAATCATTGTGAAATAGACTAAAACACCTAAAAAGCATAACGTGACACGAACTTTCAAAAAATTTGTTATTAAAAAAATGGTTGCAGTACGCCATACAATTTCTAAGTTCCGTCGATACAAATTTTAAATGCTCATTAAAAATGACATTTTATGTCATTCTCAAAAGTTGTAAAATGGTCGAAAACGGGGAAAAACATAATATTACACGAAGAAAAATTGTAATCGATTTAAAAATGATTTATTTAAAAATTATTTTATTTTTATTCCCCTTAACAGTTTATTTACTTCACATCTATATGAAGTCGTATGATAATAAAAAATTATTGAGAAAAAAAAAGTTAAAAAATTGTTGTTTCAACTTTTTTGAGCTGTGGCTAATGAGGATAGTTTTTTCATTGACTTTCAATTCATTAGGTATAGAGTAATGGTTAAGACTACTGACTGCTAGGCGATAGATTCAGGTATATATGTAGGTTCAAAACCCCGCAGCGTGAAAAAATTTATTTGTAATTCAATGTTTAAAAATGTATATGTATCCATTCTAAGAAGGACCATCAACATTTATAGACAAAAAACTCGCAATCAATTTTTATTTATGTTTTAAATACCTTTTTTGTTATATCTTTATAGTGTAGCAACAGTGGATGTTAAAATTAAACAAAAAGTTTGAAATTTACAATTTTGTAATTGAGGGTCTGGATCGAGAAACTCGCCAAGCGCTTGAGATCAGGTAGAAGTATTGTCCAAACGTCTGGGTGGACAGGAAATTTAAAAGTCAAAAAATTAATTTTTGAAAAATATAGGCATGTAGATAATGACGAGACGGAACTTTTTTCAATCTTCTATTTTTTGATCGGGTAATTATTTTTAATAATAAGCCTGATGAACTAAAAAAAATGTGTCCCCAAATTCAATTAGTTTTTAAGAAATAAATCGTCGTAAGGTGGGCAAATATTACTGAAACTATCTCAAACCTTACATACGAACGAAATATACCCCAGCGATGCTTACAAAACGAAGAAAAAGTTGAGAATCAGCTATTATTTATTAATATTTAATTGCAAATTGAGACAGATCGGTAACCCCGTTTTTTCAGTTTCGCCGACAAAAAGTATCGAGGAGTATATTTATGCATCGAAATCGCTCGTTCAGAGCAACGAGGTGAAATGTGATCATGAAAATGTGGTATCCGATATATTTTGTTAACTTTATCAACAAATAATATAAACAAATGCCTGATTTAAACAGTTTTAGGTAGAAACAAATCCAATTTTTTTCGGATTGTCTTCGAATCTCATTGCCTGTGATGGAAATTAAAGTATTTTTGTCTTAGATTTTTTTTATAAGTTGTTCAATTTATCAACAATTATTATAAATAAATGCATGATTTGAACAATTTTAGGTAGAAACAAACCGAATTTTCTTCCGATTGTCTTCGAATCTCATTTCCTGTAATGTACATTGATGTATTTTTGTCATATGATATAATTTTTTTAATTTATCAACAATTATTATAAACAAATGCATGATTTGAACATTTTTAGCAGAAAGAACCGAATTTTCTTCTGATTTTCTTCGAATCTCATTGCTTGTGCTGCACATTGATGTATTTTTGTCATCTGATATAATTTGTTAAATTTATGAACAATTATTATAAACAAGTGCATGATTTGAACAGTTTTAAGCAGAAACGAACCGAATTTTCTTCTTGAGAAAGATTACGAGCTTGGCCTCTCACCACTCCACGCTAAAATACGCTTCATGGTTCTTATCCTCAATATTGCTTATCGCTTACTTTTTTGCAAGTGGCAAGTGAATAATTGCAACCAATGAGCAAAAAACGCAAAAGGAGACCACGAAATTGAGGATTCAGTCAGAATTTCGGAAAAAGATAGGTTTGATTATCGACAAACACAAGCATGGAGGGGGAACATCAAATGCTGGGAATACTGCTCGAAGATTTTTTCAAGATCCTGCATCGACAGCAAACATCACAGGCGTTGATGTTCGCTTGGTCGAGCGATTCAGCATAATTCTGCAGGTTCTTCCTTCTTGTCAAAAAATCGATTCGGAGAAATTCGAACATTATGCTCTCGAAACTGCACGATTGTATGTAAAACTGTACAAATGGTATTATATGCCATCGTCTGTTCACAAAATTCTTTTGCACGGAGCGAAAATAATCAAGTCGTTCAGCATTCCCATCGCCCTCTTATCTGAAGAAGCACAAGAAGCCCGTAATAAAGATCTTAAACGATTTCGAATTCAATACTCGTAAGTGCAGTCGGTTAGCCACTAATACTGACCTATAGTACATGAATTACTCATCTCATCTGATGCATACTTGTCATCTCTAAGAGGAAGCTGGAGGCATATAGATCGTGATTTTCATCCTGAAGCTCTCGAGCTCTTGATTGCAGAATGAATCGGTTTTGAAATAAGGACTGGAATCATAAAATGTCCATAATAGACATTTGTTCGAATGATTCCTTCATAAAAATGTTAAATGATATTTTTAGTAGAAAGATATCAATGAGCATCACAGGCAACGATACTTGAAGACAATCGGAAGAAAATTCGGTTCGTTTCTGCCTAAAACTGTTCAAATCATACATTTGTTTATAATAATTGTTGAAAAATTTAACAAATGATATCAGATCACAAAAATACATCAATGTGCATCACAGGCAATGAGATTCGAACCTGAGGCCTGCTGCCACTAACAAAAATTTCCACAGAGAATTAAAAATAAAAATAAAAAAAATCAACATTTTTCGCTATTTGCAGCTCTATAAAAATGTAAACAAACAAAAATTCAAAAATCGGCATCGACAGATTTCTTGAGAGTTTAATGCAGAATTTCGTGGGGAAAAAATTAAAAATCGATGAATAATTGTGACCTACAGGTTATTTTGAACATCGTTTTTTTCATTTCGCCCCACTGTGCCCACCCTCGCTACGCCCGTGCATTCCACATTCAATTGAAAATTAACTGAAACAGGACTTGACAGGAATAAACAATGAAATTACTTTTGTATTATATTATTCAATGTTATAGAACCCAAAATTAAACATACATTAAACGAAAAGTTAATATCACTCACAACTTAGAAAATTATTCGTATCAACTATTTAGTATTCTACTCTACAGTTCAGTCTTAAGATATGTTATTGTTGGCAACGTTTACAATGTAAAATCTGGAAAATTGTCATCCCTTGTTTTTTGTTTTCATCATCATTATTTTGTATTATAGTAATTAAAAAAGCCTACCTGATCTCCTCCAAAATACGCTTTTGGTCCTGTTTGGACGAACATCTATGTGTATACTGTTCTGTGGGCTACGCCTCCTACCTCGTCTATATTGCAATGCAGATGGATTTGAAGGAGCAGCCTTGCCTTTATTTATTTGAACTAATCTAGCATTGAATTTGGTCTGGACACCATTATTCTTCGGAGCGCATAAAATCAGATGGGTTAATTTTTCTTAATTAAGCTCATGCATCAAAAGGGTCATATAAGAAGGGTGATTTTTCATACCAAATAAACGCCTAAAATAATAATCTTATTTTTCAGCGGACGTGAAAATAATTTCCAAACTATATGGAATTAAATTTAGAATTTATTTTTTATCAGTACAGAATTAAGTCTACTTATATGTCTCCACTATTGAGTATAGTAACTTTAAGAATATTTCAATGAACAAGCAATTGAATCAATAGAATTTATTTGTCCCTCTTCTGTCGTGAAAGTGACTTTTCATAATACATGCATGGAAACTAGTCACTTTCTCTGCATGTTCACCGTGGAGAAAGGGGGACTTTTTTGAAAGTGTGACAAAGTGAGTGTGACAAAGACTTTGCCACATTCATGGCATTTCTCTCTACTCTCTTACATTCGAGTGAGACGAGAATATAACTCATGCAATTTCACTAACGCCTTCAGACGGGATAATTAGAAACAACAAAGGGCAGAATCCCAGATAGCATAATAGTTTGCAGCAAACGTGCCTAAAGTTTGCAGTGCAAGGTTCGAAAGCTCACACCGTAAGATTTAGGCAAGTTTTCCGCAAGTAAACCAATGTCCGCCTTACAACAAACTTGCGAGGCAAACTTGAGAGAGGCTTGCATCGCAAGTTTGCAGGAAGCTTGCGAGGCAAACTTGCATCGTAAGTTTGAGGAAAGCTTGCGCGGCAAACTTGAGGGAATCTTGCATTGTAAGTTTGGGGGAAGCTTGTGAGGTAACCTTAAGGAAATTTGTCATCACAATATTTACGTTATTTTCAAGGGTAAATAAATAGTCCCAAAAATGTTGGTAATTACTATCGTGAATTAGAAGGCCAATAAAAAACAAAAATTTAAATATCGCAGTGCTTATAATGAGGCTTCAATGACAACAGTGAAATTAGCCTTATTATTTGTATACTTAAAAGTTTGTCATGAGGACAACCGCAGGATTTCGCCGGGAGCAGGTGCTAATCTTAAAAATTGCACCCGCTCCCAGCTACGATAATCGCGTTTCTCCAATCGTCTGGGACTTGTCTCGTCTCGATACATAAATTTATCAGTTCGCACAACCTGTTAGGTATGTACTCGCCACCGTATTTAAGCATTTCAGCGCTAATACTGTCTACACCAGCAGCCTTACTATTTTTCAAGTTCTTAATTATATCTTTAACTTCACTGACATAGACTTTCTCAACTGGGTTTTCTAATTCATTATTTTCTATGTTGCAGTTCTATTGCCCTATATCTTCACCTCCTAATAATTCTTCAAATGAGTCTTTTAAAGCGTCTACTATCCCTTCTATATCATATAGCATTTCAGCTTTGCTGTTTCTCATGCTCACAAACTCTGTACATTTACTTTTTTTATCTCTTTAAATATTAGTTTCATGGTTCCTTGGAAGTCGTTTTATAATTTTTTCTCTTCTTCTGTTATGATTTTATCTTTACTTTCCTTGACTATTCGTTTAACTTTCCTCTTTTTATGTCTGTTATCATTTTCAAGCCTACTTCTCTCCTCATCGCTAAGAGCTCTGACGTTTAACGTTCTCTCGTACGCTTCTTTCTTTTCTGCTCGGGCTGCCTTAATTTCATCATTCCACCATGCATCACCAGATTTTCTTCCTACTACTGCCGTACCACATACTTCAATCGAAGTTTTAATAATGATATCCCGTAACATAGTCCACTTGCCCTCTATTTTTTCGATTGCTTCTAAGCCCCTCCTAAGTTGCCCCGTCTATACGGTCGTTCATCTTATTCTGAGAATCTATTCGTACTACCGGTTTCTGTAAATTTTCAAACTTCATTCTCGTTTGTTTCTTTTTTTTTGTTTTCTTTCTTCTCCATCCCCGCCCTAAGTTTATTTTGGTGACTTAAAGGTAATGATCAGTATTGCATTCGGAATCCCTCATGACTTTTGTATCTTTAACTAGTTGTCTTAGTCATTCATCCGCAATAATGTAATTTCTTATTAATCTTTACTTTCTTACTTTTCTCTGAGTGGATTAGTAGAATTTTGCTGGTGATTCATGAAATTTCTATAATTTAGATATAAAGAGTACATTAAAAAAAACTTTTGTTTGATTCACAAAATATTTTTCCTGATTTAAAATAATAAGATAAAATCAAATATTATTTAAATTTCAGCTAGTTCTTTATTTGAATCGAAAAATTTGTTTTTCATCAAGCAAATAGTATGCAAAAAATTTTTTTCTTCATTTCAAACCAGGAAAAAAGTTCATTATTTGAAATTAAAAAAATTTTTACTTATTGTAAGTTGTCTTTGAATTTGGAAAACGAAATATCATGTAGTATCATGTGCCATTCACAACATGACCTACTTATTGTTTCAATAAAGCTGAAAATGTTCCGCAATCGAGTTCTTTTAATAAACTATTTTATTTGTAACTTTTCCTGCTTCTAAAACGTTTGCTAACCTAATAAATATATAGCCCTAAATAAAATCTTACATATTTTCTCAAAGGAATTAGTGATTTCCACTATCTAATTACGAAATATTCCAACTCATAAAATCAGTAATTTTCTATTAATTTTGACTGTTTCTTAAGTTTTAGCCAGTACTTTATTTTATTAATTTTTTTAATTTAACACATCATTTACTTAATCCAAAGAATAAAAAAATCTTATTATTCAAAATCAAACATTTTTTCACTTTTTCTAAAGATGATTTTACTTTGAATTTAAGAAAAGAGGTACGATGTAGGTCTAGGGTCATGTGACTAAGTCTATTGACAAGTTTCAACATATCACCTTCTCATTGTTTCAATCAAGCTGAAAATGTTAGACAATCGAGTTCGTTTATCAAATTTTATATAAATAAAATTTCAGTAATTTAGATTTAAAGAGTAGATTAAAAAATACTGTTATTTCATGTAAATGAATAATTTTCTTGGTTAATAATGGTGATATGAAACCATCAAATAGTCTGGAAGGAGTCGAAGAAATAAATTTAGTCATTAAAAATTCAAGATTAACCAATTATCTCTTAAATTCTAGCCTATACGTTATTCTAATCAACAAGTTTTTGTGAATTAAACAAATAGTATCAAAAAATAATATCTTTCATTCAAACGAGAAAGAAAACCCCATTATTGAAAATCTAACAAATTTTCACATATTTAAAAGCAGTTTTAACTTTTAATTTGAAAAACAAGGTATGATGTAGGATTGTGTGTCTTTGCCAGTCGACAAGTTTCAAAATATGGCCTTCTCATTATTTCCATGAGGCTGAAAATGTTGCACTTTCTATTAATCTTCAGTGCCTGTCTATTCTCTAACTGGATTAGTAGAATTTCACCAGTGATTAATGAAATTTTAATAATTTAGATTTTAAGAGTACATTAAAAATACTTATGAAATACTTATTCTTCAATTTGGAACAGGATAGAACAACACGAATTGAGATTATAACATTATATGCATTATGGCTGTTTTTCTTGATTAAGGGGTAGTTTATAAGGGTTAAAATGATGTTTAAGAATTTGAAAATTCTACTACGTATGCCGAGATACCTATTTCTCAATTTTTACGTAAATAAAATGATAGAAAATGAGATAATTATTTCTTTAAGCAATTGAGGTAGTTTTTTTATATGGGGGTTGCTTACAAGGGTAGAAAAATGCTAAAAATACTTTTTTGACCCCTTAAGTGCTCATGAATTTGGATTCACACTGTACAAACTATGCTAAACCACTACAAAAAAATTAAAGCTGTTAAAGGGTTAAAATGAAGAGATTAAATCAATTATTTCTTAGATTTTAGCTAGAACTTTATTTGAAAGAACAATCTTTTTAAATCAATAAATAGTATCAAGTGAATCATTTTTCCAATTTCAAGAAGGAAGATGACATCATTATTTGAAATCAAAAAAAAATTTACTTCTTTTAAAGGTACTTGTACTTAAAATAAAAAAAAAAACAAGTTAAAGAAACGATTTCTTAAATTTAAACATAACTTTTTTCTGGGTAAATTTATCTTGAATGTAAAGAGTTTTTAGATGAAAAACAGGGATTGAAAAATTTGGCCTCTAGACACTCATTATGTGGTTTAACAAGCTTATACGATACTTTGATTACACGTATACGGTAATAATGTATAGTCCTATCTTTCCGGGACACGTATGTCAAATATAATTGAAAATATGTCAGATTATTGTGAAACAGATACATCTCAGAAGAGTGAGTTTCGCTTTTTAATCCACCTGACAAATATTTGAATAAATATAGGATGAACAAGAGGCAGACAGAAAACAGTATATATACAGCACAAGCATCTTGTATAAAACATTCATTCGTTAGTAATCATTCACCAATTATTCGAGCAATAATTGGCGTTGAAAACAATGAAGATCCTTCTTGCAATTCCTTGATATCTTGAAAATTTTGTGCAATCTTCGAAACTCTATAGGAAATCTGTTACATTATCTTTAAATGCTGCGAAATCTTCTGAAAATCTATATAAATGTTTTGAAATCCTTTCAAGTTCCACGTCATCCATTTAAAACTTTCAAAATTCATTGTAATCTTGAAATCTCGTGCACATATATTTAAGCGCATATTGTATATTCTTATTGGAAATTTAGAACTTATTTCTGATTGATTTCTTAACGTACATTTTACTTGAACCCAAATTGCAAAAGTGTAAATTCTTGAGTATAATGAAAATAATAAAAGTGTATTTAGAAAATAGATTATTATATATAAGTAAAAGTTGACTTATAATCTTACGACCAAACGTAATCTCATCAATATTTTTAGTTGTTAATACATAACGGTTTTTCGTTAGACCTACCTAAAATTGAAGTAAAATAAAAATAAAGGCTTATAAAGTAATGCCATTGTCAACGAAGGATGAATGAAAAAACTTTTAAACATACTTTTTTTTAAATTTATTTGCGGAAAAACTGGCTGGGGCATTGAGAGGAAGATTGAAGCCTTGATAACCTTGATACATTGACTTTATCATTATTTGTAATTATAAGTTACTTGTAAAATTTTTAACCGACATTAGATCACAAAACAGTTTTATATTTTATTCTTACATTTTTTTGTGAATAAATTAGTGGCGTGGAGAACCCTGGTTTACACACTCCACTCTGAAATTAAGGAAGATTGGGTTGTTGGTGCCTACTGGAGTTTCACTGATTTCGTCTGGGGTCAATGCGGTAATCGTGCCGCTTTCCGAGTTAATTTTTGCCCGCGCCCTATTCCTATAGCGTCTACTATGTTTATACATTCCAGCAAAAATCTTAGGACTCTCCAGTATTGCAAAAACGTCACCATCGAATGTTGACAATACAATTTGTTCGTTGATTGGTACAGACGTATACACATGCGGTCCTGCGAGTAAACTAATTGAATTATCCTCAGGAAAAGTATATCTCCGAAGTTCAAATTGCCGGGTTTTATTTTTGTACGGAATAATCCGAATACATTCAAGTTGGTCAAATCCATATCCAGGTCCGTCAGCAGAAGCAAGCATGACAGGTGGAGCTATGTACCTTCTAGAAGGAGACCTGGATCTAGCAGGAAGAGAAGGCTCGGCAGGGGAAGAAGACGTGGTCGGAGATTGTAGTCTTGCTAAAGGAAGAAACCTGTCAGCAGGATGTTGTCTGTCAGGAGACAGTGGTTCGCCACGAGGAACACCGGGAATGGGCTCGCCATTAGGTAAACATTCAAACTGTGAACTTAGCTCTGCAAGAAGAGAACGAAGATTCATTTTTTTGAAAAGAATATTGGTATGTCATTAACACCATGTGGAAAAATTTCAATGTGAAACTGAGGACAGTTAAGTATCCTTCACTTTATTGTTTCGAATCATGATTAAATCTGTAACGAAACAAAGTAGTTGTGAACCAATACCGACACCTTTAGGATTTAACCTTTATGCAAGCATGATTCGGTTTACGGCGGACAAATATCCGCTTCCACTTGAACTCAGTGTACTATCTGGGTCTGAAATTCGGACAAACTCCGTATCAGTGGGGAATGTTTTTCGAATCCTATTTTTTATGACACACATGATCTGCATTCTTTTGGAATAAATTTAGATTATATTCGTATTTATGTTGGACAAACTCAAAAAGAGTTTGAAAAAAAACGAATGGGATAGAAGCCTGATAATTTCAAGCAAATTGTTATTTGCGGAGAGCTTACAAAAGTTTTCGAAATTATAGATATATTATAGTAATATATTTACCAATGAAATTAAGGATGACCGTCAAAATGATAACCAGAGTATAAGCGAAGCTCATATTTGCCAATTTGGGGGAAAACTGATTAAAGCTTTGATGAAGAATTTGGTTACGAGTGTATCTGATAAATATTCCGGTGTTTAATTACAGTACATATATGGTATTTTAAATGTTATCTCATTTATTACAGGCGTGAAACTTAATCTCTTGCCTTGTTTGTGAAAAATAAAGCTGAAAAAAGATTGGTTGAAGACAAAAAAAATTGTTAAAGTCATGTAAATGTTTTAATATTGTTTTCTTCGACTCAAACCACATCAATAGCCGTCGCAAAGTAAAATGAATCAGGCTTTGTTAAAATATATCACTTATTGTGAGAAATTGTGCCCAAAGAAAGAAAGTGAGTTATGTCACTTTTCTTAAAGTTTTAGTTTTAAGGTAGTTCTCCTTATTGATGGTATTTTTTTAAAGAAAAAAGATTTTTTTTCATCAACAAAATTTGAAACATACGAAAATATCATTTATGCAAAAACTTTTATCTTTGACCAAACTTTTGGTTATTGTTATTGCATTTATCTTATATTTGTATAGCTAAAATGATAAGACTTTATTGAACACATAGAAACATAGTCTGTCAGTTTTATTAGATGAGTACGCAAACTGTACATAATTCTCTTGTACAGTGTTGACAAATATCTTAGAAAGAGAAACTTGTTAATTGCAAAGTCGTAAACTCAGATCATGAGCAAATATTCTAATCTAGATATAAGGATAATGCGTACGAAGAACTTGATTAATAATAACTTCATTATTAACAGTTATATGTTTTAAACAAGAGATGAAAGTAATAGCTTTTTTTGATATTTGACAATATATTTTATAGACGCCTTTCTAAAAATGGTTGAAAACATAATTATTTTGTTTAAAATTCAACTTTGTGGAAAATTCGTGCTTCTGGCTTGAAAATTCGACAACTTGGTAGGAAATGGAACTATTTGGATAAAAATTGACTTTTTTGGCAAAAATTCATATCTTTTGTTGAAATATCATATTTGCAGGTCAAAAAATCAACTTTTTCTAGATAATTTATCTGCTAGGCTTCAAAATTCAACAATTTTGTACAAGATTCCTGTATTTTGTTGAAAAATCGTCTTTATTGGTAGAAAATTAATCTTCTTAGTGCAAGTTTGATTTTCTAAATTTAAAATATAATATATTGGCTAAAAATTCAACTAATTGGTTTTAAGTAGAACTAATGTGTAAAAAATTAATTTGTTTCGGTCCAAGATTCATCATATTAGGTGAAATTTTAACTATTTCGTTGTAAATTAAATTTTTTGTTAAAAATTCTTATTTTTGGGTTAAAAATTCAACTATTTCCTAGATAGTCCGACGACTAGTTGAATTTTCAAATAAGACCATTAATTATCTACGAAAAAGTCGAATTTTTAACAAAATACATTAATTTTCTATCAAATAGTCAAATTACCAAAAAAGTCAAAGTTTTAACAAAATACATGAATTTTGTTTTTGGGGAAACAAAATTCTTCTTGTTCTGTATGAATGTTCAACATAAAATGTGAACTTTAAAACCTGAAGAAAACCATGAAAAATTATAAAATCGCGTTTAAAAGATATTAGATGTCTTATTTCAGCTCATTTAATATGCGTTTCTATGATAAAACTGCTCGCAGTATTATTGCACAGTATAAAACGTGGGAAAGAGTGAATTTCCATTTTTCAAAAGAACGAACATCTGTTCTCACTGCTGTAAGAAAAAAAGCTTTTCATTGTATTTTTTTGTTTTGTTTAAATGTTACGTGTATTGTTATAATTAATAATATTACACGAGTGACATCGAATTGAGGTTATAATTGACAATTTGTTATTTGAGTTTCTCTTTGTTTGAAAAAAAAACAGGCAACACGACACAGTAATTAATTATCAATGTACTGCACGAGATTTCACAGGTTACGTTAAAAGTGAGGTGAAATATTTGTTATTTTGACGCTTTGTTCACATTTTTGTAAGAATCGAACATACCATAGCTAATCATCGATTTTTATTTTTTACATACCTTTAAGCTCGGGTTTATAACGAAATACTCCAATATGAATCACTTTTGTACACATGCAATGTACACTAGGTACATAAGACGATGTTCGAGATATAATTTTAACCTAACCGACGCCAGGATTGCTTGGAGTTTGTCTGCTGAATTCTTCTTCACGCATTCGAGCGTGACCGCGCTTAGAGTGGGGATTTATGGCTTCTTGGAATTATACTCCCCTACAGCCCCGAAAACGGCATTGCTCGGAGTTTGGACTGTAAATTTTTTTTGACTGATGAGGGTCCAAAACAGTGACCAAAACGTTTCCAAAAGAATTATCGAGTATTTTATTTTGAACTTCATTTCCATAACTTGCCTCGTTATTTAATACATAAAAAGGTCGAGACTAAACGTACAAAAACCTATGGTTAGTTTGATAAAAGCATGCAACAGAACGATTCTCCTGTTTTCAGGCAATCTTGAGCCTCCGTGTATGAAGTTTTCATTGTTACAATCGTAACTTAAAATTCTCGCTTGTCAAGATTCAGTCAAAACATGAAAGATATTTTAAATTTGTTAAGATGTTCATTCCCAACAGGAATTTTTTTTTCATATTATACATACAATAGGATTTAGAGATATATTAATTGTGATAGAAATGTTTTCATCATCTACAGCGAATACGTAATAGATCATATATCTCCAGGCTGGCGACAGCTTAGAAAACCGAAGAATTATTATTCTTAGTTGTATAAATACTATATTTTTAATAGTTCAAAATGGGTATAGATACTTTTAAAGCATTTTAGTACAATTGCTCGTATTACCTTACTTCCATTGTTTATTAAAAACCAAATTAACACATAAAGCTATGGAGGGATATCTGTAGGGAAAGTGCTTATACGTATTAGTAAAAATAACTTCATTTTTCGCCGACCTGTCGTTGTGAATTCGTCGTATCCTGTGACCACCCATCTCACGGTTGTGAGATGTGGCCATGAATGGGATTTACCGCGGTCCTACTGGGAGCCGATGTCATTTTTCAGATGACAGTTGCTCCACGTGGGACCCTGCAGTGGTTGTTAACCTTTAGGTTTTAATTATACATATATAATAGAAAAGGTTTCAATCAGATAGGAAGATAGGGATTGAAAAAGATAGACAAAGTTTTGTATTGCATAATGGATAGAAAAGGACAGAGGTGGATAAGCTGTGGATACATTTGGATAGAAAGACTGGGATTCAAGAAGATAGGCCTGTCTTATATTTCAGATAAGATAGAAATGGATTCACTTGGATAGAAAGGCGACGATTCAGGAAGATTGGGCTATCTTATGTTTCAGAAACGATAGAAAAGGATCAAATTAGATAGGAAAATAGGGATTAAAAAAGATTGACAACATTTTAGATTGTCTAACGGATAGGAAAGGATAGACGTGGATAAGCGTAGGATTCATGTCGATAGAAAGACTGGGATTCGGAAGGATAGGGCCGACTTATATTTAAAAAAAATGCAATCAGATAGGAATATAGGAATTGACAAAGATAGACAAAATTTTGTATTGACTAATGGACAGAAAAGGATATAGGTGGATAAGCGGATGATTCATGTCAATAGGAAGACCGGAATTCAGAAGGATAGGGCTGACTTGAATTTAAAAAAGATAGAAAAAGATTCAATTG
Source organism: Andricus grossulariae (assembly GCA_011634705.1). Taxonomy (NCBI): domain Eukaryota; kingdom Metazoa; phylum Arthropoda; class Insecta; order Hymenoptera; family Cynipidae; genus Andricus; species Andricus grossulariae. Next base: position 25,416,108 of record JAABKJ010075445.1, on the reverse strand, counting down.
TCTAGGAATATAAGGATTAGAAAATATAGACAAGACTTTGGATTGCATAACAGATGGAAAAGGATAGAAAAGGATAGAGGTGGATAAGGTGTGGATACATTTAGATAGAAAGATTGGGATTTAAGAAGATAGGGCTATCATACATTTTAGAAAAGATAGAATAGGATTCAATTAGATAAGAAGATAGGGATTGCAAAAGATAGACAAGAACTTGGATTGCATGACGGATAGAAAAAGATATCTGTGGACAAGCGAAGGATTCATTTAGATAGAAACACTAGGATAGGGATAGGGAGTGGAAAGAAAAGGATACGTGTGGATAAGTGGCAGATAGACATGGGTAGGAAGATTGGGATTCAAAAGAATAGAGGTGATTGTAGATTGACAGAAAGAAAAGGATCGAAGGGATATACACGGGATAAAGGTGGATATATCTTTTCTTTCCATTTCAATCGTAGAGATGGAAAATAATTCAAACGAATAGATACTCTATCCATGTACTTCCAGCAGGGAAGTATCTCGTAAATTTTATGAGATGCGTAAAAACACATCGAATTTTTAGACTCACCGTCAGGACATTACTGTACATATATAAATATATCAATAAATAAGTTGTCACAAATAAATATATGCATGTGAATAAATAAACAAAAATTTGTACTGTAAAAGGGGATCAGTTTTATGAAGACTTTATTACAGCCAGAACTTTCTTAACTGCCTTTCGTGTTTCGGAATCCTCAAGGTTGGACCGGCATGAATTAACACTAGAAGTACCGGGCGGGGTCAATTGACCCCTTGCGATTCTTAAAGTGGTAAGTCTCCGCAGAAGTTGCTTGCAGAGAGATAACGTTTTGTGACTTTCAATTATTTATAAATAGGTGTATTTGACCATTTTTTATAGAAATATTGGATGCGCACTTGAAAAGAAAATCGACTTTTTATAGTCTGTTACCGGTAGGGGCCAATTGACCCCTATAGCGTTTTGGCTGGTATTTCATTACTTTGTGCCACTTCTGCCCAGCAGGTCTGATTTATATCACTTCTATCGCACTAGTAATCGCCACCTTAAGCCAAATTGGAAATTAAAAATGCTTATCATTGTATTTAAAACACAATTCTTATGTTCACAAAGGGCTTAACTGATTAAAGCAGATATAGAAAAACTCAATTTTGATCACTTCACATGATATTTGATTGGAGTTAAATTGTGTATCAATTTGTTGCTTATTCTGCAAAAATTATTCATGATAAAATGGATTTCTTTTCAATCTTAATTTATATAAAAAGTTTCATATGATTTTCCTAATCCTAGGGTTTCAGAGCTGTTATACACTTCGCATCCAAATCCTGTAAGTTTTTGGGAGTCGGCAATTTGTTCTGTTTTGACTGAATCCTCTCAGCTTGTGTCCAAGTCTAATGGTTTGGAAGGTACTATGATTAATATAACCATTTATTAACTCCAGTATGTATGTAAATAGGCCTTGAATCACTGCTACGGAGAAGGTACTGATGTCTATAGTGTGCTCCTAGTTTTTTTTGTGCTCCTCCTTCTTCATTGTCAAAATGGGAGCGCGTAAGTTGAGTTGTCTCGAATTCTTTAATGGGTTTTTCAACATCTTTAGTGTTAAAATTTGGGGGTGTACTATCCCGTGCTTTCCGTCATTTATGGCGTTGATAGCTCTTTTAATGTCCTCGTTTGTTTCATCTAATATTATTGCTGCTAATACTAATCTGGAATTGACAAAACTATCTTTTGTTGCAGCATTCAATCGTAACTGATGTTTCGTACAAACTGTCTCTCGGCATTTTCCTGGGTGAATATCCATTTGTGGTCCGTTGACGAGGAGTCTAAGATTAATTTAAGTATTTTTGTGTGATTTGACAGGATGCTAGCTATGTTTTTATGTTTATAAATTGTGTAGAATTCGGTGTTAATTTGTTTCATGTCAAAGCTTAATGTTCCGAACAGAGTTTTGGATATATCACCCACAAAATTGGCTCATCCCCTTTTTTGATGTTATTTGCCTAATAATTGTTATAGGATACTATTTTTACTAGTTAGTCTATTGTAGCGGCTCCCAAACAATTGGACTTCGTAATATAGTGTGCATTTCTTGTGACAGGCTATTTCTGCCATAGTAATGGTGGCCTATTTTTGTTTCGCTGTAGAGTCATTTTTCAGATCTCGTGATTTTTTTTTTAAATTCTCGTTAAAGTAATGTTAGAGTAATAAAACTGTGAGTCAGCACTAAGGATTCACCTGAGAGTCCTCCGGAGGCGACTAACTTGCTCTTCGTTCCTGTTATTATTACGCTTTTCCACCTAGAGACCTACATCCTAAAGCTTTATTACTTGAGACTTGAGGTTTTATTGGTCTGCTACTCCCGTTAGGGTAATTTTTTTATATCGAGTCACCAACAAAATTCGACTGGGTACGGTTTATTGTACCCGCGATAAAGGCTTTACCTGTTAACCTATGGACAAACTTACAGTAAAATTATCAATTTTTCCTCATTTTTCAAACCCTTTTTGTATTGTAAATCTTTAAAGATTTTAGTTGTTCTTTTCCAGATTTATTCTGAGATGTTTAAAGTATATTCTGTAAAAATTTCACTTCACACAAACTTAACCAAAGCGTGCGATAAGTCTGCAAGTTGAACTTGAAGAAGTAGTTTTATTTTTTCGTGTTAAACTGCATAAGAGGAACAATTGCTTTTCGAAAGCTGAAAAATGACTCTACAGCGAAACAAAAAAATGTGCATATTTAAGGTTTGTCTAGACAATACAAAAATTTCAGTCGCCCGTGAACATTTAAAAAGTCTCTTATTTTTGACCAATCTAATATTGATAGCTATAACCACTTTCCATTTTTCATGAAACAAGTACACTTTAGAGATTTCCTCGATGTGAACGTTTCCTTGAATTTTTTCGAGTGTGTAGTTAGCACTGATGATCGGTGCTAGTGCTAGCAGGAAGGTCCAGAAGGGTTTCCTCATCGTCTGTGAAATAAGGAATTGTTTGATTTATGTGATTTCGAATAATTTTATTCTTGTTCCTTATTCGTAAATTATTATCTATGTAGTCAATAACTTTAAAAGGGCCTTTCTAAGTAGGGTCTAGTATGGTAGACTTACTATTGGTAATGATTTTAAATGTGTCTCCTAGTTTGTTTAGGGGGTGTTTGTCAGTGATATTTTCATCAAGGCTCCTCCTTGTTTTTTTTCTGTTTCTATTTCTATTCCTTCTCTAGCTCTTCGTAGGTTTTCTTCATTTTTCTTTTTCAACTTTCTCACTAGTTTTGGATACATCAGGGTCGTTGAACACGTTACCGATGTCGGTATGTTTCCTTCTCTTCCAAACATATGTTCAAAGGATGAAAACCTTGTTGTTTGATTCTTCATTGTGTTGATTGAGAAGTTAATAAATTGCACATTATCATCCCATTCATTGTTTATTTCTGAGATGCTTGTTTTAAGTAGGTCTCCAAGGGGGGAGTGCATTCCTTCGATGATTCCATTTGACTATACATGAAAAGCTGTTGTTCCGATATGAGCAATTTTTTACGCTTCTTCAAACTGATGCATCAGTTCTGACAGGAAGTTTTGTCCCTGGTCCGTTCCCTGGTGCGTTAGGATAGTTTTGGGTGCTCCGAAGATGTCGATGTAATGATCGAGCAGCCCTTCTATTATAGAACTAATTGTTTCGTTAGAAATTTGGATTATTATCGTGTAGCGGGTTATTCTATCTTACAGGCTCAGTATATACTTGTTACCTTTTACTGTTTCGTGTAATGGGCCATATATATTTAGGGCTATTTTTTCATTGGGTTTCAGAGGAATGTCTGGTATAATCCCCTCGGCTTGGCTCTTATTCATGTGGGTTTTTGGAGGTGACAGGGCATGCTTTAACGTACTTTTTATTGTCTCTATCGATTCCTATCCATTGTCCTATTTTCTTTGCTTTGTCAATAGTTTCATTTTTCCCAAAATGTTCCACATGCGCTCCTTCGATAATATTAATTTTTCTTCTTTCGTTAATTCTCGGGTATTGTTAATGCATAAGTGACATCCTAAGCGGGGATAGAAATTATATAGATATTCCACCATTTCTTGTAACAGTCCCTTTTCTATTGAACAGTTTCGTCGATGAACTGGACTAGTTCCCGTAACCAGTCTTATTCGTTGTGATTTAGCATGTCTTCTTTGTATATTAATTTCCAGAGTTTTCCGACAGCGTAGGGCTTATTTCTTATTTTTCATTACATTGGGTTCAATCGCCACGTCATAAGATCGTTGTCAAATTAATTTTGTTGAGGTATCTCTGATGTAGATGAATTAGTAGGATCGTTGTTACTTTATACTGATTCGCACATTCTTCTGATTGGGATTTTAATTTTTTCTTTTAGTATTTCGTCCTTGATGATAGTGGGCCGTTTAACTAGTGTACCCAATATTTCAGTATCTGATAGCCGATCTTCGATAGTTAAGGCGCTTCCTCAGGCTTGAATTTTAGCCCATGTATTACATAACAGCAGTTTCCTCCTACACGGATGAATGTTTCGATGTAATATTTTTACCACATATTGAGACGAATATTGTTATAAATACAAACCTTTTCTCTCAGTTCATCTACGGAAAGTAAACTAGCAGAAGAATTGTCCGACATTTCCTGAGTAGAGCTTTCCTCAATTCTTGGATCTCTCTTCGTAAATCTTTTATTTTTCTGTAATTCATACACGGAATAAATAATTCAGAATTATTAAAATATATTACCAGAGGCTGCACTTTGATAAATACATATAATATTTTCTCCCGGCTGCTTTGAAACAAATCAGGAATACTATAATTATTATCTAATACAGACCTTGTACTTCTTATCAGATGGATTGAAGTTTCGGCGAACATTTCACAGACGATGTTCCATAAATCCGGATCTTGTCTTAGGGTCAAAATAATGTTCCTACGCAAAATAAACATTGCAATTAATCAATTCTGAATCATTACATACATTGAGATGCGAAATGCCATACATACATAGCCATGTAAGTCCGGGTTCTCCAAATTCGCCAATTTTGGGAAATCTCGAATAATGGCAGCTGCTAGTGCTGTTTTTGCTTCATTTGGTGGCTAACTGTAATAAAGTAATAATAGAAACAATACTTTATAAGTACTTTTAGAGTAAATAACTAAAAATAAGTTGCATGACGTACTGAGTTTTCCGATGTTCAATAATTTCTCCCACAAGAATCCTGACAAAACTGCATCGTTTAGTGGGATCCATACACCCTTTTTCAGCTAAAGAACTAAGAGATGATCCTTGAGGATTGTTTCTCAATATTTTTCTCACTGTATTGAATACCTAAAAACAAAATAAATTATATGTACAGGTATAAAAATGTACGAAGCAATATTTTAGAACAAAAATTTGTTGCAACTTGCCGAAAATGCATCGAGTGGAAGCTTGCGATTTGATGCGCTTGTCGAATCGCACTAAATTTTTTCACGCCGCTGATCGTCTGGTTGTTCCACTGTTGTAGAAGTCGTTTTATTTGAATTTTCATTTTCATTCTCATTGTTTTCTGCTTGTGCTGGAACTGCAATATTTGGTTGATTTTGAAGGTTTTGAGATTCCAAAGCACTATTCTGTAAGGAAAAATAAACATATCAATATTTGAGAATAAATTATGAATCAAAGTTATGTAATATTATAGATTTATTTTTGCGGTTACTAGATGCGATATCCGCCAATTTGAGATTATTTTATTAAAGGAAAAATTTAACAACATTTTCATACCTCTTTTTTCAATTTTGATTCCCGAATCAATTTTTGCAAGAGTACTGCAGGGCCAAGATTAATGCCCAGGGTTAAAAAATCAGCCTTTTCAAATTCCAAAAGTGCAGCTCCAGTTACCTTATGTTCTATAAAGTAAATTAGGAAGATTTATGTAAATAAAGGTTCAAGTTGCATTATGTAATTTTAACTTTCTGTTATCAAAATGGCTGATATATAGATCATCTTCATTGGGCTTTTTCCATGCACATGTTGGTTTAAAATAAGCCAAGCTTTGAGTGCAGATGAAGCTGGTCGTTCCACAAATAGATCGTTTGATTGAAAAGGCATTCACATTTATATCAAGGATTCTTGTATGGTAATTTGAGACTTTAAAGAAAACAGAATCATTTTGCAAAATCAGAATTTCCACAATTTTTCAAAAAAGTTGTAGATTTGCGTCGTTCTGTGATCCTGCTTGCAGGCAAACAAAGAGTCTTTTTCGGTAGTCTGTACCATGAACAGATACATGTTTCGTTAGAAAAAATTTATCTATTTGTTCATAACCCATACAATGCAAGTCTCTTGCACTCGCTGTATTCAAAACAAGCGTAGTTCTACCTCCCAAACTTCAGACCCTATTAAATTTGAAATACTTCTTCCCCCGAGTACAACTTTGGCTACACTGCTCGATTCTAATTAGCGTTTTTGGCGGATTTTTAAAATTACATACAAAGCTAGCATGTTTTTTCGAGGGTGCGTGTTTTTCTTTATATCTCATGCACCACAGAAGAATTAGTGGTCCTGATGCTGCAATACATTCTGGTTAGTGAACAAGATGATGATGCTTATTTATCAGATTTGAATGAGGAAGTAAATTAAGAAAAGCCGTATGATGCTCTTCAATGAGTGCAGAAAGATATGACGGAATCCGCATTTCCAGTTTCGGAGCAAAAACTATTTCCATTATACGCAAAAGCAAAAGAATTAAGCGTAGGTATGGGTCGTCATCCGGAACTACATCTGATAATATAAAAGGTAAAGCCCTTATCAAGCAACACGTTTGCATGGCTTTTTGGCTCATCTTTCTGTCAGTTAGATCGCGTGCATTTGTTGAAGTAAAATTAGCAGAAGGTTTGTTTTTTGACTCTACTACCCCATAATGAAAATAGTGTATCCTACTATTTAAGAATGCAAAATTAAAGAGCTTCTGTACGCAAGTGTACTGGTTAAGAACTAGCTTCATTTCATAAGGGCAAATTCCCTCCAATAAATCATGCATTATGTCATAAACTAAGCATTCGGTAAAATGAAAATATTTTTATCCATGCAGAGCACTGTCTTCATTAACGCCATAGAGTGATGCAGAATGATCTTGACATTCAATCTTATTAAGACCAACGCTGTGAAGAATCCTATTTCCTCTGATCCCAGACTGAAACTTGCCGGAATGTAGTCATTTCTAGTTATAAGGCACAATCGACAGAATAAGTTAGCAGATGGCCCAATAAGACCAAATACTTTAGGAGCCGACAATCCATCATCAGTAAATGCTGCAATGAAAGCTCTCAAAATAAAACTATTTTCTTCATATGGAACAAAAATTCCTTCATCGCTCTCAAGTTTTTGTAAATCTTCAATGAATGGAGCTAAAACTTTTTTCAATTCGTATGTTTTTGTCCTCATAAGAACAAAAAAGAAGAACGTGTATGTTTCCTAGGAGTGAATTAAGATGTATAGGCAGATTCTGAATTCTATAATAAAAATCTAATATTTTATGCACACCTTTTTCTGGTCCTATGGGGTTGACTATTTCAAATTCGTCGGCATAAAGCTCAATTCCCAAAGCATGACAATATTAAAAAAAAGGGATGATACTTAAAAGTCCTACCATCAACGAATGAAGCAAATACACCATTCTCGGACTGCTTTTCGGAATAAATTGTCTCCCTAGCAACTGGATTCGACATAATTAGCTTTAAAACCTCAATAATAGGAACATACTGAAAAGTTACATAAACCGTACACGAAAAAAATTAGTTGTTGAAATTTTAAATGACTGAGTCAACCACTATAAGATAGGGAAAACGTATGTCATAAACTGGAATTATGGTCGTCAGAAACTTTGATTGATACATATTTAAAAAGTAGGAAGAATCGTAGAAAGTACAAAAGACTTTCAATGAAAATGTGAACTAAATTTGAGTAGGGTCGATTGGCTAGATCTCAAAAATACACACTCAGCTAGTACTGAGAAGCACTGCATTTTTTTCTATTGTTCTTTTCTTTTTATTAATAACGCAAAATAGAAACATTTTTTCAAAAAAGCGAGACTTAGCAGCAAAAGGGACCCACATGTAGATGAGGTATGCAAAAAATCAGACAAAAATATTCAACCGTGCGGCCGGAAACTGCCTATCCATTTTATAATGCTGATAAGGCCCCTTAATAGGTTCACCTGACGTCCTGCCTTTATTTGCAAGGAGTACCTACTGTAGTAGCGGCAATTCCGGTGTTAGCAAAGAGGTAGAGATTGGAGACAATTAATGGTATACTTAAGGAGGTACGATAAAGGCATTTCTAGCCAACTGATGGTCTAAATAATGTTTAATCATAAAAATTCAAAAAAGTTTTCATAAATATTTACTTTGAATTTAAGTTTTTATGTGGCAACAAGTATTAACTTGAAAATATTTTTTATGTAGGAAAATATTAAAAGTAAGGCGTTTGACTAGTGCCTGCGAGGTAGTAACTAAATAGTTGGCAAGGTTGCAAACCCAAACTCAAAACAAAACAAAACTATATAAATAGTCGCGGAAGATTCGCATTTGAACTGAATTCAGAGTGATTTGAACTATCTTATTTTATTATTTCAAAATTATATTTAAATCCTATTAGTAAAAATGCATTACATACAGCACAGAAATTGCTCTTCCATAAGATTCCATGCAGAAATCACTAACTTCCCGGTAAGAAAGCTTGCATTGAAAAATCTTCGAAAATTTCCTGTTCAATGGTGACGTGACAATTATTGAATTCTTTTCGATACCGTTTCTGTTCTCGAGTTTTGAATCCCCATAGCAATAGAAGTTATCTCTTAAACTAAATCCCTTTCTATACCCAGCGGCGACAATATTTTTCTGAATGCTTTTGGACGTTCCTAGGTATTGAAATTTTTAATACCTTGGAATACAAGCCTTCTTACGGGGTTAATAGCTTAATATATTTGAAACCAACAGCGGTACATTAATTTTAATTTTTTCATGATCACGTAAGAACTATTAATTTATACGATATTTTAAATTGGAAAAAGTCATATTGTGAGTGCATATTCATTGCACCGCCTTAAGTAAACTCCTTTCACCATTTGTTGATGATTCCATACGGCCCGGGCTTGAAGTGTTTCTTTATGTTCCTTAATGCTCTTCTCATCAGGGACCGATTTACCTGTGAAGCCAACCTAGGTTAAAGTCATAGTGCCAGCCCTTTTGCATGCCTATATTCCCCTTTTACCTTAAGGATCAAGAAATAGTCAGCCTCTAGGGTAAATGTGTCGCTCGTTCGTACCTCTTCCTTATTAAACGGTAGGTACTCTTATAAAAATCCTCAGGCGTCCCATCGGATGAGAGTATAAATGTGAGGTCCAGTAGATTCTGAGAAATTAAGGACTTCAATGTTTCCCAACGCAGGTTCTTCGTAATGATACTGTCTACATATATTGTTTTATTTGACGACCCCAAGGTTTGGATGACCAATACAGCTACTCCAGAACCTTACATTGACTTGAGTAGAGCATGGGACTGGGGGTAAAAATCCAGTCTAGATTGTTAGCAACTGTGACATTGTTGACCGGCTCATTCGTCTTACTGTCACATTATTGGCTCAGATAGTCGGCTCTATGACAAATAGTTTGTTTTCCCTAGAGTCAATTGGCCGAACTAATGGTGTTGTGTTTTGCAAAGCAAATGGTTAGCTAATCTATGACATTTTTTGCGAACAAGATTTTTTTACTATACTGCCTATGACTTGTGAGGGGCATTGAATCAACCTTTTATACGATATAGCATTGTCGCACGTGATACACTTGACCTTCGATTAATCAATTTATTAATTCGATTAATAAAGCAATTTATACTGTACCATACCAAAAATGGGTCACCCTTAAATAGTAAGACACCTCTAGTTATCGCCAGAGAATATTGAATATGAAAATAAATCTTAAACTAAAGTCGGGTCCAAAGGTATAGGCCCCTCACTTTTTTTGCTTGCAATTCGCACAAAAAAATCTCTGATATGTCTAATAAAAAGCATCTGAAAGCGTAAAGTCTTCTGAATACAACGACATGTTCACTTTTGTCGTAAAATTTTTTTTCAATAGTTACAGGGCAGAACGTCCCAAAAAACAGGGATTTTCGGCCTCCTTTTTCAAGGTTTCACTTTGACCTGTTCCCAGAAGAAAGGCAGTTTTGTAATGCGATTGCTGTGCAATAATTGAATTGATGTTAAAATCATTCTTACGCAAGAGATATAATTTGGAATATTTCTGCGTTTAATCAGTGTGGGTGCGTGTCCAGCACAGCGGGACAAGTGGCAGCAAAAAAAAGTACCCTTTCTATGACAATAGTAATTCCAGAAGCAAGCCAAATGGCCGAAGCAGATGTGCTTGAACGAAGCAGGGCCGTCTCAACGTCTTGAAGATGCATTTACGGAGCGGGTCCTGGATATCTCTCAGAATTATTTCAATTTTTTTTTGTGAAATTCACGTTATTTTTTAACATTTCAGAAATCTTCACAAATATTTATAGAAGCATGATGAATTATTTATTCATTTATTAAACTGGATAACCAATTTATTTTCAGTATCGACCAAGTGTCACCAATAGAAAATGCAGCCGAAACTGGCAATGACTGCAAATTCCATGGGTATTGGAAATATTTTTGTTTGAACAGTTATTACTTTTTTTGCGGTGAAAAATGATTAACTATTCATTTTCAACATAGACTCAGCTTTCACTTATAAGTTCTGCGGAAATTGAAAAAAATTAAACATTCGAAATAATTATCCAAAATCGGGAAAAAGATTGTAGAAAGTTTAAAGGCACTTTTTATGAAGAATTTTTTAAAGAAACATTAGGAAGAATTCGAATCCTTCTAAATGATATGTAGAAGTTCTGAAATAAATTCAATAATTATTTACAGTTCAAACAAATTGTAAAACATTGTAAGCACAGTATCAATTTGATATTCCGAAATAAAATTTGCAAACTTTTTGAGATTTTTGATAGTTTTCCATTTCTACGTAAATAAAAATGAGTATTTCTTTGATTAATGCATATCGAATGATAAAATTGAAAAAAATTAAACGTTCGGAAATATTTTCCAAAATGTGGAAAAATAATCTAAGGAATGTAGTCATTTTTCTTATTTTGCAGGCTTCAAGAAAAATTTAGTAACAATTCGAACCATTCTAAAAGATATTTACAAGTTCTGAAGAAAATTTAAAAATTATTTACAGTCTTAAAATATTCTGAAAATTCTTAAAATTGTAAGCAAATTAGATATTTTTTTAGATTTCGATTCCCATTCGCTTAAATTGTATGTTTCGCGGGGATCCGCTCCTATTACATGAACCACCATCTTTTCATTATGTGGAAAGTTTAACTTTTCCATAGCGTAAAGTAGTGTTAGGGATATCGTGAAAAGTTCAGAAGTGTATATGAAAAATCCTTCGAAATATTCTTCATTCCTTAGTAAATCAAAATCTATATGGTTCACAAACTTTTGCATTTTATTGCAGAAGAATATTATAAATTTCTTCAGTTTAAAATACGATTCCATAATTTCCGATATGGAGCTTGGTAGGCGTGTCAATTCTGTTAGTAGCAGTGTTGTTTTCATAATTATATCAGTTGGTTGAATACCCTTAAAAACTAAATCGTTAGGCATCCATTTTAAGGCAAAGAGTATACCCGGAGCAAAGTTCTTCATGACTCGGATGTCCCTCATGTTTTTTGCAAAAGTTGGCGTATGGACACTTCGGGCAAGCTTTCAGTAAATCTGGATCTGCTAGTCGACAAATCTCACAAACCTTGAAATACATGGTCATTTGAAACTCAAACAGCTTTAATTCCCTTCCTAGAATTAGCTGCAGTTTGTCATGAAAATGAAACATCATGAAATTTTGAATTTCCGGATTACTGAACGCTCCTTCAAATATATTTGACTGGTCAGACATGTCTTGCATAATTTACTTTGACACCGCTTTGCATACATCTTTATGAAGTGGCCAATGCTTCTTCTGGTGATCTTTACTACAATATGAAATCATTTTACAGCCTTTGCAATACTTCAAAGGCGTTTTTCGATCATGAGAAAGGCAGACGTGGCAAACATTGGGGTAACAATTTTCCATGGAAAAAATTTGTTGCATCACACTTTCATTCGTGGATAGCCGAAACACTTTAGCGATATCTGCACGTGTATACATTGTGATAATTGAAACTGATGTTGATATAGATCAGTTGTTATTATTAATTAGCAAAACGCGCATAACGTTCTCACAAAAGAAAACAGAAGACAATACTATTAATAGCAACCAAACACCGGAAGACATCGGCTGACCGGCATGTCGCACCGGCAACATTGCGTATTGTGCAGTAAGCCATTAGCGGTAGTTTGGCGCGCAATTCAAAAAGAGGATTAAAACAATTCTCGTAATTAAAATTATTATTATTATCAGCACCAAAGTATCTGAATTTGCCTGAACAAAATTATCGCAAATTTGAATCAAATTGGTGAATATTAACATATGTCCCAGCCCTTATGAAAAAGGATTATAGCAGAAAGTTCCTATTGGAATTAGTGTATTAGAAAAAATAGTGGTATGATCATTATAATTCCCAATATTTTTTCCAATAAGTACTTAGTTTCCTACAATACTTTATATGAGATTAATATGATAATAATATTATTTTGCGAAATATTCGAAAACATATTTAACCGTTTTTCAGGACTTTTCAAGAAATGTGGTTGGCTAGATTATTTTGAATTTAGATTCTTGTAATATTAAATTTAATCATTTACAGAAAGAACAACAAAATATCCAAAGATAAGAAAATTCAATAGAGAGCCATTTGCAAAGTATTTTTTGCGGGGTACTTTCCTAATATGAGTTACTTTTCAATCCTTGGTTTCTCTAAATTTAATTATTCTAACTTCTTAGATAATTACAAATATTTCCGAAATATAAAATTAATTGAAAACCTTGAAAATGACCTTTGAGCTTATTGGAATCTATTACAGAAATTTTCTGGTATACACATTAGGTTTTTATCTGAAGATATTTTCTAAATTAAAAAATATTACTAGTTTAATTTAATAAAGAGGATTTTTTTATAAAATTCAAATAATTTATTTAATATCTGCTTAATTGTTGATAGATAGGGTAAAGATAGGCAAAGTTTCATGGTGATGTATGCGAAGCTCTTGAATTGGCTGTAAATTGTACAACAAATAAATTTAAGATAGCTGATGTAAATAGTGGCATCTAAAATTTAAAAAATCAGACTTAGACCTGTGCCATTGATTTAAATAATTTTGAAAACATTCTCGTCCACTCAACTATTATTTGTATTTGAATAGGTTTACTCTTGATAAGGAAATAATAAATATTTTTGTTTTAATATTGAAAACACATTTTTAGTCAGAAGTTATTTCTGTATACAGGGTGTCCCAGTACTCAAGGTACATTTTTATATTTTTGAATACCTCGTAAAAAATGGTGTTCAAAATACTAATAAAAATTTGTTGTTAAGTTAATAAATAATAAGTAATTAACAATTAAAGATTAACCAATCGGAAGCATGCGTTATATGGATGACAGGCATGTGTCACTGATGAGGGTGTGTGCGCAAAAGAGTAATTTTAAATTTGCAGGAGGTTGTGAATATCAATGGTGCAACTTCACACGGCAACTGAGATACGAGATTCTTAGAAAATATCTTTTCCTTTAGAATACACCTTGAATTATTTTAACTTCCTTCGAGTATTTCTAATTATGTAGAATTCAAACGAATTCTTAGAATTCAATTGTGCTCCTTTGAATTCTTTTGAATTTATTTGCTATTCTCTTGAAACCTTTACAGTACACCTTAAACTATTTTGTATTTCTCCAAGTTTTTTGTATTTTCTGAATTTCAAATTCTCTAAAATCTTTTTAATTCTATTAATTCTTTTTTATTCTCTAAATTCTCTTCAAATTCTATATATTTTTTTAATTTTGTGAATTTTCTTAAGTTTGTGTATTCTTTGCACTCTGTGAATTCCTCTGAATTCTCTAAATTATTCTTAATTCTTTGAATTCTTCCGCTATTCTCGGAAATCTTCCGTACTCTCTGAATTCTTCTCAATTGTCTGAATTCTTTTAAATTCTCTGAACTCTTTTAAATTCTCTGAGACCTTTTCAATTCTTTTGTATTCTCTAAATTCTTTTGAAATGCTCTAATTTTTGTTGATTCTGTGAATTCTTTGGAAGTTTGTGAATTCATTTGCACTCTGTGAATTCTTCTGTTTTCCAAATTCTTCCTAATTCATTGAATTGTTCTTAATTCTATGATTTCTTACACTATTCTTTGATTTCTTCCGAATTCTCAGAATTCTTCCAAGTTCTTTGAATTCCCTGATTTATTACGAATTCTCCGAATTGTTTCAAAATTTTCTGAACTCTCTAAGCTGTTTTGAATTTGTTGCATTCACAGTATAACTGAATTTTGTTTAATGCTTTTTAATTACCTTGAAATCATTAGAATACAAGTTGGATTATTTTAAACATCTTTGAATATGTTTAATCCTGTAGAAATTAAACGAATTCTTCAGAATTAATTTTTTTTTTAATTCTCTTGAAATCTTTACCATACACCATGAATTGTTCTAACTTTCTCCAAGTCTTTTGTATTCTTTGAAAGGAGCTTTATAGACTCTAAGTCAGTTCTGGGCCCTTCTAGGTATTTTTTAATGTAATTCGCTCTGAATTAGTAAAAGATAGGACAGTGGATTAGAAAATGAGAAAGATCTTTAAACTTCATCAAGTTACATAGTTTGAAAATTTTATTTAAATCAATCGCATACGCCGAAAAATCAAAATATAGTCAGATCTTGGTGAAGTCTGAAAGTCTTGATTGACTAATTGGCTGCTTTTTTCCTATACGACAGCTAAAATATAGATAAGGATCAGTAAGGTTCAATTGACTTAGGCATGTAAATTGACTGTTATATTTGGATTTCGTGACACAATCAATAGCAGAGCTATACATGCGATTTGAGCACTTAATTATTATACAGTAAAGTCTCCAACATTTCGCAGTTCCTTGAAACGTAGGGATTCGTTAATTTCAATGCTGTAGGGGTCCCACCCTTACTGCGAGTGAGCAGTTTATTTTTATCGGCGACGCTCATTAGCTTCCCCGTTCTTGTATCGATGCGCGGCCGGTCGCTACTTTTTCAGCTGAAAATCGCGGGTGATTTAAAATCAATAATAAATACTATCAATAATAACACAAATAAATACACCCGACATTCCTAGATCTGCCGGCCCACGCAGTTTCTCAGCGTACATTTATGACTTTTACGTTTATAATTTTTTCTCGAAAACGTCGCGCGACGTATTCCCATGACGTCATGAAACAATAATCCATTCAAGGTTTCCCGCTCTTCGGGCCTCTTATTTCTCATTGTACAGGGACCGTTTTGGGGTTCACGGAACTGCGCAATTTTAAATAACTAATTGAGTCAAGCGACCTCTTAAAATCATACAGCTAAGCACTTCAATATTCAAAACATTATTACCAATTATCTCATCTAGGCTCATTCTTCTTAAATCATTGAGCTGTAGATGAGATAGTTAACTCGCAGGCGGTTGCCACATATACGAGTTTTCATTCCTGCGTTTTTCAGTTTAGCTGCTTCTTGGCTCAGAGCTGCGTGGATTTTAACTAAGTCTGGGTCCAAGTCATGCTCGATGAAAATATTTGTTCCTTCAAGTTTCGAACGATTTTAAAGGATATCCTGCTTCATCGACCCTCAACAGAGTAAAAGTAGAACAGGTTTCGTTTTGGAGTGAAATTCACGAAGCGGGCGAACTCCATTCATCGATTCCCGGTTAAGTGTTATACCCATTTTGGTGCGAGTGCGAAAGATTTATTAAATCAGCATACGAGCAGGCGTAAAGGGTTTAAAAAATCTGGAAGCACTCTGCACGTGAATAATGTAACATATTTAATATCAAATGAAACACAATCAAATTTTATTGTGCGAATTTTTTGCCTTATTTGAAAAAAAAATAAACTTTTTGAAGAACACCGTGACTGAAACTTTTTTTGTTTTGCTAACTACTTCGTGACTCACATTATTATTATTTGATTATTAAACTGTTGAGGTGGCTTACGACATGTGTGTAGTTATGTGAACAAAAGTGTGCTGATGACAAATATAAAATTGAAATCTATTCACTATTCAGTAAAAAAATTACTTGAGGTTCTTAAGATGTAATAAGAGTAAAAATACATGTCTCTAGAAAGAGTCCTCTTCTCTGTCAGGTTACATATTTTTTCATATAAATAATCATCTGATCTAAACTATTCATAGAATTCAAAAAAATCTTGTCAGATTATAAAAGCTTATAAAATTAATAAATAATATCGAATGAGAACTTTTTATGATGTACCATGCATTGTCGATAAAAGAATGCAATTTTTTCGTCAAAATATGACCTTGACATTGATTAATCGATTATGATAATATAATTTTATTTGATATTTTAACTTTTTTATAACAAATAATATTACTAATGAATCATTTTTCGCTTGCACATACTCCTGCGCATTGAATCCAAAAGATAATAAAAGTCGGAAATTGTTTACCAAATGATAGACGAAAAAGAGAAGAATCAACATTTCTTCATTATTTGCATTGATGTAAAATTTTAAACAATGACAATTCAAAAATCGCTGCCACATATCAGTTATATATTCCATAACCAAATTGTTCTTTGGAAACAGAATCTAAAATAAATTAAGAACTGCGTCCCACAAGTTATCGTCAACAATGTTATTTGGTTTCGTCCCACAACGACAGGTTGTGCACGCATAATGAGGCTACGCGACTGCACTAAAAAAATTAATATCCTGATGAAAATCCTTTATAATCATAACAAATTCGCATTTAAATCTTTTTATTTAAGTTTGGTCCGACTACGGATTGCAAAGAATATTATATTTTAGTTTATCTTCTTTATGTTGAATTAATGATACACACACTGTAGAGAATTTTCGCTGGAAACAACTTCTTTGAACCAACGTGCCAAGAATCGGTAACATCTGCCTACGTGACATTCCCCCATTTCAAATTGGGTCATATCGTCAACTGCACGGCTTATCATATTTATTTTTATTCTCGAATGATATTCATCTGTCTTATATATTCCAAGAAAAATCGCAGTATAATCCAGTATTGCAAAAACGTCACCACTGAATGTTGATAAAATAATATGTTCTCGGGTTGGCACGAGCCCATACTTATTTTCTTTTATTCGCAATTGAATTCGGTTATCGGCCGGAAAAACGTATCTTCGAAATTCGAATTGTCGGTTCTGATTCGTCTGGGGAATAAGCCGAATATATCCAAGTTTTGCAAGTAAATAGCCAAGTACTTCATGCGGTGGAGGCCTGCCCGGAGGAGAACTGGACTGTCTGCAGGAGCAGAAGAACTGGGATTACGTTCGACATTGGGATTCCGTTCGAACTGAAGTAAATCGTAATATGCAGTAGCTTTGATAAAACTTATTGAGAAGATTGCTTGACTTTTGCCTGCTGGACAATCCCTTTTTTCATCTGGAGTCAAATTCTCAACTGCGCCACTTATCATGTTTATTTTTATTCGCGAACTATTTTGAACTTTCCTATAAATTCCACGAAGAGTCCCACTACTATCCAATATTGCAAAAACGTCATCATTGGATGTTGATAATACAATATATTCTGCGGTTGGCAAGGACACATATTTATTCAGTTCTACTAGAAATTTAATTGGCAATTCGGCAGGAATAACGTATCTTCGACATTCAAATTGTTGGTTCTGATTTTTGCAAGGAATAAGCCGAACATATCCAAGTTGTTCTAATGTACATCCCAATACTTGATCTAAAGGAGGCCTGCCGGGTGGAGAAATGGACCTGTTACGAAAAGGAGCCTCCTCTGGCGAAATCCGGTAAGGCGAATGTTGTCTAGCAGCAGAAGACGAAGAAGCAGAAGGATCAAGATCACGTTCGCTTTGAGGATTTCTGTCGGCACCTAAAATTCTTCAAAAATTATTATTTAAAATCTAGTGCTTTTTGCACAAAAACAAATTATTTAAATATTGTAAATGTTCTTTAAAGTTTAGTAATTTTTGTTAACAATTGCAATCTTCGAGAAGAACACTAAAATGGCATAATAAAAAATTGTTCAAGATTGTAAATCTTATGTTTTTTTATCAAAATACGCAATTTTCAATTTAAAAAGTTAACATAACCTAAAACTGTGAACGTTGTGAATGTTCTTGGAAATATTATTATTTTTTTTTTTCTCGAAGTATTAATTAATTAATCAACATAATGATTTTTGTTTGAAAATATCAACTTTCTATATAAAACGTCAAAATAACATAAAATTCTTCAAAAATTATTATTTGAAACCTAGTGATTTTTGCAACAAAATCGACTATATAAACCTTGTATATATTCTTTGAAATTTAGTAATTTTTATTAACAATTGCAATCTTCTTCTATGAAAACCACAAATATAACAAAAAATTGTTTAAGATTGTAAATCTGATGTTTTTTGTTCAAAATCAACCATTTTCAATTTTAAAAGTTAACATAACCTAAAACGGTTAACGTTGTGAATGTTCTTGGAAACAAATAAATATTTTTTAAGTATTCATTTTCGGCGAAAAACACTAAAATAATCGAAAATTGTTGAAAGATTATAAATCTTGTTTAAATTATAATGATTTTTGTTTGAAAATACAAATTTACGATGAAAACGCCTGAATAACCCTGAAATCTTTAAAAATTATTATTTGAAATTATAATTATTATATTATGATTATATATTATTATATATAATATTATATATTATTATATTAAATTATAATTAAAAAAATCTAGTAATTTTTGCACACAAAAATCGATTATTTAAATATTGTAAATATCCTTTAAAATTTAGTAATTTTTACTGAATGTTCCGTAAAATATAATGTTTTGTTGAAAATATTAATTTCCGAAGAAAAATACTAACGTAATTCCAAATTATTTAAAGATTTTGAATCTTTTTGAAAATATAATGATTTTTGTTTTAAAATACCAGTTGTCGGTGTAAAACTCGAACGTAACCGTAAATTGTTCAAAAATGATTAGTCTTCCGTGAAATCTAATGATTTTTCAATAAAACTTGCTATTTTCGACGAAAAAAAACTAACAAAATCAAAAATCATTGGATTGTAATTATTTTTTGACATCTAATAATTTTTTAATTAAAAATACATATAATTTCCCATTAAAAACACAAAAGTAACATAGCATAAATTGTTCAGAATTTTAAATCTTCATCAAAAATTTTTCCTCTGAAACTATTCAAAAATTCCCATCAAAAATGCTAATATAATTCATAATTGTTAATAGGTTTTAAATTTTGTTCAAGTTATGATTTTCGTTTTAAAATAGCAATTTTTGAGTAAAATGCTAACGTGACCTAAAATAAAAAAAATAAAATATGAACCTTTAAAAACCAACGCTTTTGGTTTAAAACCCGCTAAACGGTAAAAACGCTGAAAAAAATTTAATCTTTGAAATCTAATAATTTCTGATTAAAAATACCCTTTTCCGATAGAAAATGCTAACATAACCTAAAATGGTTAAAATGGAGAATCTTGATTATTTCTATTTGAAAATGCACCAAAAATTGAAGTCTTTAAAGCTTTATGATTTTAGATTAAAATTCTTTTCTTAAACAGGGTGTCCTGCGACTTTGAAAACCTAGAAATCTTGAATTTTTCACGAGAACCTTAAATTAAATTTTTTTCTTATAAAACCGTTATTTTATTGAAATGCGAAAAGTAATTTAAATCTTTTAGTCTATTATGAAAGAAACATCCAGTTTAGAAAAAATCTTACTATTGAAAAGTTTTTTATTTATCAAGATATAATTTATCTTTTAAAAGTTTTATCTATTATTTATCTATTTATTTATTTATATTTATCACATGATATTCAACTTACAAAATATAAAATTTACTGTTGAAAATTTCGATGTTAATTCAGTTTCAGAATTAGAATTTTACGGATTTTAAAGATTTAAAAAGGCGTCAGATTTCAAATATTTCACAAAGCTTTTAAAACTTTCAAAAGATTTAAAGGATTTCAAACATTTGAAGAAGGGTAGAGTACACCAGATTTCAAAGATTTTAGAAGATTTGAAAGATTTCACTAAGATTTCAAATAATTCAATGATTTCAACGAATAAAAAAGATTTCACAAACAAATTTCACAAAAATTTCCCAAAGATTTCGAACATTTCCAAATATTTTAAAACATTGAAATGTTTGTAAAATTGTTTGCAAGGGCATAGTAAACTATATTTCTAAAGATTTTACACAGATTAAAAATATTTCAGCGATTTCAAATGAATACAAAAAATTTCACAAAGATTTCATAACAATTTCGTAAAGATTTCAAAAGAATACAAAATTTCCAAAAATTAGAAAAAGGGTACAGTACCCCAGATTTAAAGATTTCGAACATTTCGTAAAGATTGCAAGGATTTTAAAGATTTAAAAAAGGCGCGCACGCCAGATTTCAAATATTTCACAATAATTTCACAACGTTTTTAAAACTTTAAAAAGATTTAAAGGATTTCAAAGATTTGAAAAAGGGTACAGTACACCAGATTTCAAAGATTTTAAAACATTTCAAAGATTTTAAACGATTTCAAAAGATTTCAAAACAGTTAAGAAGATTTGAAAGATTTCACGAAGATTTCAAATAATTCAATGATTTCAACGAATAAAAAATATTTCACAAACAAATTTAAGAAAAATTTGACAAAGATTTCACAAAAATTTCCCAAAGATTTCGAACATTTCCAAATGTTTTAAATTTAAAACTTTCATATGGTTTAAACAAAATTTATAAGGGCATAGTAAACGAGATTTCTAAAGATTTTACACAGATTAAAAATATATTAATGATTTAAAATGAACACAAAAAATTTCAGAAAGATTTCACAAATATTTCAAAGATTTCATAACAATTTCGTAAAGATGCAAGGATTTTAAAGATTTGAAAAAAGCGTGTACACCAGATTTCAAAGATTTCGAACATTTCTAAAGATTTTAAAACTTTCAACAGATTTTACACAGATTAAAAATATTTTAATAATTTCAAATGAATACAAAAGATTTCACAAATATTTCAGATTTCATAATAATTTCGTAAAGATTGCAAGGATTTTAAAGATTTAAATTATTTCGAACATTTCTAAAGATCTCAAAACTTTCAAAGGATTTTACACAGATTAAAAATATTTTAATAATTTCAAATGAATACAAAAGGTTTTAGAAAGATTTGATAAATATTTCTTCAAAATTTCATAAAGATTTCAAAAGAATACAAGAATTCCAAAGATTTCAAAAAGGTTCAAATCTTTTCTCAAAAATAAATTATTTGGCTGCTTTTGCTATTTTTCAGAAACAATTTCTCGGTATGTTTGCTAGCTCACTTGTTTCCTGAGTAGGTCTTCGCTCCTAGTAGAAATTAGAGATGAAAGCAGTCTTTCATGAACATAAAGCTCAAATACATACTAAACCAGAAAACGATTGTCAAAAAGTGGAATTTGAAGAAAATTCTATGAAAATTTGATAGAAATTATGCAACATTAAATCAACTAAACTTCAAGAATCAAATTTTGGAATCTAGAATATCACTATCAAATTCTATCTTTTGAGAAATCGTATGCTTTTCTATCTCCAGTATCTCATTGAAACTCTTGGAAATCCTATCCAGACCAAAATTTATCAAATCCTATGCTTCATAATGTACTTGAGTCAAATTCTATATTCTGGAATCTTTGGAGTACATATCTAGCCTTATCCGACGAGAAGTCTTACACTTTTTCATCAATAACTTCTCATTTGAATTCCAACAAATCTTATCCACTCAGGAGTTCCATGAAATCCTATGTATCAGAATCAGCACAAAAATTATATGAATTAATATCTATAGATTGCTATTCCAAATTTAAATCCAAGATCATTAACTGTATAATCCATTTATTTCAAGGTACCTTTCAAGTCCAAATCGCGAAGCTAAAAATCTGAAACCCTTCTTGTGCATTAATTTGTTATTCTGATCATTTGTTTAGAATATAAATATTTAAAGTTCATGAATAGAGGCCAAAAATAAAATGTTTTTTCGACTTTCGATGTCTAGAAGGCAAAATTTGTTCTTGATTGTAAAAGAGTTCGTTGTTTCTATGTGTTATTTTCACCTACAGCCCCAAGTCCCGGTAAAATGATTTCGGACCCAGAAAGAAGAAGATAAATTGAACAATGAAATACCTAACAAATAAATTATTATTTATTCAGACTTAGTTTCTATAGCGACGTTTTTTATCAATTATCAGTCATAGTTATCACAATCACTCAGTCTCTTAGAATTTCGAAAAGGTATAATTATTCATACAGACTAATCTAATCACTATAATTTGATACAAATAATAATAATCAAGGTTCTGTCTGTTAAAATCGTGAGAGCATAGCCTTAGATCTAACTATAGTTTAATTGCAGTCTTTGTTGTGATCACTTTTCAAAAGAAAAAGAAAATATAAATTAAAATTTGTTCTACGGTAGCCGAGATAGCGTGCACTGTTTTAGATAATCAAAAAATAACAAGTTTCGGGAGCCTGTTCCAGCGTGCCCAGAGATTATAAAATGAAAAATGTCTAGAGCCTGTGACAGCCTGCCCAGAATAAATTAACCAAAAGTAACAAGTTTGGCGCCTGAAACAGCGTACTCAGACCTAAATGCAGTAGAACTCGTTGGATCGGGACGGACCGGGTCTCCACTTTCGATCACGCAGGTCACTGAAACAAATCTTAGTTACACGTCCTGCTAGTGTCGTATCTAAAAATATTCAGGGCTTTAATCTTTGACCGGCCATCACAGGCTCTTAAATTTTTGTACCTACCGCACTGACTTCCGTCGTGTGGTGTCCAAAGAGACTCTGTGCGCATGCGCCTACGATGCGACGAGTTTCGATTGGACAGGTCCTACTGTACAAAGTAAAAAAGTTCTGGAGCCTGTCGCAGTGTACGCAGATAAAACAAGAAATCAATATAAAAAAAGGTCATAGAGCCTGCACAACGCATCAAGAGATAAACAAAAATATATCTGAGAACCCTGGACAGCGTACCATGCAAAACACAAAATATCTGGAACCTGTGTCAGCGTACTCAGAATTAAAAACTAGGAGCCTTTATCCTTCCAAAGCGTGGGGCTAGGCGGCTACTCGGAGGGATGATCCGGATATGAACTTCGGTACCCCTTAGTCCGCATCAAGAGACACGTTTCGTGTATCACTGTCTTCTTATGAACTCTCCAATAATGGTTGGTTGCAGGTGAGAGAAGCCTGCGCTTGCTGGCGGTCACTTCCCGGCACTATTCTTTCCGCATATCGCTTTCCGGATGAATAATTCCGTGTCGGACAGTTCTTGCGTACTCGGGTAGCCTAATTTCAGGCATTGATAAGAGTGCCCGTTTCAATTGATATCAGAAGTAAAAAAAGTTGTCATAATAAAACGTCAAATGTCTGTTGAAAAAATATTGCTTCACTATTAATTTCATTTCAAATTATTTTGTATTCTGATTACTATTATTTTTTAATCTCTATTTGAGACTGTCCGAAATGGATACGAATTCTAGAATTTCTATAAAATCTAGAAATCCTATACTTTTATATCAATATATTTCTATTAGAATTCTGTCAAATCTTATTAGTACCTGACTTGTATAAAATTTTATGTTTTGGAATCTAAAATATCTAAAAAAAAATTTATCTATTGGCAAATTCTATACTTTTTTATCAACATTTACTCACTGAAAATCCATGAATTGCTATTCAGACAAAAATTTATCCTATGCTTCCTAATGTCTGATATTTTAATCAACTGAGATTTAAAGTCTGCCCGGTCCGGATAAGATTTAATAGAGTTTCAATAAAAAACTGATGATAGAAAAAGTTTAAGATTTCACAATGGGCAGAACCTGATAGATATTTGCGATATTTCAAAACGCAGAATGTCATAGACTTCTGATGGGAAAATGTTAATTAGGAAGTGTATTGACTTTCACGACATATAGACACAAATTAAAACTTTTAAGATTCTGGAACCTAGGATTGTTCCTGGAATCTTTTTTTAGTTACTCAAGTTAAGGGCAAATCATAATTATAGAATCTGAACCACGGACACAAATAAATATTAAGTTATTCTTGAGTAATCTTAATAATTCTTGAGCATAGAATAGATATTTCACTAAAACTAAAAGTGTATGAAAAATCACAAAATCATATAATGGAAAAACAAAAGACTTACTACGAAACAACTTTATGCTGCAAACAGACTGTACTAGCTGGGTAATCTTGTGGATTATTATTAGAAATACAAAAATATTTATCCTTGAAACAAAATGTAATCGTCTGTTTCTGCTTGCAGAATTAAGTTCACAGTTTGATTGTTTGCCTAATGGCGCACCTATTCCTGGTGGTCCTTGTGGCAGCCCTTCTTCTTCTTCTTCCGACATACAACATTCTTATGCCAGTTCTCTTCCTTCTGCCAGACTTTATTCTTCGCTCAGGTCTTCTCCTGCTGAACCTCCTTTTCGTGCAAGATCCAGATCTCCTCCTGCCAATAATAGAGCTCCACCAACCAGGCTTTCGTTTTCAGACGTGCTTGGATATAGACTGGACCAGCTTCAATTTATTCGGCTCACTTCCAAAAGAAATCCGAATCGGATTTTCGACAGCCAGGCATCGATGTCTTGGAGACGAACTCAAGACAGCGCCAAGTCGAACTCAAGTCGAAGCATTTTTACTCGGGTTGTCTGGAAAATGTTATTAGGTTCGGAGAAAATTTAGGGAGAAATTTCTGTTTGTTAGAGGCGCATTTGTTTTTACATTTATTATTTTTATAAATTTGTATAGGATTATTGATATTTTAAATTCAATAAACACTCTAAACACCTTTTTTTTTTTAAATTACACTGGTATAAAAATTGTATTATTGTATTTTTAATAAATAGATAATATTTATTGAAATACAATTTTTTTAGTTACTTGAATTCGGGAATTTTCTACTTCGGATATTTTATCATTCGGAAATTTTATGTCGGGAATTTTATTATTCAGGAATTTTCAAATTCGGTAATCTTATAAACTGTTCGGGAATTTTACAGTATTGGGAAATTTAGTTTTCGGGATTTTTCACATGTCCCAAAAATACCCTATCATTCGATTCTGCCAAAATGCGAATTTAAACTAAAAAACCAGAGAATATTGAAAAAAATGAAAACTCTGTGAACTTGCTGCCTTCATGGGCTTCAAGGTTCATTGTAAAATGTGACTTTATTTTTTACTTATTTATTTTTCTTCATTTTTGAAATTATGATTCATCTTCAAATAGGGAAAATTCCGAAGACTCCCAAATGGCATTTGCGTTGACAATGAGCTATATGAAAAAGCGTATGTGGAAGATAATGATTATCTTTAAACGACTTTTAACGAATAGAATGCATTTCAATTATTTCTTCTACGGTTCCAATTCCTTGGCACTCCACTTTTATGTTAACGATACGGAAAAGTCTTTGAAGCATGTAGCTGCTGAAAACCAATTATTGGTAGTCTCTAGTTTCTACGTTTTACATGCGTCGTTAAACGATGGCAATTTGCTAGTTTACGACTACGCTAATTTTCTCTTGTTCCCATTTGCGTTGGATTCTTTTACAGATATTATTGAAGGGATGAACTTTAATTTAAAAGCCATATTCTGTTTGATCTTGAAAGTTCACATCCAATTTCTAAACAGGAAAAATATTATTACTATTATTATTATTATACTATAACGCGTTCGTTCCGCAACACTGATCTGAACCAGGTCGCTGATCAATCTCTCTAGCAAGCACCCCAGACGAAGAGCTTCACAAAGTCATTATGTGAAGCTCTCCACCCCGACGCATTAGTATCCAAGATCTTTTGATTCAGGCGTCACTCACTCTACTGATACTCTTCATCATGCATTTCCCATAAACTATTTGTCGCCACACTTTGCTGTCCTGGCATACCTTCTTAGCTTACTTCACGTCCATTCAATTCCTCGTGCAAGGTCTTGTGTTTCTATGGCTTTTTATATCTTTTGGACAATGTTTGAAATTTGGAATTCCAGAAAGGAGAGAGCCTGGCCAAAAAACTTCTTGTTAAAAATTCCTTAGCTTTTCTCTGATTTTTCCCTAAGCAATTTTTCACTTTCCCTGATCATTAATATTCAAAGACGAGCATTTTAATCTTATAAAATTTTTAACGTAGAATCTTTGTAAACGGAATAAAAAAAGTTGAAATTTCTACCAAAAAGACGAATTTTTAACCAAATTGTTTAAGTTTCAACCAAATGATCGAATTTTCAAACAAAAAAGATTAAGCATCGACCAAATACAGTTGCATTTACAATAAAATTTTTTAATTCTTTAGAAGACAGTTGAATGATCAACAAAAAAGGATGAATTTTCAATCCAAAATGACGACTTTTCTATCGAAATGGATGAATGTTTAACAAAGCAGTTGAATTTTCAACAAAAAAAGATGACTTTTCAAAAAAATAATTAAATTTTCAACAAGACACTTGAATTTTTAGGCAAAAAAAAAAAGAATCATTTTCAACCGAACAGTTCCAATGTTAACCAAATAGTTGCATTTATAACAAAATAGTTGAACTTTAAAGCAAAAGAGACAAATTTTCAACTAAGTAATAAAACTTTTAACCAAATAGTTAAATTATCAACCTACAGAGAATAATTTTTAAACAGAAACAATTGCATTTTCAAACAAACAATTGAGTTCAAGGAATTTTCAAATAAAAATCGAAAAGTTAAATTATCAGTTAAAAAAATTAATTTGTTGATACTTCCAACAGAAACGTTCATTTTCAACCAAGAAAGATATCTTTTCTATCATAAAAGATGAATTTTCAACGAAATAGTCGTACCTTCAGTCAAAAAAGATTAAACTTCAACCAAATCATTTCATTAACAATAAAATATTTCAATTTTCTACCCAAAAAGTTGAATTTTCAACAAAAAGGTGATTCTCAAGACAGATATGAATTCTCAACAAAAAGATAAATTCTCAACGAAAAATGTAGTAGTTAATATGAAAAAAGAACGAATAAAAAAAATCTTTTTAACCAAATAGTTGAATTTTCAACTTACAATAATAAATTCTGAACAAAAATGGTAATATTTCATATTTACACTAAAAAAGATTAAGTTTCTTCCCAAAAAGAGACGAATTTTAAAAGTGAAAAGACGATTTTTTGATAAAACACATGAATTTTCAAACAAATAGTTGAACTTTCAACTAAAATTGATAAATTTGCAACCAAAGGAGTAAACGTTAAATTTCTGATTAAAAAAATAATCCCCCCCCCCCTAAGAAAAAAATTGCATAAAAATCGTAAAATTTTCAACAAAATAGTCTAATTTTTAAACAAAGAAATGAATTTTCAACATTAATTGATGAATTTCCAAACCAAAAAGAGGAATTTTCAAAAAACAACTTTTAGTCAAGAAAGAAAAATAAGTGTATCCATATAGTTGAACTTTCAAGCTAAAAGACGAATTTTCTGTAAAATAGTTCAATTTTCAACCAAAGTTCATTCAAATTTTTAAGTTTTTAAGCCAAAAGACGAATTATCTGTAAAACAGTTGACAATTCAAATTGAGAAGATTAGTTTTCTACTAAGAAAGATTAATTTTGAACTAAAAAAGATCCAGTTTCAACCATAAATGGATAAGTTTCATTTTTAGTTAAAAGAATAAATTTTAAATAATAAAAAAATATAATTTTCAAGAAAACACATGAATTTTTAAACAATTAGTTGAATTTTAATATAAAACAGATCAGTTTTCAAGCAAAAATAGAAAAGTTAAATTTTCAGCTAAAAAATTACCCCCCCCCCCCCCAAAAAAAAAATTTTAAAAAAAAAAAAAAAAAAAATTTTAAAAAAAAAAAAAATATAATTTTCAAAAAAACACATGAATTTTTAAACAATTAGTTGAATTTTAAAAAAAAACAGAACAGTTTTCAAGCAAAAAAAGAAAAGTTAAATTTTCAGCTAAAAAATACCCCCCCCCCCGAGCCGATGTCATTTTTTTTAGATGACAGTTACTCCCGGTGGGACCCTGCGGTGGTTGTTAACCTTTAGTTTTTATACATATATATATAAATAATGCATATATCATTTACACGTGTAGCAAAGATTTCCTTTGTAATCTTACAAACTATGACTTACAGGTTAATAATTTTATGAAGTAAATATAGGCTTCCCAAAATTATTCCATCATTCCAGACAAACTTGGACATACAATATATATGTTATTTGAAAAATAATTTTAATGACAAAAATCGAAACTTTTTCATTCTCCTTTCCTTCATAAACAATCGTGTCCATAAGCTCTCGCATATATTGTTGCCGAAAACCTGATTGGTTGCACACTGCATGAATATGGCTTTTAGTGGCTGTTTTGAGTTATAAAGAAAAAAATAATTAAATTGTAAATGATTCTTTAATAATAAAAAACTTAACCTCTTGACATGTTTTCAAAATGACAAAAGGATGCTATTCATGAACCCGTGAACATATTAAATCAGGTTGTATGCATTTACTATTTATCTACTAATAAATATTAGGAATGTTCTGCATTATCAAAATTGAATCAAAATTTCCAAATGAATAAAAAAAATGGTCCCTAACAAATCTCTTTGAAATTTATTTGATTTTCATTTACGTATTGCAGAGTAGGTTCATTTTTTGAATTATGGCTTTTTTATAGGAAGAATTTCATTTTATATTAAAAAGCGTTTCAAGTTCTTCTTTTCGTTTTCAATAATTATAATTTAATAAATCATTTGAAGAAACTCATATGGAAAGAGGAATGTGAAATATTAATTATTTCAACAATAAGAAAAATAATTTTCAATCATAAATGAATATATTTTATAGGAAAAGTGTTTGGGCGTTTATTTTGCATCATATTTTGATGGGTTATAATATTATTGTAAAAAATATAAACTTATTTTGTATTGTATTGGAAACTCCTTATATTTTTACAGCTTCCTATGCAATTTTCATGAATGACTTTCCAGACAAAAATTTTTGCTTATCTTCGAAATTTTATTTCATTATATATCATTTTCTCCTAAAACAAAAAGTAATCTATTTAAAAATTACGGAAATGTCGAAGTTTTGTCTGTCTGTCGTTGTCGTCGTCGTTGTTTTCTGTAAACCGGATAACTTTGAAAGACTAATCGGATCAGTTTGTAAATTGGCATATATGTTCTTAGGGAACAAATATTTGAATATTCAATTATTCTGAATGTGCCACGAATAATAATTAAATCAGCAAATAAGATAAGTACCGAGATCTGAGATCATCAATCTACGTTCTTCGAATCATTCTATTTGTGTGAATAAATAAGGTTCGTTATTGAATTAGAAGTAATAAAAGTTAGTATATATAGCAGCCATTTATAGAGTCACTCCTCGCACAGAATTTTGGAAATATTAGTTTGATTTTCTCTCTCACTGAGAGTGCTCAGGAGAAATGAAGATTATTACTACTATGCTACTCATATTCTTAGGATTCCTTCATTTCAGAGGTAAGTGAATTATAATATTATAATTAATATTCATAAAGAATATTACATTTATTTGCTCAAACATTTTCATACTTGAAAGCAACCAATTTGAATTGTTCATTCATAAATTTGCCAAACATAAATTTTAAACTTAATATTTGAATTTTTAGCCAAACGCATTATGAAACCTTTTCTCAATCATGAATCATGGCATTTTTATACATGAAACAAAAAAATATACGAAAAATTATTTTAACTTTTATTTTTCTAAACTGGTAGTAAATATAGCAAATACGAAAAATTTTGAAATCACAGATCAACAATGGTTCTCCTTCCATTCTATTTAATTTAAAGAATAAATGAAGCGTGTTATTGAATAGGCCATATTTATTGACAAAGCGTCGCTTGAAGTGATTCTAAAATAAATAGTCATTTTAAAATTGAAGCCTTGACAGAGATAACGCTGCATCAACAAAATTTAACTTCTGCTGAAGTTTTTTCTGTTTCATGACATACATAGTTTATACGATATTGAGCAAACTATCACATATGAACTCCGAGATTTTTTCAATCGTCTGTATTTTAAGATTTTTCTTGTGTCAAAAATGTTCGAAATCACGATACTACAAAAAAATGGTATAAAAGTCATAAACGAATTTTAAAAAATTTTTAAATGTTATATAAGGTATTGAAACAGTTTAAAAAACTTTAAAGACAATTCCGTTGTTTAGAAGACGACAAACCAATTTCTAATGATACTTATTAATGACTTTATTTTTGCAAAGTTGCCATTTTTTTTAATATACTTATAACCTTAGTAATAACATATAGCTTTTGGACAATGGCCAAAACGGGACTCTATGGATAACAAGAAGAAAACTGTTTTTTGGCCCCTAACATATATGAAATTCGATCAGAACTGAGGGTCATCACTATTTTTCATTAATTGCTTAATCTTG
Source organism: Andricus grossulariae (assembly GCA_011634705.1). Lineage (NCBI taxonomy): Eukaryota > Metazoa > Arthropoda > Insecta > Hymenoptera > Cynipidae > Andricus > Andricus grossulariae. Next base: position 25,385,387 of record JAABKJ010075445.1, on the reverse strand, counting down.
AATAAAATGAGAATATTTGGAACAAATGCAACACCTTTATTCAAGTAAAAGTGCATTTCTCTAAATGCTTAAATTTTCAACAAAAGAATATGGATTTTCAAAGGAGAAAGCAAAGCATATTTGATATTCCAACTAAGAAATATGTTTATTTTGAATCAAAAACTGTTGAACTTATCCGAAAAAGAAGAATTTTCAACACAGAGTTGAATCCTTAACCAAAAGGATTAATTTGTAACCAAATACCAATTTACACCTAAATACATAAATTTTCAACCACTTGAATGATATTTCAACTAAAAGGGATAACTTTGAAACCAAAAACAGAATAATTAAATTCGAGTTAACAAAAAATTGTTTGAAGAATTTTTAAGAAAACATTAAAATCCTAAGCCAATAGTATAAAGCTTTCATAAAGTAGTTCAACTTTCTACCAAGTAGTTGAATTTTCACCAAATAAATATGAATTCTTAGTGAACAATTTATTAGTTGAAATTTTAACTTTGAATGATCAATTTTTAGCCAAAAATGGAAAAGCATAGGGAATAAAGGAAAACCTGCGAAGTCTGTACTCATATGCCTTACTTGTGAAATAAGATCACTAATGCTAATTTTTTCAAGCATTTAAAAAAATTGTCATTTATATGTAGCTTTTTCATGTGCAATGTCACATTCTGCATTAACTTCATAAATCTATATTTTTTGACACAAAAATTAGGTGCAGATGGATATCCAGGCTATATTCGTCCGTTCACCGTTTTCTTCCAAATGCAAACTGACTCTTATTTTGTAAAAAAAATCAAAGAGACGGAGTTTTCGGCGAATGAGATACTCGTAAGCTGGATCACACTTCGGAATAATTCTACTCATTTTCAGGACTACAACGTTTTTTTACAAACTTCAGGGAATCGACGTTTTCTTTCAAAGCCGCGTTTCTTAGTGCTTCTTATTTATTATCCCAAATTTTCAACTCTATGTGGCTATTCGTGTGAAAATAAGTATACAAATAAAAAAAGTGTCGGTAAGGTAGGAAGCCGGCCACGTGACCCACTCGTCACATGGCCTTAAGTAGAAAATTCAACTATTTGGTTAAAAATTGATGTATTTTCGTAAAAATAGTATTTTCATAAAAAATTAATCTTCTTGGTTAAAAATTCATCTTTTTAAGATAAAAATTCAGCTATTTGGTGAAAAAGTCAACTATTTTGTTGAAAGTTTAATTATTTTGTTCAAAATTCAACTATTTCGTGAAAGTCATTTTTTTTTGTCGAAAATTTAATTGTTTTGTTGATAATTCCTCTTTTGTATTGAAAATTCATCTTTTCTGGTATTTTTTGTCGAAAATTCAACTTTTCGGTTTGAATATTAAACTATTTGTTTGAAAATGAAACTACTAACAATTTTTACGTCGATAATATTGGTTTTAATGTATATCGAGATGGATTTAAATTTTATTTTTTTATTAGAGGAGTAAATAATAGGTTGAAAATACCTTTGCACCCCTCCCCCCCACACACATTGTAGTGTGTCACGTAATATGTGGACGCTCCCGAACATAATTTCAAGATATTTAATAGAAAATTATTATTTGATTAGTATTATACCATTAAGCCAAATGAAGGGGGGGGGGTATATTAATCTAGAATTCCCGTCTTGTTTCTTTGAATAACACGTTCGTTTCACAACATTGCACCGACCCATTTCGCTGATCAATCTCTATAGCAAGCACCTCAGATGAAGAGCTTCACAAAGTCACTATAAAAAGTCTTTCGTTTCAGGCGTATATCACTTCACTGACACTCTTTATCATGCATTTCTTATTTACCTATTTGTCGCCTCACTTTTCTGTCCTAAATAGAAAAATATATGAAAAGGTGTGAAAATTATCCGACACTGAAGTTTCTTCAACTAAAATAAAAAATGAGAGATAATTACAATAATTTCTGGGATTTGAAAACGTGATCTCTTCTTTATCGCACTGAAAGTAAGTACTCTAGCAAGTATTCCAGGTATTATACAAAGCATTTCCTAGCCCAGATAGTCTCACTGATAGTAAAGCCTGAGTATGAGAAAACTTGCTCCAAGGTGTACCACCCACAGGACGTCAGGAATTTAAGTTAAAGGGGCTATCGCACCTCAGCATAATTCTAGACACCATTGGCGTAATCCGAGGACAATTAAAATTTATGTATAGAGATTAGATTCAACCTCAAACTTCCTTTTTTATTTCTTTATTCTATTTTATGGGAACATTCACGGACATTTATTTTTTTATAGTCTTCATGAAACTTTATTTCAGATACAACTTCATTCTATATGTCTATTGGAAATTTTCCTTCAGATTTTATCTATGGGGCCCTGCATAAATTACGTAAAGCTGTTTTCTGAAAGTTTGAACGACGCCCCCCCCCCCCCATCTTACGCAATATTTGTCACCCAAAAATAACGTAAAACGATTTGGGTGATGGGGAGGTTTTTGGTAAAATCTCACTTTTTTATGTATTAACAAATTGGTTTAAATTTCAACCAAGTAGCTGAATTTTCAATAAAATTGAATGTCAATAAAATTAATTTTTAAATAAAAATGACAGTCTTTCAACAAGGGAGATTTTAATCGAAAAAGATTTTTCAATCAATAAAGAAACCAATTTCATGTAAAATGTTGAATTTCCAAGCTAAAAAGACGAGCTTTCTATAAACCAGTTAAATTTTCAAACAAGAAGATTAATTTTCTACCAAAAGGGGACAGATTTTCGACAAATCACATCAATTTTTTACAAAACAAGTGAATTTTCAACCGGAAAATATGAATTTTCAACGAAAAAGTTAATTTTAAACCAAAAAGTTAAATTTTGAACCAAGTAGTTAAATTTTTAGTTAAAACAATTAATTTTTAACACAAAAAGATGAATTTTCAACAAAAAAATATAATATTTGACATTTCAGTCAAGAAAATTTTAATTTAAAATCACAAACATTTGAATTTAACCTATAAAGACAAATTTTCATCAAAAGACTTGTATCCTGAACTAAAACAAATTAATTTTGAATCGAACAGTTGGATTGTTAACCAACAAAATTTATTTTCTACCAAAAAGATCAATTTTCAACAAAATACGTCAATTTTCAACAAGATAGTTACAGTTTCAACTAAAAAAGACGATTTTTTAAAATTTTTAATTTATTTTAAATTAATTTTTTAAAAAATAAAATATTTAAATTTTCATATAAAAAAATTAATTTTCAATCAAAAGCGAAACTACTTTTTATCAAAATAGTTGAATTTTTAACTAAAGAAAGAAATTTTTTCTAAATTATGAATCTTTAACTAAAAAAATTAAATTTCAAACGGAGTTCAACTTTCGACCAAATGTTTGAATTTTCTACCAGATTATTCAATTTTTGAGCCGAAAATACGAATTTTCAACAACAAGTTGAATTTTCAACAACAAAGTTCATTTGGAACCAAAACATATTGGTTTTTAATCGGGCAATTGCATTTTTAACCAAAAAATATGAAATTTATTCAAAAATAAATAAATTTTGAAACCAAAAAGACGAATTTCCAACAAAGTAGTTACATTTTTTATCAAACAAAATTTTTTAGTCAAGTAAGAAACAAAGTTAAATTTTCAACAAAGCAGTTCAACATTTAACCAAAAAGGATGACTTTCCAAAAAAATATCTTATGTAGGAAATGTTTTGACCCCCCCCCCCACGTAAGACAGTGTAGAAAACTCGTTAGCACTCCCCCCCCCACCTCCAAAAAAGACTTTTTGTAATTAATGCACGGCCCCTATCAAATTTTTTATATTCACTTTTTTCACATTTTAACAATAAATTAAATACATTTCAAAAGAATTGTCTCTACAAGCACATTTTTTTTCAATTTTTGTTCATTTCAAATTAGATTTCTTCCAAATTGAATGCTAGTAAGGATAATGTTTTATTTTGTGCAAATTTTACATTAACTCCGTGCCATTTTTGCAATTCTTAAGATATTAAGGTTTGTCTTGTTTAAGATAATTTGTAAATCTTATTAAAATCTATTACAAATAACACTTTTAACTCACAGATCTCTTAAAAACAAAAATTGCATATTCTTGAAAATGATCTAACGTTTTGAGTTTTGGTCCAATTCAATTCCAATTCAATTCAATTCCAATTCAATTCCAAAAAATCCAATTCAATTATTTTTCTAACAAAGTTTTTGGATTATCATTATTTAAACAATCATTAGATAAACCCATAAAATGTGATCTAAATTCATCAATTTTATTCTCAGGTATTTTTTTAATATTGGATTCAAAAATCGAGTGCGAAGCACGAGTTACGTGATGAGAATGTGTTCGTTAAAGCCAAAGGAGCTTTAACAAAAGAGAAGTAACAATCACCAAATTACAATTGTCGATGATTTGACCTTTAATTTTAAAATCCAATTATTTTTGGTTGAAAGATAAATTTTCTTTAGTTGTAAAGTCTTCTAATATATATATATATATATATATATATATTCTACTATTTGGTTGAAATTTTTATTATTTTGTTAAAATGCAACTATTCCCTTGAAAAGTCATCTTTTTGATAAAAAATTCAACTACATACTTGATTGAAAGTTGAACTACTTAGTTCAAAATTCATTTTTTCGGTTGAAGATTCATCTGATTGGTTGAAAATTTAACTGTTTTGTTGAAAATTCTTTTCTATTTTGATTGGTAAGTGGTCTTTTTCGGTAAGAAGTTAAACTATTTTGTTGAAAATTTATATTTTCTGGTTGAAAATTCATCTTTTTCGGTAGAAAGTTAATGTTTTTAGTTAAAAAATGATCTTTTTGATTGAAATTTCAATCATTTGGTTGAATGTTGAACTCTTCTGTAGAAATTTTTTTTGACTCACCATTTTTGTTGAAAATTAATTTCTTTGTTTGGAAACTGAACTATTTTTTTAATTCGTTTATTTATTGGGTTGATAATTAATTTTTTTCTGAAAATGTCACTATTTCATATCTAGGTAAAAATTGATTTTCAAGTGGAAAATTGATCTTTTCTAGCCAAAAATTCAACTATTTAGTTGAAAATTCATGTATTTGGTTGAAAATTCGTCTTTTTTCGTAGAAAATTAATCTTCTGTGTTGAAAATTCATTCTTTTTGCTTAACAGTGCAATTGTTTGGTTGAGAATTTAACTCTTTTGGTTAAGGAATCAACAATTTGGTTGAGAATTCGTCTTTTATGGTTAAGTTCGACTGATTTTTATTTTAAATTCAAATATTCTTTTAGATGAGATATCAACTATTATGTTTCGTTCAGATTTCATTTTTTTGGTTTAGGATTCATCATTATAGTTGAAAATTCAACTAATTGGTTTTAAATTAACTTTTTTGTTTAGAATTCATATTTGCGGGTCGAAAATTCAACTATCTGGTTAAAAATGCAACACTTTGGTAGAAAAGTGAACTATTTGGTTATAGGAAGAAAACTATTTAGTTGAAAATTTAATTATTTGGTAGGAAATTTACTTTTTTGTTGAAAAATCATATTTTTGGGTTGAAAATTCAACTGTTTTGTAGATAATTCGCCATTTTGGCTTCAAAATCCAATAATTGTGTTTAAAATTCGTCATTTTTGGTAGAGGATTAAACTTCTTGGTTAAAAATTAATCTTTTGTGATTGAAAATTCAACTACTCGATTGAACATTTTTTGTTGTTAAAAATTAATTCTTTCATCTAAAAATGTAACTATTCCATTTTTGTTTGAAAATTTATCCTTTATAATGTGAAAATTCAACTATTTGGTAGAAAATTCATGTATTTTGTTGAACATTCATCTTTTCAGGTAGAAAATTAAACTTATTTGTTGAAATTTCATCTTTTTCGTTGAAATTCAACTATTTTATTAAAAGTTTGTCTTTTTGCTCCCTCATAAAGGTGGCTTTATAATGTTCAAAATTTCGAAAAAAAACTAATTCATTTAATTAAACGTTCCTCAATTTAAAAAATGTCTCATTCAATGTTCTAAGCAATTGTCCGGATTTCTAAAAATATTTATTGCATTTTTTTAGCACTTTATAATATTTAAAAAATCGATTTTTTAAAGTAAAACTTTTTTCATTAACATAATTCAAAGTTGATGCAAGAATATAAAAGATTCCTCGGTTCGAGACGAATCGATTGACCTATAATATTAATACAGTTTATCAAAGAGTACGGAAGTTATCGTCATTTATATTATATTTAAAATCGATTTTTATAGTAAAAATTTTGTCATTCTCATAATAATTTAAAGTTTATGCGAGGATAGAAAATATGTGTTGATTCGAGACAAATCGATTGACCAATAATATTGATACATTTTAATGAAGAGTAAGACAGCTATGGTAATGCATAATATTTGATAATACGGTTTTTTATAGTAAAACTTTTTTCTTTGACATAATTCAAAATTGATGTAAGAACGGAAAAAATTCCTTGTTTCGAGGCCAATCGATTGACCTATAATATTAATACACTTTATTGAAGAGTAAGGAAGTTATACTCATTTATAATATTTGAAACATTTTTTTTCATCGACATAATTCAAAGTTGATGCATGAATAGAAACAACTTTTTGATCATAAGTTTTAAAATAAAATTATTCTGACAATTTTTGTGAAAAAATCATAAATCGGGGAGAGGTATAGGGTGCGTCAGAACTTCCGCCTTCTCTTTTCGAGCTCGAAAAATTACCATTTCAAATACAAATTTTTATTTGTCTGATGTACCATAGTATTTTTAACATTTTTTGTTGAAAATTCATCTTTTTTTTATTGAAAATTAACTTTCCTCTTCAAATTTTATCTTTTCCGTTTTAAAAATCGACGTTTTTCTAAAACATTCGACGTTTTAGCTTGAAAAATTAACTCTTTTTTGTGAATCCGTCTTTTTGGGTAGAAAATTAATTTTCTTGGTTTAAAATTCATCTATTTGATTGAGGATTCAACTATTTTATTAAAAATTCGTCGTTTGTAATCAAATTCAACTGGTTGAAATTCTTTTTTTTTCTGGTCGACAAGTAATTTTTTAAAGTGAAAATTTAATTATTTCATTTTTGGTTGGAAACTTAGTTTTTTAGTTCAAAATTCAACTATTTCATTAAAAACTCATCTTTGCAGGTTTGAAATGCAGATATTTCGTTAAAATTAAACTATTTTGTTGAAATTTAAATCATTTTGTTGAGAATTTAACTATACAGTTAAAATCATCTTTTTGCCAAAAACTCAACTTTTTTTGTTAAAAATTCGTCCTTTTGGATTGAAAATTCATGTTTTATGGTAAAAAAAGTCGTCCCTCTCTTTGCTTAATATTACATTTATTGTTGGAAATTAAATTTTTCGTAGTAAATCTTTTTTGGTTAAAATCCGACTATTTAACAGTTTGCCCTGTTTTGAGACAATTTTGGGTTACGATTAATAATAATTCATCAGCAAAAGGAATTTAAAAGTGAACGAAAAGAATATTATTTGACGACAGATTAACAAAAATGGGGTGAAACAATGACACTGTGACATTTTGTACATAGTTCATAACATAGTAACCAAAATTATTTTGTATCTTCATTCATTCATCCATTCAATAAATAATATATATATAAAAAACTAAAGGTTAACAACCACCGCAGGGTCCCACTGGGAGTAACTGTCATCTAAAAAAATGAAATTAGTGCTGATTTGAATCCTACAAAGTTTATTTGGAAAATGTTATTAGGTTCGAAGAAAATTTAGGGAGAAATTTTTTTCTGTTTGAGGCGCACGTGTTTTTACAATTATTTGTTTATACAATTTTTATAGAATTATTTCAATTCTAAATTAAAAGAATAATTGATAAAAATTACATTTTAAAACAAAATTTCTTTGATAAAAATATTTTATCATCGTATTTTTAATAAATAATATTTATTAAGAAAAAATTTCACAATTATTCAAATTCTGTAATTTTATAATTATGGATTATTCTAGTTCGGATATTTCATGATTTGGTAATTTTTTGTCGGAAATTTTATTATTTGGGTATTTTCAAATTCAGCAATATTGTGAACTGTGCAGGAATTTGATTATTTTCGGAATTTTATTATTTGAGAGTTTTACAGAGTCGGGAATTTTATTTTCGGGATATTTCAGTCGTCCCTAGAAGCACAGAAAATTGGCTTAAAAATTAAATAATTCGCTGTATATCCAATTTGTATTCCTGGGTCTTGGAGATTTTGTTCCTAGTGCATTTAGGTCACTGGTAAACGGGGGTGAATTTAATAGGAATTACCTCTCAGAAAATATGTTATCAAAATCCGAAAAAATTGGGTAGACTTTTTTGACCTCTAGGTATGTAACAAAAATGTAAACCTCCAAAAATTTAAAAACTCTGCAAACAAGAAATTTTTGAAACATTTTTTTCAGCGCGGATAACCAAGCTGTATGCAAAGATATTATATATATTTGCTATATGTCTTTCGATTCCGAACTAATTATAATCTTTTAGGATTCTAAAACAATTTACAAAACACTAATTGTAAATTTTAAAAATTGTTAAGGCCTAAATTTTACAACTTGATTTTTAACAATAAAATTTGCCTCATTTTCAAAATGCAGGCTTATTGTTTGAATTTTTACAATTTTCGTTGTAGGTTATCGATTAGGTCAAAAATAAGAAATTCTGGTATTGGGAATTGCTAAAGCGTGAAAAAGTCAAAAGTTTAAATTTAAACGTTAAAAATGTGAAAATACACATCCTCTGCTTTAAGTTTTGTTTTCGAAATATATCTTGAAATCAACGCATTTTAAATTCAATGTTTTCAGCTGCATTTAGATTGGAGTATATAGATTTTTTTTGGTTAAAAATATAAATTAATTAAAATATTTGATTTATTTTTCACAATTTTAATTTATAACCTTTAAAATTGAACAAATAATTATAGGTCAAACATGAAAAAGTAGACTAATTTCACATTTATAGCGTTTCTATTATATATTGAATCATTTAAACCTCTGAAATTTCTTAAACTTTTTTGAAAACTTTTTAAAATACTTTTTTGTGTATGAGAAACAACATTCTTCCATCTCAAACCCGTATATGGAAGAATGTTGTTTCTTATATACATGAAAATTATTTTTAAAAGTTTTCAAAAAAATTTTAATAAATGTCAGAGGTTTAAATGGTTCAATATATAATAGAAACGCTATAAATTTGAAATTAGTCTACTTTTTCATGTTTGAACTATAATTATTCAATTTTAAAGGTTATAAATTAAAATTGTGAAAAATAAATAAAATATTTTAATTCATTTATATTTTTAAACAAAAAAGTTTGTATACTGTTATATAAATGCAGCTGAAAACATTCAATTTAAAATGCGTTGAATTCAAGATATATTTCGAGAAGAAACCTGAAAGCAGAGGATGTGTATTTTCACATTTTTAACGCTTAAATTTAAACTTTTGACTTTTTCACGCTTCAGCAATTTCCAATACCGGGATTTGTTATTTTTGTCCTAACCTATAACTTACAACGAAAATTGTAACAATTCAAACAATAAGCCTGCATTTTGAAAATGAGGCAAATTTTAATGTTAAATATCAAGTTGTAAAATTGAGGCCTTGCAAATAAAAAAAAATTACAATTAGTGTTTTGTAAATTGTTTTAGAATCCTAAAAGAGTATAATTAGTTCGGAATCGAAAGACATATAGCAAATATATATAATATCTTTGCATACAGATTGGTTATCCGCGCTAAAAAAAAATGTTTAAAAAATTTCTTGTTTGCAGAGTTTTTAAATTTTCGGAAGTTTACATTTTTGTTTTACACCTAGAGGTAAAAAAAGTCTACTCAATTTTTTCGGATTTTATTAATTTATTTTCTGAGAGATAATTCCTAATAAATTCATTCCCGTTTACCAGTGACCGAAATGCACTAGGAAAAAAATCTCCAAAACCCAGGAATACAAATTGGATATACAGCGAATTATTTAATTTTTAAGCAAATCTTCTGTAATTGTAGGAACGACTGAAATATCCCGAAAATAAAATTCCCGACTCTGTAAAACTCCCGAATAATAAAATTCCAATAATAATAAAATTCCTGAACAGTTCACAAGATTACTGAATTAAAAAATTCCCAAATAATAAAATTTCCGACATAAAATTACCAAATCATGAAATATCCGAACTAGAATAATCCATAATTATAAAATTACAGAATTTAAATAATCAAAACATTGTTTCTTAATAAATATTATTTATTAGAAATACGATGATAAAATATTTTTATCAAAGAAATTTTTGTATAAAATTTAGTTTTTAAAAATTATTGTTTGAATTTAAAATTAAAATAATTTTACAAAAATTGTATAATCAAATAATTGTAAAAACACGTGCGCCTCAAACGGGGAAAAAAAATTCTCCCTAAATTTTCTTTGAATCTAATAACATTTTCCAAATAAACTTTGTTGGATTCAAATCCGCACTAATTTATCTCGAAGTTTCTTTACAAAATTTTTTTTGTAATCAACAATTCAATTGTGAGAAAATTTGTTGTAATTTTTATAAAAACAGTAGAAAAGTTTTTTCTCTGGTATAAATATTTGATTAATTAAATTTTTTTAAATATCAAAGAAACATTTTTTCAGCACTGGTTTATGGTTTATCTCGAAATTTGTTTTTAGCTTTTTAAAATAACAATTCGATTTTCGAGGAAAAAGGTTTTTATAATTTTTTAAAAGGACTATGTACAAAAAACCTGTCTCAAGCTTCAAATCTGCAAAAATTCTATATATTCTTAAATGCGCTTGAATTTCGGTTCAGTCTAGTAATAAAAATTACACTTCCAAAGTACACAAAATTATGATTTAAAAAATCATATCTATCATTCATAGAAAAACATGAACGTATTCGAAATTGTAATATTTATATATTTATTATTATATAAATTATATTTGAAAGTTCAGTGTTTATGAAGCGATACATGTCAAACTTTTCTAACCTTAAAAAATCTTTCTACTACTTTACCGTCATATTTGACGAAGAACGAGAAAATCAGCGCTCGACTTCAGGTAAAAATATGTACCCAAATCTGACTTTTAAATCGTCGTAGCGCAAAAACTGTCCATAATTTGAGTTTTTGCCATTAGGATTTTTTGATCGGGAGAGCATAAACTAAAAAATATCACAAACTTAGAAAATTCCGCCGGGACCATTTTTCCCATGCATTTGGTGCGTGGTCCTTCGAAAAATAATTCAAACAAATTTTTATTTTATCTTCTTATACTAAAAATGCAGTGCATATTTAGGTAAAACTAATGTGCGTACTATATTAAATTCAATTTAAACCACTTCAAATTCCTAAAATTTCAAGTAAAAATATTGCATTTCTAAACAAGGTAGATGAATATTTAACCAAATAGTTGAATTTAAAAAAAAAGGATTAATTTTCTATCAAAAAGACGATTTTTCACCAAAATACATCAAATTTTCAAGGAAACGGTTGAATTTCGAACTAAAAAGGATATATTTTCAACCAAACAGTTAAATTTTGAACTAAAAAAGATCTATTTTTAACAAAAAATCAGTAGTTCAATTTTCAGTTTAAAAAACTAATTTTCAACAAAACTGATGAATTTTCGAATAAAATGATGAATCTTAAACTTTAATAGTCGAATTTCAAAGCTAGAAGATACATTTTCAACTAAAAATATGAATCTCTAACTTGAATAGTTAAGTTTTCAACAACAAAAAAATGAATTTTCAACGAAAAAGGTCAATTTATACCATAAAGACGAATTTTCAACAAAATACATGAATTTTTAACTAAAAAAAATAAATTGTCAACAAAAAATTAAATAGTTAAATTTTCAGTAAAAAAAATTATTGTTCAAAAAAGAAGATGCATTTTTCAATAAAATGATCGGATATTCAATTGGAATAGTTATTTTTTCAGTTTAAAAAATTTGACATTTTGGAACAAAGTGATGAATTTTCAACTAAAATGATGAATATTCAACTGAATAGTTGATATTGAATAGTTAAATTTGTAGTTAAAAAATTTATGTTTAAACAAACGGATACATTTTTGTCTAAAATGACAGAATATTGAACTGGATTAGTTATATTTTCATAAGAAAAAATTAAATTCCAAAAAAAAAAATTCAACAGAAAATTTAAAGTTTTGTCTGTAAGAGTTAAAATTTGTAGTAAAAAAAAATAATTTTCAGCCAAAGAAAAAACGAATCTTCAAAAAGATAACTCATTTTTCAACTAAAGAGATGAATTTTCAATTAAAATGATGAATCTTAAACCAAACATATTAATTTGTAACAAAAGAGTTTAACTTTCAACCAGGTAATTAAATTTTAATTCAAAGAAAAAAAATAATTCTGAACGGAAAAAATTGGCAAACAAACTGTTGAATTTTCAAGCAAAAAGATGAATTTTTAACCAGGAAGATTAATTTTCTACCAAAAAAAGAACGAACTTTTAATAAAATATATAAATATTCAACTAGATATTTGAATTTTCAACTAAAAACGATGCATTTTCAATCAAAAATAGAATAGTTACATTTTCAGTTCAACAAATGAATTAAAAAAAAATGTCAACAAATTAGTTAAATACAGAAGTAAATTAAATATAAAGCTAATTTTAAAAATGAAAAATCATCGTTATTCAATTTTATATTGCAATTTAAAAGAAAATAAGCACGCTCTCGAAAAAATTCCCTGAATTAAAAAAATTCCCTGACTTAAAAAAAATCCCCTGGCATTTCCAGGGTTTTCCAGGCATATACAAATTTCCTGACAATTCCAGGTTTTCCAGGTCGGTTAGACAACCTCAGTTTTTATCTGACATCATTTTATGTACATCGCCTTTAGATTTACTTTGTGACTTAGATTTTAACTCTGCTTAATGTATCTTTCATCTAAAACATTAACTTTGTAAATAATCCAAAGGATGTAAAGTGTCCCGCAGGTAACGACGATATTTGTGACCCATGTTACTATGGGCAACATCAAAGTGTCTCCTACAGGAACATACCAAATGTAACCCTCTGCTTCTGGATTCTGAAACAATTTTTAAAGAAGCCAATTACAACAAAAAAACTACCATTTCCTTTTATGGTGCAAAAAATTGTTTGCAAAAGTAACTCATTAGAAAACATTGTAAGGACTCATTTTTTTTGCAAACAGTTCATAAAAAATCGTTCCTAATGGCAATTGTTTTCGATAGTAACTGTATTCAAACTTTGGAAAATTTTGTAATAGCAATTCTGATTATTGTAATAATCAGATCAGTTGATAAAATATTGTAATGAGTACTTTATTTTAATTAAAATTTTATTAATTATAATGTAATCCATTTTTATCATATACTTTGTGCGAGTAATTAATATCAATTGTTTATAAACAATGGTGACATTTCTTTGTAATAAATCCCCTTTGTTTTCTTATAACTGTTTACAATTGAAAAGGTTTGAAGATAATCGTTCTTATTCAACATTTTTTAAAAAGAATTTGTAATAGAAGCAATTGTACACAATTTTTTGTAATTGGAAATAGTTGCAAAAAATTTGCAGAAATGAAAAGTCTTGACAAAACTTACTGTTTGTACATATTTGTTAGTAATATAAATTGTTTCTGTAGTAAATGTGTACAACTAATATTGTAAAGTCACTTATTTAAAGAAATTAAAAATGGTTTGTAAACAGTTTTTGTACTGGCATTGTATATAGAAAATTGTACTTATTAATAGAAACAATTTCTTGTAAAACAACGTGTTTATAAATAATTATTTTCAATAGTATATATTTACGAATAATTGTAATGTATAATATTTTTTCTACCGTGCTGAATGTTGTATTGTAACAGGAGCAATTGCTTACCAGATTGTAAGGGACTTCCCGCCATTTTTCAGCGAGTTCAAAACATGGGGAACAGAATTTCAGCTTCGAAATTCGATTTTCTTTGATGCTTTCATCACAACCAAGAAGAAGTTTTGGTTTCGGGATTCTAAGTTCAATGTAGCCTCCACCTTCCCGGGCTGCATGGTAACGTTGATGGATTGGCAAATTCAAAGTAACTGCAGAACCAATCAGTGGAGAGCAAACAGTAACATTTTGCGATCCTGCTTTTTCGGCAAAAAGTTCAACGTCAAATTCTCCTTCTGAGCACGACGTGATCTAAAAAATGATTGCCTTTTCAATTTAAAAATGTAGTAAATGTAGTGAATGCCAAAAATACGCATTTTTAATTAATTAGGCACTGTACCTATATTAAGTTCTAACACTTAAAACATGGCAATATATCAGAAAATGGCTTAGTATTGATCCAGTGGGCACAAAAACATTATAGTCCAGTCATCTGGCACATGGCAGTGGATTGGTGCTTTCCTGTGCATTTTAGGGATAAAAGTATTCTTACCAAAATTAAAGTAGGTAAAATATTGCGAATATCTCGAGAACGGCACATTTGCCAGAGTTCTGCTACACAGTTTTGGATTCTGGAGATCATTTTACATACTAATCAAAAAAAAATCGAATGGACCTCGCCGATCCGACAGAAAGGGGGTTGGCGTCTGGACTAACCTTCCAACTCCTTTCCTCCATGCTTTCCCTATAATATCCTCCGCTTCCTTCACTTGCCTAATTTCATTACTCATCTTACTTTGACCGTGTGCTAGCACTTCTGTCACAATTAACACTTTCACCCACGCCGTCCGAATCTCAAGCAGCCCAGCTGATTTTTCAAAAACCTTTTCTCGGCACCACTGTTCCCGTCACTACTCGAGTCAGACTAGTAACTCCAGGTTCCTTCACTCTCCCCTAGACGGCACTAGCACTGTCCATTTCCTTCAGCGTCCTTCCGGTCCGACCCTAACCTCACTATTTCGGCGTGCCTCATTTCTTCAAACACTTTTCACGTTTCTTCTTCTCTTCCACACTTGCATTCACTTCCACTGAACCCATATACCTTTCTTCACCTACTCAGTACTTCTTTTCACCTTTCCTCTCCCTTTTTCCCAACTAATCACTTCAAAACTTGCTCAGGCACCTCACATAAGTCCACCTTGTTTCCACTTCGAACCGAAATATCAATAATTCTGTTATTAATATTTTGCTACCACATTATAATTTGTAAACTTTTCCACATCTTCGAAGAGATAATAATTAAGAAATATTAAATTATAGACAAACACTTATTTTGAAGAATTCGAAGAAAAACAAGAAGCTTTTTTTTGGATGACTTTTTTTTGTAAGATTTTTAGGAAAATTCTTAATGACTTCGGTTTTATTTTAAAAGATTAATTTTCAGTTTTGAAGGTTTCAAAATGTGTCGAAAAAGAATCTGAAAGATATTAGGACAATTTTATTATTTTGCAAAATTAAAAAAAAATTAGAAAAACTGAATTCTGATTGAGTTCAAGAGAATAAAAAAAATGATATGATTGTTGGGAAAAATTTTAATTATTTTTTATTTTGAAACATCAATTTTGAGAAAATTAGAAAAGATTTCTGAATATTTAAAATGATTTCCTCATATTTTGAAACAGAATGTAGACCATTATGAAGAAAAATGGTTCCAATCTGGACATTTCTCAAGATTACAAAATTCTAGAAGTAATTCGAGTAGTTTTAGAAGACATTTCGAAAAATTTGAAGATTACGAAATAATTATAAACTTGAGAAGATTTAAAAAAATTTAACAATATGTAGATTTTTGAAAACTTCATAAAAAACCCATGAAGCTTTTTAAGAATTGGCATTTGTTTATTGTATTTTTGGAAAAAGACAAAAAATTTATCAAATTTTAAACCTCATAACTATTTTGATTTTTTTGGTATAAGGTCAAATTTTGTTTAATTGTTCAAAATCGTGTCAGGAATACAATTCCGAACCAAACTCCATAATAAAAAAGTAGAACATTTGAAAACAAATTTGGTAAAAGGATGTTCATCATAGAAACACTGTTGTAATTGTTATTATATGCTATAATAATATCACTGATGCAATTTTTTAATGCTTGTGATACTATTGTTTGATTTCATAAAAAAACTGTTTAAGATGTGACTAAATGTTTTTTTTTTTTTTTTGTAAAAATAATATTTTAGGACGTCTATTGGCCGTCCAAAAGACATCCATTTGGAACGTTCACAATTACATCCTAAAAGACATCTATGAGACAAAAATTGCCTGAAATTAGACTTCCTATAGATGTCTTAATGTTGTCTTACTGCCAAATCTACGACATCCACATTGACGTCCATGGACTTTTGTGGACGTCTTAGCAACTTCTTTTGGACGGCGCGGTGCCCGCTGGGGAGTCACCTAAGCCCGCACCACTCGACTAGGGCCAACCGAAATACGAAATTCGTCACAAAAATTGAATATGTTTGACAACGCATGCGAGTAGTGAAAGTTGTAAGAACAACCTAATCTCAATTCATACTTGCGACATTGTAATTGGTTGCTATTTGAAAATCACGCGCTAAAAAGGACTTCCGTATTCTGGCATGACTAACGAATCAGAAACGATTCGCACTTATCTCAACTCTCCTTAGAAGATCTCTGGTATTAAACTGTGTAGAGGCCGCACTGCCGCAGCTGCGCTCTCTGTCGGATTTTTTGGTACTATCACTTGGAAGTATATAATTCCGGATGCCATCCATGCAAAAGCTTGGACGTCTGCTTCAAGATGCCCGCTGCATTGTCACCTACCGGTATGTTACCGAAGCTTCAATAATTTATCGAAAATTTATGAGATTATTCAATTATAATGCTCTTTTTTTATTTTCAAAAGTAATTAGATAATGTTAAAGATGTTACAGTTAATTTTTGATCATTGGGTATATTTTTCAAATATTTGTTATTACTAAAAATATACCAAATGATCGAAAATTAACTATAACATCTTGAACATTTATTCACAGTGATCGACAACCCTTTAACATCTAAAAAATTCAGTAATGAGATAGTGTTGGCGCTTAAATAGTACCCATTCAAGTACTTTTAAAATATGTAAAACTTTGTAAGCATTAAAATAGTAAATTTAGAACATTTTCAGAATACTCCGTATAATTGTCTGGCGATACTGCAAGAACTTCAAAAAATAAAATGATTACATTTGAATAAATATAAGTAATTAAAATAATAAAATCAAAAGAAATCTTAAAGAAACAGCTGAATAGAATGATACTAGTTTCTATCTTTTTTGGAAATTTGTCTTTTTTACACTTGATAAAAAATATTGGAAAAGCAAATGGATAATAAAAGCAAAGTTGTCGTTGCTAGAAATTGGCTTCATGGAAGTTTGAAAGGGGGAAAAGACATTCTCGCCGAGAACTACGGAGTAGTAGTAAAGAGAAGAAACTGTGTGCTACGATATCGTGGCAACTTTTTCGGAATGATGGGGGGGGGGGGCGCAACACGCAGAAGACAATTGAGTAGACTTTTTTGATTTCTAGGTATGTAAAAAAATTTAAACTCTAGAAAATTTAAAAACTCTGCACATAAGAAATGTTTTAAACATTTTTTTAGCGCGGATAACCGAAGTGTATACAAAGATATTATATATCTTTGCTGTTTGTCCATCGATTTCGAACTAAATATGCTCTTTTAGGATTCAATACTTTTTTGGGTTGCAGTGACTTTAAATTCCAGAATTTTCAAATTTTTCAAACTGGCTATGATTTCAATTAGAAAGTTCTCAGTTTTACAATAAGCACCTCTAAATATAAGTTGCTTAACGTTGAAAAATAATTGTAACAAAATTTAATTTTTAAGGCTTCAATTCAACAACTTGAATTTTAACGTTAAAATTTGTCTTTTTTTAAGTTTTAAAACTTAATTAAATCAGGGAGCAACTTTTTTCAATATTTCGTTTTTATTATTAAAAATAAAGGTTTTCCAACAAAAATTCCCATAGGAAAAAGTTTCATATTCTTATTCTTCACAATTCTACATTGAAAAAAAAAATGTATTTTTCGATTTTGAAAATTTTCTTTTTTTGAGACTTTCGGACAATACTTTTACGCGTTTTCGAGCTTTGTGCTGGTTTGCACCCGGCGGCTCATTTTTAAACTCATTTCCAAGGAAAATAATAATTTTATCTTACTTGTTTCACATGTTTCTATTATAAAACGACATGCAGTGTGGCAATTACCGAATATAATAGGTAAATTTAAAAAGTTCATTATTATATTGTAGAAAAATGTGCAACAAGAAAAAATTATTATTTTCCTTACAAATGAGTGTGAAAAATTTCAAAAATTATTTACAATGATGCTAATATAAAAGGCGATAATTGTATATGTTAAAAATTGAATACGAGCATTTGCAAAACATCCAGAAAATAAAAACAAGAAGAAATCAATAAAAAAAATATGAAACTCAAAAAGGTTACCTCTAAATCATATCCAATTTTTTTATTTTTTTATTTGTCGACTAAAAAGGTGTGCGTGTTCAAATTCGAAAATAATTTTTTTGCCTTATGCAATCAATCAGCCTAATGTTCATCTGTTGTTTAGAATCAACTTTTCATTTCAAAATTAGAGTAAATGAAACCTTTAAAGTATGTAATATTAATTATTACTATATTTCATAGATAATATATGCATCATATGCATTAAGGACTGTTCAAAAACTACGTCACACTGCAATGGGGGGGGGGTAACCGATTTCGTGACAACTTAGGCTAGTAAGCGTATTCAGATTCGAAAATCTTTTTTTTTTCAATCACACTACTGCACATATATAGTTAATTATCTAATATACATCATTTAAATCTGTAAATGCATAAAGGATCATATGCAATTAATTTTGTTTTCTTTCGCACATTATATCGATTTGCAAGATATCCTGCTGACTCCGCAATTCAATAAGTTCATGAAACACGAGTTCTTGCTAGAGGTAAAGGTCGTAACGTAAACCGTAAAGAGCTGCGCGTATTGCACAGCTATGCGCACGGTCGTGTGACACATACACAAATACACACAAGTTACTGGTTGTACTTAATATATGACAGACATATGTGTACCGATCGATGGACACGTCTTCCAGTGGCTTGAAAAAAGAAAACATGTTTTTCACGTGCGAATAACCACTGGTTCGAGCCATTTCATAGCTACCACGTTTACACAAATTTGCTTAAGTCCACTTCATCCACTACTGTCTAGAATAATTAAGAGCTCGCCATTATCAAATTTTAGAGTTTTACCCTCGGTTTTATCTCATTTTCACATACATTCAATAGTAGCGAAACCTTTTTCCTTATTTTAATAAAAATCAATGTAAAGACGTCCGAGTAAAAAGTCAAACGTAATTGAATGTGACCTAGAATTTCGTTCTCACAAAATTATGTCCTTCAAAAGAACTAATGTAATTTTACATTCTCATAATGAGAAGGTATTAGCTGTATGTGAAAACTGCAGCCTATCGTGGATTTCTTTCAATCTCAACGTTACGAGACCCCCTGAATCATAAAACGATGGTCGTGTTGGTTCACTAGTATTTTTTGACCAACAGTATTGGTTTTAACCAGCAAAAAAATGGTAGGAAATCAAATATTCCATTTTGCGGTCAAACTGTGCAAGGTGCTAAAATAATAATTGAACAAAAATTGTTTACCCAAAAAGGATCTACAAATTCGTTAATTATCATTTTTTATTAGGACGCGTAGTTTTTATTTTAAACGTAAAAAATAACATAATAAAAAAGAAAAAGAAATTTTTGGAAAAACGACATATAATACGAAAAAAATGAATGAACAAAAGTTATTCATCCAGAAAAGATCTACAAATCTATTGTAAATTATTTTTCAATAGAGCGCAAAGTTTTTGTTTTCATCGTAAAAAAATTAGATTAAAAATAAAAAAATTATATTTTTTGAAAAACGACACAAGATAACAACAAAATTATTTTAAAAAAGTTATTTATTAAAAAAATATCTGCAAATTTGTTATTAATGATACAATAAAATGTTTTTTAACCAAATTGTTTGCCTAAATTAGATCTACAAAATTTACTTTTGACGATTATTTGATAGGACGCATACTTTTCTAAATTATAAAAACAAATGAATAGAAATATGTCTTTTTTCAATATTGAAGAATATTATGAATTGTGATAATATACATTTATTGAAATTATACATTTTCAGGGTAGCTGCAAATAAATATTAATGCAAAATAAGGAACAAATAATAAAATAGTCAAGAAAAATAAAATTTTTACATTATTTTGCAATATCTGAATAAGCAGTCCCGGATCGACGTACAGAATCTAATACAATATACATTTAATATAATAGAGTTGAACATAATATAGAAAATAATATGATGTTAATATTTTTTTAAACTATAACGTCAAATAATATAATATAGAAAATTTCGTATTTTTTGGGAATATTTGAATCGACTACGAAGCACGAGACACGTGATGAGAATGTGTTCGTTCAAGCCAAAGAAGCTTGAACAGAAGAGAATTAGCATGAAACGTCAATGATACAATGACATGAAAGGTCATTTTGCTCCGCTAGACAAATAAAAACGAGATAATTGCATTATCTATTATTAATTTATCTAACTCTAATCTATATAAGAGATATATTAATTTTACTAACAAGCTTATAAAAACAATACAATCTTTATTTCATATTTTTATATAGTTTCCTGAATGATCGAATATAAAGTGTCAAAAATCGTAGGATCAGTTAAATTCATGAATGATAAATAGATATTCGAAACTCTCCAACCAGCAAACACGAGAGGTCTTTTCCTCCATAGAACGAAGTCAAGAGTCTCTAATTCGACAAATTTCCACGTTGCAAGATAAAAATCTCATCAATCATGTCGTTAGCTTTGATTCCAATGAAACTATATTTATTTGACTAGATGAATTTCACTGAAATAAGAAAAAAAAGTTGATATTAACATTGCAAAGAGTTACGTTTTCATTATTTGCTCATTTATCGATTAAAAGAAGATGATAAATTATGTATGTAGTTCATCATGGTATACGCATGTGGTTGTGAATCTACGAAAGTATGCGAGCCGTTAATTCATATATGTCGCATTTAATGCAACAATTTATAAAACATTGTACGCAGAATATATGAGTGACGTCGAAAATGATATAAATTATTATTATTATTATTATATCATTAAGCCGTTTCTCTTTCGGGGTAGGCGTGAATTGCTCGGTTGGAAAGTAGTGTACTTGTGTTCAAGAGGTTCAAGATGGAGCCCGACTGAAAACAGATGCACAGCCAAGTTGATGGCGCTGCAATCAAGGGCTGTGAAACAGAGTTGGTTTAAACTAGATTTAAGACATTAACCCTGTTGTAGCCATAAACTAATTTTCCAAGTTGGGGCCAAACTTGTAACTGGGCAAACATTTGGCAATTTCCACACGGGTAGTTCAATTTTGCTGTTAAACATTTTGCTCTTAAATGCAATGGGGCGAGTCAGTCTACGCAAACAGGATTTTTGGGACTTTTTTTAATATTTCCGGGATACATGGTAGCCATTTCTAGAAATCTTGGAATTTTCATCAGGACCCCTTAATAAACCGTTTCAGCAACAAAAACGCGCATTACCTTTGTTAATACGGTGAGAAGACCTTTTTTTCGTAAGAGATACCTGGACTATAAAAATAAATTATTAATATACTTTATATAACACATGCATGAATACGGCTGTTTTCTCATACCTGTAGTGTGAACCTGAAGTTCCCGTTTTCAGCTCATAGGCATGTAACGGCCATTATATATCTATGACGTTATAATTTTGGACGGCACATATATACACGGCCATTACATACCTATGACCTTGAAAAGCGGCCTCGTAAAGTCGGCTCCACCGGCATGTAAAACACGGCCATATCCATTCATTTTTCATATAAAATATCGTATCAATCATGGGGGAGAGTGTGTATGTTTTCAGTACGAGTCGCAGGCGCGTAAGCAAGAGCCGCGGGCAAGAGTGCGAGCCAAAGACAAGTACATAATATAATATTTTATTACAGAATTCAGTGAAGGACACAATAGATTTTTTGCGTATTTAGTTTTATTTTGCCGAAAAACGTGATTACGCCCCTTTTTGACAAACGGCTTCAATTTCGTTTTAACCTGTATTTTATAAATGTGGGACACAATCAGTTTTTTTGTTTTTGTATACGAAACAAAGTAAAAGTTTAACCGACGACAATTTCATTTAAATTTTAGTGGTGTGAGCGCAGTGGTTCTCGTTTTAATGATCGCTGGTACAGGTTACGATGTTTATCTCTCCAAGAGATTAGCGAGGCAGCAAAAAGAAGCATGCGATGTAGAGAAACATGCGAAACTCGAACAACTGACAAATGGCAATCACAAATCGTTGAATGGTAAGATCATTAATCTATTAGGAGCCGTTCAAAAACTACGTCACACTTCTAGGGAGAGGGAGGGGGGAGATTTTGTGACGATTTTTGACGTGGGGGCAGTGGGTAATGCAGAAGGTGACATCACACATGGAAAATAAAAATGTGCATATATGACTTAAAGGGGGTGGGGTGGGTGTTCGTATTTGTGAAGTCACCGTCGGGGTTTCAATGTTTGTGTGATGATCTGTGGCGAAGAAGGGGAGAGGTGGAAAAATTGTTCAAAATAGCGTGAAGTAGTTTTTGAACGACCCTTTATCTTAAGATGTTCAAATTTTTAATAGTGTTCAAAATGGCAATAATGGAGATGCGATTTTTTTTATGTCTTCTTTCAGTACGGATTCTTCCTTTAATTAATGAAAAATAATTAAGTTCTTCATAATTATTTTCTATCTTTATTATTACTTCTACCAGAAAATCTGCAAAGGGAAAGGCTATCCCAGAGACTAACTTCATAGTTCAACATAAATGAGTTGCTAAAGAATATCTGGATAGAAAAAAGAAAATCACACTAATGTCGGGATAGTTGCTGGTAAATTTAATACCGAAATCTGTGTAAAAACGACCCTTTACATTTTCTTTTTTTATTTAAGGACGTGATAAGGTTTCTTTTTTATTTTAATACATACAATTTCAATACTAAAAATGCTTACGAAAGACCAGCACATAAAATTAATATTTATTATTTTAAATCTTGAAATGTAACCCTTGATGAAAAAAAAAATAGTTTTTGGGGTAGACTGTTCCTTAAATCTAAACTTTATGTATCTAAAAAAAATGTTTTTTAATATGAATGTTTTTTTTATACCTTTGTTTTTATACTACTTTTACCTGTTTCTATTACTGATATTTTTACTCTTTAGCTTTAGCATCATATCATATACTATGTCAATGTGTTCTGTTTTAATATTCATTACTATTCCACACGAAAAATCATAAGCAATTTAGAAATATTTGTCTCACTACTATTTCGAAAATTAAGTTTCGGAACTTGTAATATATACCCAAAAGCCTAAAATATAAGTTGTGTAGTTGAAAAATTGGAATTTGTGCCAAAGACGCAATTTTCCTAAGACTATTCCTGAGGGATATTCTTAGTTCTGCATTTCTTCAGCTGTACAGCCTAGCTTCTTCCCACTGCAGTGACTAACACTAACAGACAAGAAGAGAAGACAGAGGACAGTATGCTATAAAAATTTTGTTACAATTGTGTGTCGTAGCTTTTGAAGGTAAGGTCTACATTCCTGTTCCAGTAGCAGATTCTATCGTCAACGGATCTACTCCAGTAAATAACAATAATGATCACGAGGGCAGCTCACGACCTTCTACCCCAGATGATCAGAAACTGAGTGAGTTTACTATTTTAAGCATTAATATTTTTATTTTAAGTTGAGATATTTAATCCTTCAAGAGCAGACATATTTTATCATTTAAAGGCACGTTATGTTGGTGTTAAAACCTGATTTTTGTAAGGGGTGGGAAACAACCCTTTCGTATTTATTTATCACTTTAACATTTTCAGAATTTCCAGATGTCTTTAAACGCTTCTTTCTTTCTTTATTCTATACTAAAATAGTCTGAATCTACAAGAATTAGAAGGAAAATCAATGATTCTAATCTACCCTCTTAATCCTTAACCTCAACCGGTTAGTATTACGAAAATTTCCGTGATACTAGTCAGTGCCAACATATTATTAAACTTTATTATTGTAATGCGCAAATCATTCTAAAAAATCAGTCCACTGCGCGGGCATATTATCATCAAGCGCTGCGCGCGCGGCTCGCCAGTTTGAGCGCACCTAGGGCGCGGGTCTGTTGGATCTCGCACTTCGCGCTCGGTCTTTGTACTTCCTCCACATTTCTGCACTGACCTTTTAAAATTAAAGGTCAAAGCATCGACAGCTGTCATTTGGCGATCGTGAATTCTTTTTTGCTAAACATTATGTTCAACACTATTATATCAAATGTATATTACATTTATTTCTGTACCTCGGTCTGGGATTGCTTATTGCAAAATAAAGTACAAATTTTATTTATCATGATTACTTTACTATTTGTTCCTTATTTTTGATTAAATTTTATTCTCAGCTACCCTGAAAATGTATATTATTATTGTTATATCATTAAGCCGTTTCCCTTTCGGGGTAGGCGTGAATTGCTCGGTTGGAAAGTAGTGATGTGATAAATACATTAGCGAGCGCGAAGCGTGAGATAAATATATTCTCGAGCGCGAAGCGCGAGAACCAACAGTCGCGCGGGCCAATATTATAGCAATTGCGAACTAAAAAGTTACTCAGAGTCACTTGCATAATTTCTACACCAAATAGGTAGTCGAACTCGGGCGTAGGGTCAAATATAAAACCATTGTACGGGACAACATCCCATTCATCCGATTCTGAATTACGTGGTCCACTCGAACTTATACTTTTCGATGGAAGAACTGCGTAATTGCAAGGCGAAGCAAAAGCATTGGTTTTTATGTCGAAAATAAGAGTCGCGCTCGACCACTTTTTCGATGGAAGAAGTAGGCAAGTAACTTTCTGTAAGTTTTTACCATGTATTTTATAGACGAACCGTACGATTTTTAGGCCATTTAAGATGCTTTTGCGTTAAGATTTTTTGCGTCCATTTTATATATTTTTCGTAATTTTTATTACCTGTTTTCTGCAATAAATAATTACAATTACTAATTTTGGTCACCACAGATGCAGCTTTTCCTCGCGAGTTCACTGATACTAGAAACTTATTTTTGACCAAAATATCACTTACTACATTAGTAGTAGATAGTAGCATCAACTTTAGGTTTGGTGGTATCACATATTTCCGAATCAGGAATCAACACTTTTTTAACGAAAATTCTCCATTTTTTCTCATTTGTGCAAAAATTATTTCGCAATAAACACAGGCGGTTGAGTTAACTTTTAAGTAATAAAGTTTGCCAGAAACATGTAGGAACGTGTTTCAAACATCGGAATGCCCGCGAATCCGATGTATTTTATACGAAATTTTATAATGTTCTAACGAAAGGATGAAAATATGTTCTTACAAAACGTTTGAGGAAACGTTGGATTGTCTGCAAGATAAACGTATATTTTAAGCGTTTATTTAAGTATAATACGTATTATTAAAACATTTAGGTTTCATTTATAATTAACGTTGAAAATATGGGTAGAAATGTGACGCTTCAAACACTTTTTATACTACCAGCATTTTTTGTTTTGTTTTACCGCGGTCATTATCCTAAAGTTAATTATAAGCTTTTAAAATACACTTTACTCACAGATAATGAGACAGCTTTTGCCTATTACGAGAGCAAAAACACAAATGCCCAAATAACTATTGTTAAGTAAACAATTATAACCCGAATATTGATGAAATTTTGAGAACATATTTTCAGCACTAATATCTTGAAACTGATTCCAGGATTTCTAAAAATATTCATTATATTATTTTTAGCACTATGTAATCTTTAAACAATGTATTTTTTAGAGTAAAAATTTTTTCTTATTAACATAATTCAAAGTTAATGTAAGAATATAAAAGATTCCATGACTCGAGACAAATCGATTGACCTATACTCTGTACAAAAACTGTCGGAACTTTAAGAGTGAATTACAATCAACTGTAAAATCACCACGTCTCAAGTGATAAAATTCAATTGCAGTCGGTAAAATCACATCCTCGAACGATTGTCATTGCATATCCTCGCTGTTTTTCAAGTCTGAAATATGACTTAATATTTCAGATTAAAAAAAAATTCTTGATAGTTGTGCTGTCAAGAAATAATAAATTATTTAATAATTTATTCTTTTTCTCAAATTATGGAAAGCAACATTTTCTAAAATATAAGAAAAAAATTGATCACTTTTTAACATAATTTTATGCCATTTGTACGAAATTTTATAAAATTATAAATTTTCACTTGATTCTTTAGTTAATGCTATTATTGTTAATAATAGTGCAGTCTTCGTTAAATGTGCGTAAAAATTAATTTTATTTTATTGTTAATACAAAAAATTTAGGCGGACATTAAACTATGTTTTAACATAGTCAATTATAATATTTTGAAAATCTGTTTTATAATAGAACTTTTTTCATTAACATAATTGAAAGTTTATGTACGAATAAAAAAGTCTCTTCGATCCCTGACGAATCGATTGACCTGCAATATTAATACATTTTATTGAAGAGTAAGGGAGTTATGGTAAATTATAGTATTTTTAAAACTTATTTTTCACAGTCAAAATTTGTACTTAAACATAATTGAAAGTTCATGCAAAAATAGAAAAGACTCCTTTATTCGAGACGAATTGATTGTCCTATTTTTATTTTGGGCATTCCCTATAACAGGCGGAAACACCCGAGATGGAATTCACAGCTAGTTTTTAATTAAATAAAGAGTACAAAACTACTCTGTTAATATTTTAAAGTAATAAATAAAAATTTCAACAACAGCAAAAAATAAATAAATATTAACTTAACGTTATATGTTCAGCTTAAAAAATGTTAATACACTCCAGGTCCCATAGAATCCGGTCCGGTTTTGTAATTCCTAGAACTGCTGGCCCACGCAGTTTCTCAACGGGCTGGGCGAGAGGCGGTGGCGACTCTCGCCTCGAAAGGGCCGCAGTGTGCGAGACCTCATTCGAGTATATTGCGCAATATTATGTATTCTAATTGGAAACGGTTCAGGCGGCCTTTACTGTTTACGTTTCGAGTGTACCGATTAAGTAACAAGGCCAATCCGAGGCAACCCCCGAAACTGTTATTATATGGGACTTGGAGTGTATTATTTATTTATCAATTAAATATTAATGAAGTTTCTTTCGCAGATTCTTCTTAATTTCCTTTTTTTCTTCTCTATGTTTTTTGAAAATCGCTAAGTGTACTAAATAAGAACTATTGTATTATTGTTATTTCATTGTCGCGCTCGCATTTCATATATGCAAACCGCGATTGTTGAAAGGACAATGACTGTTCAATTAAACCTTATTATCATTCACCGAATTACACCAATGACGTTAATGACATTGAATCGACAGAATCGTTATTTTCTGATGAGATGTATCATTAACAAATGCTACAGGTGCTCCTTTTGGCTCTAGAAAAGGAAAGATCCGTTTTCCTCTTCATTTTCAGGCTTTTGACGCTTTTCCATGCTGAGATAACTTCCCTGTTAGCATTCTAATATGCACAGTAATGGTCCTTCAAATCTCAGTCCGAATACATACTTAGGCATTTATGTTTTTTCTCAAAACAATACAATAAATTACAACAAAATATAACAATGTATTTAAAAATTTTAATTTCAGGAGCATAATAATTTTTTTTGATCGAATAAAGTAAAACGGTGTGAAAATTGTAATTTTTTGTACACATTTTTAATTACTTCTCAAATTGTGTAAGTATTTCACTATTGAGTATGGACATGACCTTGATATTTATCGGGTATGACAGGCAGCGCCCGCGGCGGCCAAAGCCTAAACTCCCTGAGGGATAGAAATTTGAAATTTACATAAGATAGCATGTGTGCATTGTTTTGAAATATAATAAATGCATAAATAGCTTCGAAAGATTCCACACAACTGCGAAGTGTGCCTCTCACAAACTTCTGTTGACAGTTGCTTTCTAATTACCCTTTAAAACAGGCATCAGTAATTTG
This sequence comes from Andricus grossulariae, assembly GCA_011634705.1. Taxonomy (NCBI): domain Eukaryota; kingdom Metazoa; phylum Arthropoda; class Insecta; order Hymenoptera; family Cynipidae; genus Andricus; species Andricus grossulariae. Next base: position 25,357,302 of record JAABKJ010075445.1, on the reverse strand, counting down.
AAAATTTGTTTTCCAAATCTTTAACTACATCGCGGAATCCTTGATGAAGCACAAATACATCATTCGTCCTCAAAAACTTGTATTAAACTAAGTTGGAATGTTAATGATGGTTTTCATGATACACAATCAGATGGCAAGTGAACGTAAACTACGAACAAGAACAAATGAAAATAGTACAGCGGAGTAACGCATAAATGACTATTGCTAACTAAAAACAAACGAATATCGCCAAGTGAGATGGCACATTGTCCAAAAAGAATTAAGATCAAGAAACAAATGAAGCTCGCAGGGCGAATGGGCGCACGTATTCATTTGATTTTGGTGTGTTGGTTGCGTTCATTTCAGTTGTTCGTAATTAGTTGCTTTCTTTTGGGTTATCGCTGTTGGTCACCTTCGTTTCAGTTGGCTTGGGTGTCGTTGTATTCCCTCATTACTTGACTTAATTACTTTTACCATGGAAATTCTATATCAACAACAAAAGATTGAAATGATTCTCATTTATGGAGAAAGTGGCAGGAATATCAATGATGCTCTAGCGCTTTATGCTCAACGCTTTCCAGAAAGTGTTCCTTCACGCGCTTCCTTTTACCTGGTTTTCCAAGGCTTCATTACTGGCGGAATTCTACAACCGACAAAAAGGAAGCGTCCATTAACAGATACTGGAGTTGATAATGAAATCGCGATTTCAGCTGCAGTCAATCATGACCCTGATGTTAGTACTCAACAACTAAGCCGTGATCCCGGAATGTCTCTATCCAGTGTTTGGAAGGAATTAAAACGCAATAAATATCATCATTATCATATTTCGCTGCATCAAGAACTTAATGACAATGATTTTCAGAACCGAGTCACATTTTGTCAATGGGCGGTTCAGCAGATCTTTTACAAACCATGGTAACGTTAATCGGCACAACATGCACTATTGGAGTGTACAAAATCCACACTGGTTGTGTGAAGTTGAGCATCAGCATCCATAGTCCGTGAATGTTTGGTGTAGAATAATTGGAGAGCACTTTATCGGTCCGTATTTTATTGATGGAAATTTGAACGGTGAAAAATATCGTAGCTTTTTATAAAATGAACTTCCAATATTGCTTGAAGACCTAAGCTTGGAAGTGCGACACAACCTGTGGTTTCAAAATGACGGTTGTCCAGCACATTATTTGGCAATCGCGAGGCAAGTACTCAATCGCGAATTCAATGGACGATGGATCGGTAGAGGAGGTCCGATAAATTGTCCTGACAGATCGCCAGATCTTACGGCCTAGGATTTCTATTTGTGGGGTTATTTAAAGAGTCGCGTATATCAAGAAGTGCCCACAACTCGTGATAACATGATGGAGTGAATCAGGTCTGCTTTTGCACAAATAGCACCAGATACACATCGTAGTTGTGTGGAATCTTTCGAAGTTCGAATTAACAAGTGCATCGAAGTGTGAGGACAAAATTTTCGGCACTTATTGTAAAATTTTAATCGAAAACCAGCACCCCGATGGTGAGAGGCGAGGGGACTCACCGAAATAAAGCACCCTGATTATGAGGGGCGAGGAGACTCACCGAAATAAAGCACCCGGATGGTGAGAGGCACGGGGGCTCACCGAAATCAAGCACCACGATGGTGAGAGGCGAGGGGACTCACCGAAATCAATAACCCCGATGGTGAGAGGCGAGGGGACTCGCCGAAATCAAGCACCCCGATGGTGAGAGGCGAGGGAACTCACCGAAATCAAGCACCTCGATGGTGAGAGACGAGGGGTTTCATCGAAACCAAGCACCCCGATGGTGAGAGGCGAGGGAACTCGCCGAAATCAAGCACCCCGATGGTGAGAGGCGAGGGGACTCACCGAAGTAAAGCACCCCAATGGTGAGAGGTGAGAGGACTAACTGAAATCAAGCACCCCCATGGTGAGAGGCCAGGAGCCTCACCGAAATCAAGCTCCCCGAGGGTGAGAGGCAAGGGGACTCACCGAAGTTCTTGAAATAATCAACAATTACATCTTTCGCAATTGCAGCGCCATCTATCGCGAATCGAAAAAAAAATTTCGAATGAAAGTGACGTATTTCATGAAGGAGAATCTGAATCTGTGATAAGAAATTGGGGTTCCCGTTTGAAATTACAAATTTACCCCTACTCGTGCCTCCTGGAGGGATGGGACGGGATAAAGTTTTTCAAAGTTGCTTTTCCCCCTCGAAAATAAAAAGTTTTTATTACGGATATTTTTTCATAGGATGTGTATTTTTTTAGATATTTCGATGTCTCAAGTTAAAAAAAAACTCCCCGTATATAATGCCCAACAGAGTCCAGGCAAAGTATGTAATACTCTCTATATCACAGATTGCCTAGGCATTGTATATAATGCCCAGAAGAGACCAGGCAAAGTGTGTAATAAATATTCTCCATATCACAAATTGCCCTAACATTGTAAGTAATGTTAGACCTAGCTCCGGTAATGAATATATGCTATTCCAGTAAAAATCTAGTTCAATAAAAATAAAAATTTCCAATTTAATCTAAATTAGGTTCAAATTGGTACACTCAGAAAAAGAATTTTCTTTAACCAAAAAAACTGTTTTCTTGGGTATAATTTGAAATTTGTTAAAAACAAACAAAATGTTGTTGCTTCAACCAAACCGTTTTTTGAGTGTACGTAATTAAGTTTGAAGTTGGCATAAAAATTTGCTGATGATCAACAGGGCAGGTTCCAACTCCGCACTAGCTACCAGTGTACTCTTCCCCCATTACGTGGCTTCCCCTCACACATTCAAACTGTTGCCGCCGAGCCTGATCAGCGGTCCTTTGTACCTAATGATCCCTAAAGTGCGAAATATTTTAAATTTTCAGTTTAGGACTTGGTAATTTAAACAGGGTGGCCAATAGGGTGGTCCTTATTTTTCGACTTTCGATTTTTCTTGGTCTCACCCCCCCCCCCCCTGTTTTGGTCCAATGACAAAAAAATTATCTCCACCAAATTTTAACGAAATCAGTTAATATTAACACGTGCATCAAAGCACTTGAAGTTTCTTATGCAATTAACATGTGGAAAAGTAGCGTCCAACTTCAAATGCATGTATTTTTTTATATTTTACCGGAATCCTTTGACTCGGTGCAATTGTGATCTTTATACTATGCTAAAAAACACATCTAAACCATGTACCTGAAGTTCCGAACGTTCAAATGAACGAAACGAAAAAAAAAAAATTTTTTTCTTCTGAAATTAGCCTATTGGAATTAGTTCCGGAAGGCGTAAAAATAAGTACTATAACGAAAAAATCCAAAGATAATTGATGGCCTGGATTGATTACCGGAAAGCTTTTGATTCAACCTCCCATAGACTTATCATTTGTCTGTTGGAAAGCTTAAAGGTTCATCCACACATCGTAAGGTGCATAGAGAGATTAATGCCGCTTTGGAAAAATAGATTTAGTATCTCATCTGGAACACATCGTGTAACAACTAAGAACGTCACCTTTCAGAGGGGCCTTTCAGGGCTAGTCAATGAGCCAAGGGCACTTCTGCGGCAAACTCGGATATCAAAAGAATAAGTTCACTCATGTATTTTACATGTATAATCTCAAGATGTATGCTAAAAATAAAGAGGAACTAGATCTAGCTCTACGGATTGTCAAAGAGTATACTCGGGAGATTGGAATAGAGTTTGGGTTAGAAAAATGCGCCAAAGTTAATTTGAAGCTAGGATAACTTAGTGGCATCCCCGAAGACACGGAGCTTGTCGACAGACGCGCTATACGACACCTTGGCTCTGGAAAAATCTATACATACCTGGGCGTGACACAAAGCCGCATTCAGGACGTAACATCTATAAAGAATGCTCTCTGATACAGATACAAACGTCTTATACAATAGATTTGGTCCTCCGAACTGTCGGCTAAAAACAAATTATCTGCAACGAATATCTTTAACGTCCGGGTAGTACTCTATTCATTTGAAGTGATTCCATGAACGAAGGACAAGCTCAGATCCCTGGATATCGGGCCACGAAAAGTCATGCACGTGAACAAAAGCACGCATGTCTGTTCCGCGACTTCAAATCTCACGCCGTCAAGGTGGTCGCGGAATATTGAATTTCGAATGCCTTCACAATAGGACTATTCTGGGTACCGCACATACAGTCGCTAATGGACTGAAACAATTGGCCTTGACTTCAGTAACAGGGTGGAGCAAAATTCATTAAACATTATCCATCTCGAATCTCCTGAAGGTCCGGATCAAGATAGCACAGGAGAAAAACTTCAGGCAGTCAGGATGATATATCTCATAGATGATTTAATAAAATAAGCATATTGAAAAGAAAATACTTAAAATTGTTACATTATTAATACTTAATTGTTGAAGTAAATACTAAAAATTTTTTTACATTTGTTAGGATTAAATTCTGGTGTGTCTTTTCGTCCTCTTTTGAAATCTGTTAGAAAATTGTCAAAAGGTTGAAAATGCCTTAAATCACTTCAATTTTTTTGAAAATCCGAAAAAAATATTTTTACAAAATCCACACCTTTTCACTTGACCCATTTTTTTATTTGTAGTTTTATATGAAAAACATTCTGTAAGTTGTATGCGGGCTGAAGCATTTTTGTGGCCACGAGAATCTTTTGTTCAAAAAATTGAATTTTCTAGTTTTTCTTACAAAGAACGACAGATTGAAAACACTGCTAAAATAGAGTTTGCTTCAATTTTTCGAACAAAAATTTTCGTGGCTACAAAAATAATTTTGCCTCCAAAAAAAAAACAGAATCTCTTCTTTATATAAATGCGAATTAAAATAAATTGGACTATATAAATAAATATATAGTTATAAATATAACTTTACATTTTTGAATTTTTTTTACTAGCCATACAAAATATTATAAAAGAGTTAAGAAGTATTGTTTGTAGAACTTCTTAAAAAAAGCAAACCTTTTTTTAGCACTTTGTCGAATTTGTTGTTGTTTGTAGAAAAAATAAGAAAATTAAATTTTTTGAACAAAAAATTCTCGTAGCTACAAAAATAATTTAGTCAGCATAAATACACAGTTTGTCTACATTATAAAAGTAAAACCTAAAAAAAAAATGACAGAAGATAAAAATGTGGGGTTTTTGTGAAAATATTTTATTTACATTTTAAAAATGGACGATAGACCATAGCAGTATCTGAAATGACAATTTAGATATCTCAATTGAGTCAAGAGTGGTAGAATAATTATCTAGTTATTTATAACAATGAATAATAATAAGATGTTCATAAAAAAACGAAACTAACATAGTAGTAGATACACATTCCTTTCAATTTATTAAAGAAATAAACCAATTTTAAGTGGGAGATTTTTTGAAAAAATTAACTTTTAAAATTTCCATAAAACCATCCGTTGTTTTGTCTTTTTATATTTAAACACAATTATTGGATCTATTAACATATATTAATAATTCTCACTTGAAGTAAAAAAAAAATGGAATAAGTACACCCGCTAAATATCCCTCACAGAAATTTTGCCGTGGCCCCGATCGGGGCCCGATCTGGCGAAATGGGGCCCAGATGGGGAAGCCAGGTCGGATCAGACCCGTGATAAAACGCACGGCCCAGTCTGGGCCAAACTTGTTAGCCCGATCGGTGTGCTGGGTCAGTACCAAGTCGGTACCATATCAGGTCCTGATTGAGTTATATTAAAAATTATGGGACATTTTTAATCTGAATAATTAATAGTACAGAAGATAAACTGCACTGTAATATTTATTAATTAGAAATTATGATAATATACTTCAAGTTTTTAATTGTTTGGGATTGCCGTCACAATCTTCCCTTACGAAAATATATGACAGGAAAAAAATGACAGGCCTGTCATTATGTTCCTGTCATTTTTTCCCTGTAGTTTTTTCGCGACCAGAGGAAAACAACAGCCGAAAATTACTGGCCCTAATAAGTAATAATTTATAATAATATCGTCTGAACATTATAAAGTATCGACGACTTGCAGATTAATTAGTGAACTATTTGAACTTTCCTGTGAAGTTTAAAAAAATCGTTAGCAAAAGAAGACTATTATGAGAATTTTCATGATGGAACACTTTTTGTAACCTGTGTCCAATTCCGAATTCTCTTCCAATACATCAACTGTGGAATGAGTTCGATTTGCCATTTTAAAACTTTCTTATCCTTACAAAGCGCTAAATTTGAGTACCACGAGCAGCAATTTCGGACTGTTTTCAACTTTCTTCATATTTCCTTAACAAGTTCACTGCGTGCTTCCAATTCCATGATCCAACAAAGTATGATGTCGCCACGCGCAACCGACGGACCATTTGATTGGTTCACTTTTTTTTAGATGTGCGTGGCGAGACCATACTTTGTTGAATCATGGAATAGACAGCACTCAGTGAACTTGTTAATGGAATGAAGAAAGTTGAAAATAGTCCGAAATTATGACCCATGGTATTCAAGTTTAGCGCTTTGTAAGGATAAGAAAGCTTTAAAATGGCAAATCGAACTCATTTCACAATTGATGTGTTGGAAGAGAATTCGGAATTGGACACAAGCTAGAAAAAGATGTTTCATCATGAAAATTCCCATAATAGTCTTCTTTTGCTAATGATTTTTTAAGCTTTAGAGGAAATTTCAAATAGTTCACTAATAAATCTGCAAGTCGTCGTTACTTTATAATGTTTAGACGATATTCCATTCAAAGCCCTAAAATCAATTCACAAATATAAATTGGTATAATCTACTTATCTAGCAAAGTAGACTCCAACATCCTCTACCCCCTTTCCGATTTTCAGGTTACACCGTTAAAAAAAATCAAACTTTCGCATTTTAAATTTTGTTTGTTTCCCAAATTCTGGGAAACACGACTTTCCTCTACTCAAGCACGCCCGCGGAATTGATGGAAAGAATTATGTTTTAAAGTCATGAAAGTACTTACAGTCTCAAAAAATTATTTCCCACATCGAATCCTCAAATATTTGGAGTAAAAAATATTCCTTGGATTCATAAAAATATTTTTTTGGCCAAAACCATGCGCAAGTGCAATAAAGTAGTTCGTACATCAATTGTAGTACACATTTTCCTAAATAAACAACTAGATTCTTTCAGCCTAAATTAAAATTAACATTGTTATTATTATAAATATTTAAATGAAACAATTTAAAAAAATTTATATCTTGATGAATCTGAAACAGAAAAATTCGATGAAAAATCCACCCACAGCAGAAATCGAACTTAAGTTCGTCGAGTGTAGAGTCCACAGCGATTACCACGACGCTGCCGCAACATGGAAACTCTAACACGGTAGGCTATATATGTATAACCCTTGACCATAAATGCCAAAGAAATATTTCTTGTGATCAAAAACATGGATATTGAATTTATCAACATATTTCTTTTATCTAAATAAGTATTTAGTAGGAACAAATTACGCCAAATTAATAAATATTTGATTTAACAAAATAATTATGTCGTTGAAATAAATGTTTATTTGTTTAAAATAATTTAATTCTAGTAATCAAATGAAATATTTCCCTTAAGTAAAGAAATAAATATTCATGTTAACACAATATTTTGTTCATCTAAATAGATGCTTTATTGGTATGAATGCATGAACTCTTTTCAACAGATTAATATATTTTTAATTTAATTAATATTATTTTGAATTAAATAATTATTTCTTGGTTTTAATAAACCCATAAACTTGATTCAAGACTTTAACGGTTTGCAAAATATATTTTTTATAGATATCTCATCTCCTTCTACTTCACAATTATTCCTATTAGGAATCTTCCGTGAGACTGAATCTCGGTGATTCGTAATCTCCCTGTTCCCAACCATTTTTAACTCCTTGAATCCTTCTCCATGGTTAGGAACTTTCACCTTTTGCAACAATTCATCGTTTGAATTATTCGCATCTCGTTAAAATATAACAACTATCACGATCAGTCATATAGGAAATACTCGAATCCAACAATTTTTTTGTTCACTGCAGACATATATCACTCGCCGTAGACTTCTTCTACCCTCAACTTTCATTCATCCTCATAATACTTAATTGCTTTCGCAAGACTACGAGTCTCTTCCAAGATAACATATAAACATATTACTTACAAATAAGTTTATCTTTAAGATACATCGTAAACATATGTTAACGCTAATCAATAATTTCTGATTTATTAATCCTGTAGTGTTAAATTCCGGGATCTCATCACGCTCCCCTCTATTAACTATAACGCTAAATTGAAATCACTGAATTACAAAGCAAAAGTGCGCTAAGGCCACTTAGGATTGTAAAGTGACATCAAACTTTGACCAAATGAAGAGTTTCATGAAACTTTGGAAACGTTTCAAAGTTTCCAAAGTTTCAAACATTAGGGCGGGAAAATTCAAAATATGAAAAATACTATTAAGTATTAAATATAAACATTTGATTGTATCCTTTGTGTTTCAAAGCTAATCGATTCAACAAATACAAATGAATAAATCACATGTTTATTGTGATTAAAATCAAATTTTAGAAATATTTTATTCAAAAAATTTTTAAATTGATTTCAATAAAATTAAAACAAATGACGTATTCAATACATATTTAGTTTGTATAATTTTTTATTTTCAAAACGAATTCATAAAAAATGTGGAAACTTGGAATGGAAATGAATAAAATAACATCCTGCTAATGCATTAAACTATCAGGTTTACTTTTATAAATTGTTTCCTTTGAAAAACATGCTTTAATTTTTATTGGTGCTATATCTCTCAATATGTTAAATAAATATTCGATATTGAAATACATATTGGCATAGGAAAGATCTACTATAGATCAAGATTAGGAGTACACGTTTCTGTACTCATTTCTCTTTGCATACTTTTTGCATAAATTTGTTGTACTTTTTGCATAAAACTTTTGTACTTTTTGCATAAATCTTTTATATGAAGAATCATACTCGTCGTATTTCTTAGATTCGACCACGTGTAAAAATTGCATTTCACTTCTATAACACGTCCTTCAGTAACGTGCTGCGTAAAGTACTTGTGCACACAGTGCTTGTGACGAACCATCTCTCAAATCTTACCCGGTAGTCCGGTACTTGGTAATCGCGCCTGTACTGGTATTTGTTCATATTATCAAGCTTTCAAGTTTCAGCACGATTATTCGACTGAACAATGCCATTATATTACCTAACCTCCACCTGACATGAGTACGCAAGCGCATACGTGTTTGTGAAACTTTGAAACGTTTCAGAAACTTTGGTCCCATGAAACGTTTCATTGTTTCATGAAACTTTCAGTGTTTCAATGAAACGTTTCATGGACTTACAACCCTAATTGTTTTAGGTTGGGGTTGGAGGGTGAACTTGAGGCCCCTGTAAGACAGGCTCATCCCACTAATTTGCAGGAAGCGATAAATGCTGCTATTGAAGCAGAACATGACCTAGCTCAGCACAAAAGGTTGCGGGGGGGGGGTCCCCTTGGAAAGCTCATCGTATGGTAGCAATGAACCCAGAGTTGAAGCTGGTTATACCGTTAGGGATGCACAAAGTAGCTTTTGTATTCCAAGCGAATATATCGAATTCACTAAAATCCCACGCAACCCCCTGCGAAACGTAAGGGTGTAGAATGTTATAACTGTAGAGAAGAGGGACACAGCATGAAATTGTCCACGTGAGATGAAACGCGATATCTTTCCCCATGCATTTAATTCTAACAAAACGCAATATCAAGGGCAAAACGAAGAAAGTTGTAATTATTGTAAGGCAAGAAGACACAGGGTAGAAGATTGCTATAAGCGAAGGGCGGAAGAAGCTGAAAGGCAAAATGACAGGTGTAATTATTGTAGGGGAAGATGACATAAGGCAGAATAGTGCTATTAGCGAAAGGCCGAAGAAGCTGAAAAGGAATTAGAATCAAATAGAAAATTTAAAAATAACCCTAGTACTTATTCGCAAACTTTAAACTCCAGGGGTGCTCGTCTGCAGGGCGCAGCAGCGAGAAGCAAAAATCTCTTCCCGCGTCAATCAAACGAGTCGTCCTCACAATCGGGAAACAAGGGGTCATAAATTCGCCAACGATAAATATAAAAACATCCAGGTATGTTCAATTTCAATTCTCAACCAAACTTCCTCGGGGAAGATGTATTTTTAATACCTGGACCACCAGGTTCAATTTTTAGTACGACGAAACCCTTATAAAAACACTCAGGTAAGCCCAATTTCAATTATCAACCAAACTTCCTCGGGGAAGATGTATTTTTAATACCTGGACAAACAGGATTAATTTTTAGTACGACGAGACCCATATAAAAACATCCAGGTATGCCCAATTTCAATTATCAACCAAACTTCCTCGGGGAACATGTATTTCTAATACCTGGACAACCAGGATTAATTTTCAGTACTACGAGACCCTCATAAAAACATCCAGGTATGTTCAATTTCAATTCTCAATCAAACTTCCTCGGGGAAGATGTATTTTCAATACCTGGACAACCAGGATTAATTTTCAGTACTACGAGACCTTCATAAAAACATCTAGGTATGTTCACTTTCAATTCTCAATCAAACGTACGTAATTAATGCGTTTTGTCAGAGTGCTCAGTTGCTGCTTCCAGCGTTCAGCGCAGATGAAAGACGAACGTAATTCAGTTCTTAGTGTTTAATGTGAAAGTTTCTTGTTTATTTCTTTCTAATATGGTCTCAAATTTTCCTATTTGCAAAATAAATTTTACACATTATTACAATTTGACACACCATGTTAAAGGTTACCTCCTGGTGAGTAAAGTAACTTAATTCAATTACTTATATAATTATATAGTAATGTGTATAAATTATTAAGTTATATATAGGTTATTTTTACCAGTGTTTGACAGTAAAGCCTTACTTACTCTTACCTGAAATGTTAAATTTTTCTGGTAATGGTAGTGGTAACGCGTACATTATTTGAAAAAGTAACGGTAATGTTAACGCGTTACGATTTTTGGGCACCTGTGGTGGTAATATATACAAACTATAAAGTTATATAGGTTATGTATACCAATGTTTGATCTGAAACGTTACATTTTTTTGCTTTATCCATTCTTATTGTTCAAGTATTTATTTTGAGTAATGGACTTTTTGAAGAACTAGCTTTATTAAAATATAAAGAAATTCTATCGAAATGTTGTGATTTACAATTAATAATAGTGTAAAAGAAAAACAGTTTCCAGATTATTAGTGTAAAATTACTTATTGATTTACATAAATTAAAACTAAATTTTTAAGTTTGAAAAAACTTTCAAATAAAAAACTATCAAAAGCTTATCAGAATTTAAAATGACGTATTAAAAGTAGTATTGAAAAAATTAACCCCAAGGTAACGCGTTACTTTTTTTTAGTAACGGTTACCGTAATGCGTTACTTTTCTAGTAGGGGTGACGCCAACGTGTTAATTTAAAAAAAAAAGTAACGGCCATAAAATGAAAACTATAATTTCATTATTTATTCTTGAAAGGTGCCACGTCCAGTACAGAGATTTCCTAGATTATGTTCGTCTTTTCACAAGATTTTGTAGATTTCATTGCCTATTAAATGTTTTCAGAAAAATGTGATGAAATAGCGCCTCGGAAGACTGCAAATGTCACAAAAGTGTGCAATTTATGCAGTAAGACCTTTACAAGGTACGGTAATTGGATATCTCACGTTAGGAAATTTCATCCTGGTAAGTAATATTTTTTCAGTAAAATTAACTATTCAGGAAAAACTAATTATTCCCACAGTACGTCCAGGCGACTGTAATGTATAGTATACATTGTTGCAGATCAAAATTGATGATTTCGTTGCAAAAAGTTTTCGTGAAGAGGCGTCAAAGAAAAAATTATTTGCACGTTATACAATTTTTGCAATTTATAATAAAATATTACATGTACATGTGTGCAAATAAAATTGGTGATCTCATTTAAGAATGCACATTGGAGAGGTCATCAATGCCAAAGTTATTTGCACGTTATTTCCTGGCATTTGCAAATTATAATCGAATAGTAAGTATAAATTGCTGCAAATGAAATTAATCTCTTATTGCTGCCACCCCTTTGGTTCCCAGTAACAAGAAAATCAGTCAGCAGCGAACAGTGTATAAAACTAAAAAAACAAGCGTCAAGAAGGAAAAAAAATTACAATTTTCTACGCCTGGCGCTAAAGAGGCTAACGATATTGCAATTAATTTATTGCAAGATTTGTCAAATCTTATTTTAATGAAAACTTGTATATTTTGTTATATTCCTAATTAGTTATTTAAGAGATCAGCTGAAGTTATTTTAAAAAATGCATTAACATTTGTTTGTGTGCGATTTTGTGCAAAATTTGCCTCTTTGATATTGTGCAATTTATGTTTGTGCAAAAAAATGTAATGGTTGATATTTTAGTACAAAGAAAGATTTTTTCAGTTAATAAAGACGAATTTTCAATCACGAAGAATAATTTTCTACTATAAAAGATAAATTCTAAACAAAGTACATTAAATTTAAACCAAGTAGTTAATAAATGTAAAGAAAAGAATAGTTCAATTTATAATTAAAAAAAACGAATCTTCTACAAAATAGTTGAATTTGTACTGAATTATTAAATTTTCTACCAAACTGTTGAATTTCCAAGATAAAAAGACAAATTTTCTATACAAAACAATAGAATTTTCTACCTAAAAATATGAAATTTCAACAAATGTTCATTTTCAATCTAAGTAAAAATTTTCTATTTCATTGTTTTAAATTTGTTAATCATATTTGAATTTTGAAAGGTTTCCTTAATTTAATTTTCTTCAGACAAGCTGTTACTATAATCGTACATTTCATGACTGAAAAGTTTAATCAATGTATTTTATAAATTATGTGACATATTTTGGACAGGTATCGTCAAAATTTTGACTGGAAAATGATCTATCATCTATTATTTCTCGCTTTTTATCTGCAAATATCTATAAATTTTGAAATGAGATCTTCTTATGTGATCAAAAAGAGCCGAATTCATAAAAAAAAGGATTTTCAACAAAATAATAGTTTTTTTATGTTATAATTGTGAGCTTTGTTAAAATTAATGTAAGAGTATTCGAACACATTTCTCGTGTTTGTTTTAAATTAATGAAAGTGTATTCAAACGTGACCATATCCGGTTTGAAACAAAGAAACAAATATCAAATAATAAGGCTAGAATACCGAGGAGGTGAGCCAAGCTTTTGAAATGGGCGCCACACTCTCGCGCACGCGCGCAATGACGAAGAGAAATATCTCTAAATTTGCTACAATTTTCTCAATTGAAGCGTATGCTATTCTGTACACTCTAGATTACATTATTAAAAATAACATCACTAAATCAGTTCTCTTTTCAGATTCCTTAAGCGTCATTAATAGCGCGGCAGCTGCGTGCCCCAATACAATCAAATCTTGCATCATTTTTGTAATCAGAAATAGACTGGCGACTCTGGCCAAGCTTATTATTGTAGGAAAAAAGCCGGGGGAACCTAACACTGCTAAAATCGATAATTTTCTAAGTATCACATGCCTTTAAAATAAATTTTTTATGGATTATTAAGGGTGAGAAGCGGAAAACAGTTTATTTTAAAGGCACTATTTTTCATATTTGTATAATGAAATTTTTCATATAATTTGCCACTTGAATTTTCATTTTACTTTCACAACATTCACAAAAGACACTTAAAAGTTAATTTTTAGTATCTTCTGGGGTGTGTTTTGGCAAAGTTGGGGGTAAATTAAATCTTTAAAAAAAATTTCAGGCTTCATACTGCTCACATGGTAATTTTATATCATTGTTTTAAAGTTTTTACGATTCTTTTTAAAATTCAAGGGTGAGACTTTAAAAACTCAGAAAAATCATTTTTTTGGATCACCCTAATATATCATTTATTATATGTTAATATAATATTGTTTAGAGGAACAATTACAATTGTTTATAAAATTAATTAATTACACTAGCAAAATAAACAATAGAAAAATGTGAGTACAATTCAAACTGTTTTAAAAAAACTCATCTTTATATTCAATCTTCCTACTATTAAATTACATGGTTTCATGAATTTTTTTTATTACTATTTACAGCTGCTCTTATTGTTACTGGAAACTATCTTCTCTTTTTATATTCATAGAAAGTATTAAGTTTTTAATGAATTTTAGTATTTTTCATTTACATAACAATGCAAAAACAGACCTACCTGATCGGAGCGCCATCTGTTGGATTTATTTGCACTACGATACTCCTCCGGATGCTAAGAAAACAACTACCCCATACACATACACGAGCGATGCATAAGGCTGATTTGAACCCACCTTTGCAAAAACTGTAATGTCGGTAAGGTCGGGGCATTACTTTAGACCTTTAGCGAGACGAACCCTCTGCTTATGATTGTATATTTGCAAAATTATAACATTATATTATGACACCGCTACATTTCTAAAGTTATTGTACAATTCCAAGCTCACTATCGTGAGAAACTATCCAAAGTTAATTATGAAAAGCTCATTTTACAATGTATTCTTGATGGATTATGCAAGCTTCGCAGAAGAAAAGTTTACCTTATGCAAAAATGCTCTAAGAATAATGTGAAAATTGCAATTGTGACGAGCGCATAAATTTGCATTTTACACGCTAGGAACAGGACCATCGCTTCTGTAAAATGCGCGGTTTCCATATAAAATATTTGAGAGAAAAGTAAAAAGATTGGCAAGCAACGTTTCAGGGTAAATCGGTATGAGAAATGTTTAATAAGCGATAATAAATTCTTGTGAGATTAGATTTTGCTGGAATAAATGTAAATACGAGATTAGTCATGCAATGCTTAAGTAGAGTATATTTAAAATAACTAAATTATGATTATGATACTTCAGACATAGAACACTTTGACAGCAGGAAATAAAAATTTGATATTTGTTATCAGATTGGTGACACAAAGTCGCTAATCCGGGTAGTTCGTCCTATGAAACTGTAATATAAACAATTTGCGTGTCTGGACTTTATCGTTAAATCAGGTGAAGTGTGAATTTATGAAGTCACGAACATTCTTCACATGAGAAGGCGCATTACGATATCGGCAAAGGAATTAGCCAAAATTAGAGTAGGGATATATAGAGCGAAATAGAGATCAAAGTTGAGGCACCTAGAGCAAGAGTCGAAAAATTATCAATTTCCAGGAAAAGTAAGATCGAAAAGCAGTTGGAGCAAGAAAAAGACAAGTTTCGTTCCGCTGCAAAGACGAACAGATTGAAGTTGGAGGAAAAGAGCGACAACGGAGTCGCTCTTTTCCTCGGACTTTATTGCGTTCATCTCTACCGCGGAGCAAAACTTGTCTTTTTCTTGCTCCAACTATTTCTATTCACGAAGGGTTCTCACTCAGTTCTTAACCATTTCTCAGGATATTTTGGGAGTGTTGAAATATCTGTACAGAATCGATGAGTTGTAGTAAGTTTATGTATCGGTTTGATAAGCTCTAGGTCTTATAAGTTCATGTTTCAATTAATGAAAATATTTCTCTAACCTTGCTTTTGAATTGTTTATTAGTGATACAATTTCAGAAACTTCACAGGATTTTTCAAAAGTTGGGAAAACGTCTACGATACTTTTCCGTCAGTCTATACATTTTTTTCACAAATGATTTAATAATGAGTCAGAAAATTTCGTGTTTCATTGAGGATTTAAGATTTCTTATCATAATTTACTTAGATTGAAGAATTTTTTGGTACCGAAAAAATTTCGATAGGAAAATTTTGAAGAAAAAAAATTGCAAGAAAATTTTTTTTTCCCGACAGCGTTATAGGCTCCAATAAAAAAAACTAAATTTGTTATTGTAAGAATTTCGATAGCGAAATTTAAAAAAATATATAGACTTCAATTAAAAGCAGTACATTATGACACTATACGTAAATAGTACCTTGAAAAAAAAACATGTCATTTAGGCAGAAACTTTTATTTAAAAAATGTACGCTGTCCACTGGTATGTCCAATTGGTTTTCCTTACCATTTTTCCACTTGGATTACCAATTGGACGGTCGAATTGAAAATCCAATTGGTTTCTTCTAGCAGGGAAGAAGTCAGAAACATGAGTATGATGAAAAACGTTAATGAAATGCTCAAAGTAAGGAAAACTGCGTAAAATGCAAGATGTAAAGAAAATATTTATAAAAAAATTTAGAAGTCCGTTCGACTGCCGGTGAATGTGGTGGAAGAAATCTCACAGCGCCACCTAATCGCAGTATTGTTTCGATGATCGACATGGGTAGAAAGGAAAATGCCGTATAAGTTAAGGAAAATAGCGGAGAAGGAAATAAAAAAGGGAAGAAAAACATGGGTAAAGCATGAGATAATACAGACAGAAGATGTATGGTGGAATTGAGACGAGGACAGGAAAGAGTTAGTAAAAAATGAGAAGTCGGAAAAGTAGGAGAGAAAGGAACGGGAGATAAAGAAATAAGAAATAGTATAAAACAAAAAGAGACAAGAAACGAAAGTAGGGAAGATTAGAGGATATGCTACTGGAACATAGCAGGATTAGAACGGAAGGATAGGGAGTTTCTGAGAAATTTCACACAACGGGATGTAGTAGTAATGATGGAGACGTGGCTAGATGAAAAGGGATGGGACAGAGTAAGGGGAAAATTACGAAGAGGTTACAAATGGCAAGTTCAAGATGAAAAGAGAAAGAATAAAAAAAGCAGAGGAATGGAAGGAATGGTGATGGGAGTAAGGAACGAATGTATAACGAAGAAGGACAAAAAGGATATGAAAGAACACAAAGAAGGATTAATAGTAGAAGAGATAGATATAGGAGGAGAGAGGTGGAAGATAGTGACGGTTTATATGAACGCGCTGGCGCTCGTGTGTTTAGCTCAGAAGTGGTACTTATAAGTACCGCAGTCGCCCTAAATTTCTTTCCGTGTACCCCGAAAGGGAAACGACTTAATGGTATAATGATAATGATAATATATAGACAAAAATAAATCTAGAACATATACTAAGCACACAAAGTACAATATTAGAAAAAAGTCGAATGTAGGCAAAGGCCTAGAAATATCAGAATTTCTGACTACTAAACACTAGTAAATTGTTCAGCTTTCTCTCGCACTATTTGTCTCAAAATAGAAACGCTTTCGTCCCGAGTACGTTGTATCCAATTCAGAGTACACTTTTCCAGGTTTGTAAAAGAAGAAAGCTTCATTCGTTTCCGATCAGGTTGAAATAAAGAGTATTTCAGCTGTAGAAATAATGTGATTTTTCTCCTTCATAATCGTAGACAAAGTGGTTGGTAGAATCCCTAATGCTGCTGCAATGCCTTTTTTCTTCTTCGTACCTTTTTCGTCTTCTAGAATCACTTTAACCTCATCACTTGAAGTCAAAGTTGTACATTTCCCTGTATCCATGATTGAATAGGTAAACTTTCATCTTGGATGATTTGAGTCAACTGAACTCAAGGGCCTCAGAGCGCAATCCCATGGATGACATGGAGGTAGATTAGTAGAATAGTGGAATAGTTTTGACCAAGTAGTATATTGCACAAACTCTACCAATCACATCATTGGTCCAAACTATTCCAGTATTCTACTAATTTACCTGCATGGGACTGCGCCCTGAGGGTTCGTAAGGATTGCATGACTCATGAACCTGCCCTTAATCAATTCTGTAAATTTCCAAATTTTAGGAAGGACATCTGCTGATACGGAAATTATCAGCATTCATAAATGGGTGGGTGTTCGTCAATCAGGTACCAGTAACCTTCCTAAAATTAGTAAGAACCTACTGAAATTCAAGTTATCGAGCCTGAAAAGTCAAATGGGCAGCAAGATTTTGTTCCAGATATCGCGAAATTCGAATTATCGAAATTCAAGTTATTGAATATTTTTAACACGTATAAGATAGGACTTTTGGCCGGGAATGAGAAAAAAGTTCAAGTAATCAAAAACTCGAGTTACCGGAGTTCGAAATATCGAATTTTGACTGTATATATGTGTATATATAATTAAAAACTAAAGGTTAACAACCACCGCAGGATAGCACTGGGAGCAACTGTCATCTAAAAAATGACATCGGCTCCCAGTAGGACCGCAGTAAATCCCATTCATGGCTACGTCTTACAACCGTGATATGGGAGGTCACAGGACACAAAGAAATCACAACGACAGGCCGGCGAAACTCTCGTGTGTTTTGAGGACACGAAGCGGCCCACGGATGACAGCTTTCTGCATCCATCTCGCAAGTGCCGTGGCATATTTTCGGCATGCGGGTATGGCTTTAAGGTTACGAACCAGTCATAGTTTCGCACCTCCGAGAGCATCTATCACAAGGACAATTACTTGTACCGAATATTTTGGGTACAGTCATTGCAGCTCTCTTCTAAGGTCTTGATACCCTTCCTCCTTTTCTTTCTCCTTCGCAGGGATGTTGTATTCGGAAAGAGCCGAGAATTCGATCACGAATATAGTTCGTTTCTCGAAGTTTCGGAGAACAATGTCAGGCCTCGAGTGTGCAACGGAGACTGCTGTCCGAAAATCGTAGTTCCAGAAAATTTGGCACTTCTCGTTTCGGACAATTGACTCTATCTCCCTTGGAGCGTTCGGCAGGGCAGGGTCGCGGCCAACACCGTAAGAGTGACAAAAATGATTTAAAGCACTGTTAGGGTCGCATTGTGTCTGTAGAGGCGGCGAGAATGAGTTTAGGGATTCTAACAGGGAGACGGGCATGTGAGTATGGGGAAAAATTGTTGGAAGAGGGGAGAAGTAAGGTAGTCAGGGAGTGTTGGTGTAAAAAGTAGAAGAGGGGAGAAGAAGGGAAGATGAAGGTTAAAATGTATTTTAGAAGGAATGAGCTGCAGAGGGATAAATTGAGAAGGATGCATGAGGGGAGGAAGATGTGTGAGGTGGTGAAGAAGAACGACATGGAGCGAGAGAAGGCAGAAGGAGAGGAGAGAATAAGAGAGTCAAGGTTCAATGGGAATTATGGGTGGATTATTCTAAGGGAGACAGCGCAGTATTTTTCTGAAAAAGGAGAAAAAGGAAGTCAGGTGCCTATAGCGAGGATGAGGAGTAAGTGCATGGAGGGTTTTGATAGGGTCTGGATTCCTAGGGAGAAGAGAATGTGTGAATTATGCCGAAAGGGGTATGCAAGGGTGGAACCCTGGCTCGAAGATTGCGAGAGAGTGGACAGGAGTGAGATAAGCATTGAGGTATTACCGCATGAAAGAGGGGATGAAAGGGCAGTTGCATGTGTGATGGGGGTGTTGGGTGAGATGTAGAAGTAGAGAAGAAGGAGGAAGAGGAGTGGAGACTTAAAGATTGTAAGGAAGAGAGGGAGTGAATATACGCAGAATTGTAAATATTTTAAACAATTAGTAGATAAGTATTAGATATTAACCGCGGAAATAGAGGTTGGCAATCCGAGGCAGGGCGAAAGATAGGGACATGCGTACGAGGTGAAGCGAAGGCAAAGCAATAAGAGCAAGCGGTCGTAGAATTAAGGTATCATTAAGGCGTGGACGGATTTCAGTTCGTAGGGAATAATTTTAAGACAAAATCTGTAAATCATGGAGGTGTAAGCAAGGCAATGTTTCTGGGCCAGCAGGCCGGAAAATAAAAGATTATCTACAAGTGGGGGAATACGTGTGGGGTCTACACGCGTATCACATACGATTTTTTATGAAAAACGCATGGAAACTCGAATGAATCCCATAAAAAAAAATGTTCAATAATAATGCTCCAAACTTGCAATGGAGTCCAGGGGCACAGCCCCTGCGGGGACCAGAGTGAACACCTGTCGAAGCCGAGGGCAGAGCCCCCACAGGGGAATAAGTGGAAGCCCCCCGTAAAGAAAAAAAAAAAAACCATTTCAAAAAGAATTTTTTCTGCCGAAGAGGTTATATTTTTCCTCTTTTTCCAGTTTGAAAATTCTTCAAAAGCTTTACAATATTTCTCTTCAAATTTTTCCAGCAGAAGATTTGATGCAGCGACTTTATAATTCCTAAATACTTCTTCGGGTATCCCGACATCACTTTAATCCAAATCTTCACTCATTTTTGTCAAAATTGGTAAAGAAACTTGATTCTAAAAATAATTGCCTAGTAAAAGTAGTGACTCATTTGGGCCGGAAAAATCGGTTTGGCGGCGCTGAAAGCTACGCACGCAAGATTCCAGATTGTGTTAATTAAGGAATTACCAATAAGTGGCTTCTGATGGTTAAGTAGAATAAAAAATCAGTATTTTCTACTAAAAAAAGGAAATTTCGACAAAATGAATGAATATTTAACAAAACGGTTGAATTTTTAAAATAAAAAAAAATACTTTTTTCACAATTGTTAATTTTTTTACAAACAAGAATCTTGATTTTGTACCAAAAAAACTAAATTTTAACAAAATATTTACATGAATTTTCAACCAAATAGTTTAATTTTCAACCAAAAAAATGACTTTTTCACCATTGTTGAAATTCTCACATAGTTGATTAATTTTCTACAAAAAAGACGAGTTTTTAACAAAATACATTAATTTTCCACCAAAATAGTTCAATTTTGAACTAATAATAGGAATTTTAAACAAAAAAAATTACTTTTTCCTCAACTGCAGAATATGCTACAAAGTTGAATAATTTTTCAGGAAATAGTTGAAATTTCTTTCAAATTTATGTATTTTCAACAAAGGAGATTGAATTTTCACCAAAAAAGTCGAATTTTTAACAAAATACATAAATTTTGAAGCAAATAGATGAATTTTCAACCAATAAAATACAGTTTTTAACGAAAAAGATTAATTTTCAAGCAAAAATCTTAATTTTCTACCAAAAAAGACAAATTTTAAACACAATACATGAATTACCAACGAATTAGTTGAATTTTTAATCAAAAATATTAATTTTCAAACAAGAATCTTGATTTTGTACCAAAAAAAGGAAATTTTAACAAAATATTTACATGAATTTTCAACCAAATAGTTTAATTTTCAACAAAAAAAATGACTTTTTCATCATTGTTGAATTTCCCACATAGTTTATTAATTTTTTACAAAAAAAAACGAATTTTTAACAAAATACATTAATTTTCCACCAAAATAGTTCAACTTTGAACTAAAAATAGGAATTTTCAACCAAAAAAATTAATTTTTCCTCAACTGAAGAATATGCTACAAAGTTGAATAATTTTTCAGGAAATAGTTGAAATTTCATTCAAATTTATGTATTTTCAACAAAGGAGTATGAATTTTCACCAAAAAAGTCGAATTTTTAACAAAATACATGAATTTTGAACCAAATGGATGAATTTTCAACCAATAAAATACAGGTTTTAACGAAAAAGATTAATTTTCAAGCAAGAATCTTGATTTTCTAAGAAAATAGACGAATTTTAAACACAATACATGAATTTCCAACGAATTAGTTGAATTTTCAACAAATTAATTAATATTAATTTAACGCTTGATATATTTTTAAATCAAAATAGCAAACCTTGAAATAAAATTTTGGAATAACTCGATAGGTCAGGTCTTTATCTTTCGTTTTTGTTCCTTTCCACTTTTCGTAGACGTATTGGAAATGTTCGTCCTCTTTTATTTCGTTTTCTTTTGCTTTTTCTTCCGCTGAAAAATTTGGAAAATTTGTTATTTAACTAATATAAAAATTCGCCAACGAAAAATATAATAGTCGATATTGCAATAAAAAAAGATTTAAATTTTAAACCAAAAAAAGTTTAACTTGAGCAAAAAATACAAATTTTCAACAAAATACGTGAATCTTCAACTAAAAAAAATTAATTTTCACCTTTAAAGTTCCTTTTTTAATGATGAAAATTGATTTTCAACCAAATAGTTAAATTTTTAACGAAAAAAATGAATTCTTTACAAATTAGATTATTTTTCACAAATAAGTTGAATTTTCTACTGTAAAATTTTTCGTTAAAAAAATTAATTTTCTTAAAAAAAAAAATAATTTTCGACCAAAAAGATCATTTTTTACCAAAAAAGACAACTATTCAACAAAATAAGTAAATTTTCAACCATACCGTTTAATTTTCAACTAGAAAAGATCAATTTACAATCAATAATTGAATTGTTGAATTTTCAGTTGAAAAAAAAATTTTTCGACCAAAAATATAAACAATTTTTAATAAAAAAGATGAATTTTCAAACACGAAAATTAATTTTCTAGCATAAAATTCAAGTATTTAACAAAATACATTAATTTGCAACCACATAGTGAAATTTTCTATTAGAAAAAATTAATTTACAACGAAAAATGGAATAGTTCCAATTTTCATTAAAAAAATTTATTTTCTACCAAAAAGAAGGAACTTTCAACCAAAAAAATGAATTTTCTACAAAATAGTTCAATTTTCTACCGTAGAAATTAATTTTCAATCCACAATATAAATTTTCAACCCAGAAGATAATTTTTTCACGAAAAAAGACCATTTAAAAACAAAGACATTAATTTATTTAACCACATAGTTTCATTTTCGACTAGAAAATAAAAATTTACAATCAGAAAAGAAATAATTAACATTTTCAGGTAAAGGAAATTAATTTTCTACTAAAAAAAATTGGAATTTTCAACCAAAAAAATGAATTTTCTACAAAATTGTTCAATTTTCTACCGCAGAAATTAATTTTCAATCCACAAGATTAATTTTCAACCCAGAAGATAATTTTTTCACGAAAAAAGACCATTTAAAAAAAATACATTAATTTATTTAACCACATAGTTTCATTTTCGACTAGAAAATAAAAATTTAAAATCAGAAAAGGAATAATTAAAATTTTCAGGTAAAGAAAATTAATTTTCTACTAAAAAAAAATCGAATTTTCAACCAAAAAAATGAATTTTCAAGAAAGAATATAATTTTCTACCACAAAATTCAAATTTCTAACAAAATTAATTAATTTTCAGTTGGAGAAAATAATTTCCAAACCCCCAAAAAAAAATTATCAACCAAAGAAGTTTCATTTTTTAGCAAAAGATAATTTAAAAACAAATGCAATAATTTCCAACAACACAGTGGAATTTTCGACCAAATTGTTGAATTATTAAGTAATTTCAACCAAAAAATATTTTAATTTCTTATTAGAAATAGTTGAATTTAAGCAAAAAATAAAAATTTTCAACAAAACACGTAAATCCTCAACTAAAACAGATTAATTTTCAACTATACGGTTGCATTTTTAACGAAAAAAATATTTTTTCAACCAAGTAGTTAAATTTTAAACCAAAAAGATTAATTTTCTATAAAAAAAAAATTATTTAAGAAAATACATAAATTTTCAAGCCAATAGTTGATTTTTCGACTAGGAAAGATTAATTTACCATCAATAATAGAATAGTTAAATGTTTTAGTTAAATTAATTAATTTTCTACAAAAAAAAGACGAATTTTCAACCATAGAGAGTAATTTGTATTAAAAAATAGGAAAGTTAAAATGTTGAGTTAAAAAAATTAATTTTCTATTAAAAAGAGGAAATTTCGACAAAATAAATGAATTTTTAACAACAACAAAAAAATACTTTTTCCACAATTGTTGATTTTTCTACAAAGTTGATTAATTTATCAGCAACTCGTGGAACTTTCAACCATAATCATTAATTTTCAACTAAAAATATTAAAATGTTCAACCAAAGAGATAAATTTTCAGCTAAAATGATGGAATATTCAATTGGAATACTTACATTTTTAGTATAAAGAAAATTCCAACAACAAAAAAACTAATTTTCAAAAAATAGTTACATTTTCAAACAAAATGAGGAATTTTCAACTAAAATTATGAATCGTCAACTGAAATAGTCGAATTTTAAACAAGAAAGATGATTTTTAAACTAAAATTATGAACCTTTAACTGGAATATTTAAATTTTCAACCAAAAGGTTAATTTTCCACAAAAAAGGACAATTTTCAACAAAATAAATGAATTTTCAACTAAAAAAGACAAGTTTTCAACCAAATAGTTCAATTGCCAACTAAAAAAGAAAAATTGTCAACGAAAAATTGCATACTTAAATTTTCAGTTTAAAAAATTAATGTTCAACCAAAGAGATAAATTTTCAGCTAAAATGATGGAATATTCAATTGGAATACTTACATTTTTAGTATAAAAAAAATTCCAACCAAAAAAAAACTAATTTTCAAAAAATAGTTACATTTTCAAACAAAATGATGAATTTTCAACTAAAATTATGAATCTTCAACTGGAATAGTCGAATTTTAAACAAACAAGATGAATTTTAAACTAAAATTATGAACCTTAAACTGGAATATTTAAATTTTCAACCAAAAGGTTAATTTTCCACAAAAAGGACAATTTTCAACAAAATAAATGAATTTTCAACTAAAAAAGAACAATTTTCTACCAAAAAGTTCAATCTTTATCTAAAAAAGAAAGATTGTCAACCAAAAATTGATTAGCTACATTTTCAATTAAAAAAATTAATGTTCAACCAAAGAGATCAATTTTCAGCTAAAACGATGGAATATTCAATTGGAATACTTACATTTTTAGTAAAAAAAAAAAAAAAACAATTATGAATCTTAAACTGGAATAGTTAAATTTTAAACCAAAAAGATTATTTTTCAACTAAAATGATGAGTGTTTAAAATCCTTTGAAATATTTGGAAATTCCAAGCTCTTGAAAATTCCTGGGATATTTTTAAAATGCCTTAAAATCTTTAAAATTCTTAGAAATAGCTTCAAATGATTTCAAAGATCTTAAAAATGACTTGGAATGTTTAAAAACATACGAAAACATGAAAAAATATCCTATAATCTTCCAAATCCTTTGAAACCTGAACAATTAATTTAAAAAAATTCGAGGATCACTTCTTATAAACTTCTTCATCATATCCCATTTTTATTTAAAAAAAAAAAGGGTTCCCCTTAAGCCAAAAAATACCCTTTTCACCCTATTCTTTATCCCACAGGAACTGTGAGGCCTGGATCATTCTCGAAAATAAAATACAAACCTCGTTTGTCTCTCGTAATCGCAGAAGTGGTTTGAAATTAGAAGCAGAGCCTCATACAACATGACACTTTCCATTCTGGTCAGCTGACTCGGCTCCCGAACCAAGCCCTGAACAGTCGTGTGGATTTGTTGGAAAATTGGCAAGAGTAGAAGTGGATACTTGTGTCCGATTTTCACCATCAAACTCGCAGCATGTCGTCGCACATTTTTACTCGATTTTGACCGGGTTGCTTTTGTTTCTCCAGGTCCAGAGTACACCAAAGCTGCGAAAATTTTCTCCAGGACCCGGGGCAAAATCGTCACTCCTGGCATTGCCATTGATCCGGTTGACATTGAAAGAAAGACGAAAAGTGCACTGATGCTGGAGAGTAAGGTCGACAGAAGCCAAGGATCTTGGGGATTGTAACCCAGACACAATTCCAGTAGCTGGAGCCCACTCTGAACACTTGGCCTTTCATTCACATGCAGAATTCTGAAAACAGGCAGAGTGTTGGGTTTCAGTTTATTAAATAAACTGAAATACATCGATTAGCAAACTTGATGAGAAAGATTAAACACAAAATTAAAGCAGGGCCTAAAATGTTTCGAATTTTGGACTAGACTACCTTTAAATCCTTCAGATTTCGGCTAAAAATATTACATTTAGAAGATTAATATTTTACCGCAAAAGACACAGGTTCAACAGAATACAGAAATTTTCAAAAAATTGGTGAATTTAAAACTGAAAAAGATTGATGTTCAAAAAAACATGAAATAGTTCAATTTTCTGTTAAATAAAGTAATTTCCAATAAAAAAAACAACTAATTTTTAACCAATGAGATTCATTTTTAATAAAATAGATGAAATTTCAACCAAATAGTTGAATTTTCAA
Source organism: Andricus grossulariae (assembly GCA_011634705.1). Classification (NCBI taxonomy): domain Eukaryota; kingdom Metazoa; phylum Arthropoda; class Insecta; order Hymenoptera; family Cynipidae; genus Andricus; species Andricus grossulariae. The sequence continues at coordinate 25,331,497 of JAABKJ010075445.1, read as the reverse complement.
CTGAAGAAGATAAATTTTGAACCAAACATGGAATAGTTCAATTTTCAATTAAAAAAATATTTAACAACAAATATTAACAAAATATGAAACACTTCAATTTTTCATTTGCATTTTTTTTCATTTTTTTCATTGCATTTTCAACAAAATAGTTCAATTTTCATGAAAAAAAGACAAATTTTTTCGAAGACAGTTGAATTTTCAACAAAAAAGTTGATTTTCAACCAAAAAAGATGAATTTTGAACCAACAAGAATGACTTTCCTATACCATAACAAATAAATTTTCAATCCAAAAGGATGAATTTTCTAACAAAACAATAAAAATTTCAAGAAAAAAAATGGATTGATCAAATTGATCAATTTTCAACCCAAGGGTCGAATTTTCAATCAAAAAATATTAAAATTCTACCTCAAAAATTGAATTTACAACCAAGAAAAATGACTTTTCTACTAAAAGAAATAAATTTTCTACCAAAAGGCGAATTTTCAACCAGTGTAGTGAGAAGAAAAAAAATTTTTTTTTATTTTTTTATCAAAAAAAAATTGCAACAAAAAGTTTCATTTTCAACCAAAGAGGTGAATCTTTAAAAAAATTAATTTCTAACAAGTACTTATAATAAATTTCAACCAAGTAGTTGCATTTTGAAAAACATTAATTTTTAACCAAAAAAATTAATTTTCTATTTTAAAAAAAAACGAATTTTTAGAAAAATTCATGAATTTTCAACCAAAAAAGCTCAAATTTCTGCCAAAAATAGAACAGTTGAATTTTCAGATAAAAAATTAATTTGTAACCACGAAAAAACGGAATTTGAGCAAAAAAGTTAAATTTTCAACTAAAAAAGTGAATATTAAAAAAAATTAATAAAAAAAAAATACTTATATTTTCAAACAAGTAGTTGAATTTTGAAAAAAATGTATTTTCAACCAAAAATATTAGTTTTCTATAAAAAGAACGTATTTTCAGGAAAATGCATGAATTTTCAACCAAAAAAGCTAAAAAATTTCTGCCAAAACTAGAACAGTTGAATTTTTCAAATAAAAAAATTAATTTTTAAACAAATAGTTCAATTTTCAACCAAAAAAGATGAATTTTCAACAAAAATTATTAATTTTCTAACAAAAAAGAAGAATTTTAAACAAAATACATGAATTTGTAACCAACAAATTGACAAGGAATGAAAAGGAAAGGTAGCTTCTCATGGTAACTGTTGCTGAGGACAGAAAAAACAATGACTCAAAATAAGCATACAAGTACAGAACTTACCTTTTTCGAGTTGGAAATCATTGTAAATAATTAGTAAAAGTATATAAAAGAAGTATACCGCATTGACCTGTATTTGTTTAAAGAGTAGAAATTTTGTACCTTAAAGGTAGGCAACATGCAAGTAATTTTTCAAACATTTTGGGCTTCATTTATTTTTTTTTTACCAAGCAGACCATTTCCAGCAACTTTTCTTTTATAAGCTTTCCTGAGAAATGAGTACATTTGCGTGATCGTGTGAGGCGCTGCATGCATATAACCGAATATTCAAAGGGTCTAACTTTGAGCCCCGTGCGGGACCTTTTCCGGTGGTCCGATTGAGCTCACCGAGGTACCAAAATTCATGTTTTGGGACGTAGCGCCGTATGAGAATGATACATATCAACATTCCAGACTTTCGGGAATTTCGGACTACTCTAGTGTGTCGCCCTTGCAGTTATCGCGAAATGTTGCTGCCATCAAACCCCTAAACGCTAGCGGTTGTAATCGTCGTAGCCTGTCCTGCATCGTTTTTAGTCCCGCCCATGGCCACTAGACCACAGTTGCATATAGGAGCCTTGGTTCAAGGACGACAGAGTAGAGCCATGGAAGCATCAAAGGATCTCCTGCACATCCAAAAGGTCATGACAAACTTCCTGCATTGGGTCTCCAAGTGATTCGCCGAGTTCAGTTTGCTATCTAGGATTACTATCAGATATTTAACGGAATCTGGAAACGTCAGCTGTCCTCCACAGAATACAGAAGCGCCACCTTTTGAAACTTTGTAATTGCTCCTGCAAATGACCAGGCTGGTCTTTGCTGAATTTACGAAGAGCGATCGTTTACCGCACGAGAGCTATACGATGTGCAGCACCGTCCTTGTAATACCCAAAAACGGTTCCAGATGAGCCCATCTGACTGGGATTACAAAGTCATCCGCACCCATCTTTATTTAGCCTAGGTTGGAGGCCGATCACTACAATGCACCACAGGTGGGACGTAGCAAGCTTTCTATCCAGCTTACTATCTGGTATGGCACGCCACATCTCAAAGCCTATCGACAGATTACTTCTAAAGGTAAATTGCTGGATGCACCCTCTACATCCAAGAGAGTACCCACAGCACACCCCTTTCGTTCCGGCTGCAGCGGGCAGGCTAAAAGCACCTCATCTCTGATATATTTTTGAAACAGCTTCTCCAACGTCTTCATTATAAAAGACGTTAATCTTATCGGACGGAAATATTTTGAAGCAGTGTAACCCTCTTTTCATGTTTGGGAATGGAGGCCATGCCACCATCCTTACATGCCAATTTCACTTCTTTGCCACGTACAACCTTGGCGGCAAAATTTTAATCGGTTATTTTCTTCTCTTGGCTTTAGCCTTCTTCCTCTTGGTCGGTTCGGATTCGCTGAAAACCCGGGAAGTGAACTTTCATTAAGCGATTTGTCGTTGCTTCTTCATCTTCAGCTAACTTACCATTATCGAGCCTGTTTAGCCCGAGGCGTGTTTTCGGGAGGGTTTTCCAGGATCTTGCGCACCTTGTATGTTTCCGGTATGTCTTTCGACTCCTCGCTGAAGCTTCTCCTTTCTAAAGGCAATTAAGTTCTATTTGCACTGTTGCACAACGCGCTTGTCTTTTTATGAAGTTTCTCCAGGTACCTACTTTGCCATTCTTCTCCTTTTTTAGAATTAATTGTGCTTAAAGGGCAATTATTTTCATATGATGTACTCATATTCCTTCGCAGGAAGTCCGCAGCGGTCTCTAACTCATTAACGGTACAACTTGTGAGGAATTCCAAAAGCTATGGCAGAAGGTTTTCTACCATTTTGCTACATTCAGTTCTCGAAAATACATAAATTATTTTCAAATATTATCATATGTTTTATATATTTTTTCATTATTTTCTTTTTCGAATCAGTCTATGAGCACATTTGATAGGAATCTAATTAAATTGAATTTAATAATTTTTTTCATTGAAACAATATGAAACCTTATGCGGATCAAAGCTGATTGAATTATGTGCACCAGAATATTAAATATTACACTTTAATTATATATTTAGCAAAAATTTTAAAGTTTCCATAATCAGTCAATCATTAATACTATACCAAATCGCATCCTCGCAGAGCTGGTATTAAACCATATCTCACAAAGTTTCAGCAATTTCTATAAAATTCTCTCCATCGAAAATGTTATACTTTTATGTCAATAGTTTCTCATTTTAATTCTATTGAACTATCCACCGAGAGATCTTACGATTCTCCGTCACCATCTCTTCACTGAAATTCTATCAAATCTTACCCACTCAAGACTTTTATCAAATTCTACGTAGAAATCTCAAAAAATTCTTTTTAATTATATTCGTCGAGAAATCTTATACTTTTTCATCAACAAATGCTTATCATGCCTCTAATGAATCTTATCCACACAGAACTTATATCAACTCCTATCTTCAAAGTTTTCGCAAATCTCTATCACATCTTATTCGCATAGGACTTTTATTGAATCGTAGGTTATAGAGTATTGAAGTATTTATTAATATCTTGTAGATGAGTAGATTAGTAGCTTCTGGAAGATAGAATTTAATTAATCTCTGGTCCTCAAAAGATTCAATAGAATTTCAATGCAAGACACTTGCTGGAAAAAGTATAATTTTTTACAACGGACGAAATTTCATTGATATTTTCCAGATGACGAGACATAAAATTAAATTTGAAATTAAATTAAATTAAATTAAAGAAATTAAATTTGAACATGTTGATAGAAGACTGTAAGATTTCTCGACGGATAGACTTGGTTAAAACGTTTTGAGCTGCCGTATTAAAGTCGATACAATTGTGAGCTGTAGTATTTCATAGTATTGGATTGAATTTCAGTCGAAAAACGTATAGAAATCTATACGGATTATTGAGACACTGGCTTATTTTGCTTGCCTGTTGTGGCTGTTTAAAGACATAATTATTTTGATATAGAATGCGGACTGTGCCAAATAGCATAATTATTGTACTTGTGCTTCCAACTTTTTAGTATTTATTGACAATTGCTTGAAAGGAAATATAATTAGTAAACTCACTCTCCATAAATGGCAATTTTCATTTATTATTGAATTACTTTATTTATTTATTTGTGATAAAAAAATTAATGCATAGAACTGATATGAGAAAAGAAAATTATTTTCTGCAAGATTTTGTTCCTCTTAAGAATAATATCTTGACAAGAAAAATTTTCATTCAATGCTGATAATTGTTGTCGTCAATTAAATTTTATACAGCAATTATCATTCTTCACCATATAGCATTCTTCATACATACATACATACACACATACATACAAACATACATACATCCATACATACATACCCACGCATAGTCCCAGCTAGTTTTTATTTGAATCGTAAAAAATATCATTAAAAATGAGTAAATTAAATTTTCTGAGAAACGACACAAGGAAGGAAAAAAAAGTTCACCCAAAAGGGAAGCTACAAGTTTGTTATTAATAATTTCCAGATAGGACGAGTAGATTTTCTTTTAATCGTGAAAAATAAGATTGAAAATAATAAATTGAATTTTTGGAAAAACGACACCAGAGACGAATGAAATGAAAAAAAAAAAGTTGTTCCACCAAAAAAGATCTACAAGTTTGGTTATTAAACTCTTGTTATAAAAATAAATTAATAATAAAAAAATTAACTTTTCGGAAAAAAGACACAAAAGCTACAATAAAATTTCATTTAACAAAATTTGTCGCCTAAATTATATCTGCAAATTTGCTTCGAAACATTTTACGCTAGGATGCGTATTTTTAGTTCCAATCGTGAAAAATAACATTGATAATCAACAAATTAAATGTATGGGAAAACGAGACAAGTTGCAGTAAAATGTATGATAACAAAATTGTGTTTTTTACGGCATGCGCAATTTTTTTCAATTACAAACAGAATATAATGAAAGTACGTCTGTTTCGATACCGAAGCATATTGTGAATTGTAATAATATAAATTTATTGAAATGATACATTTTTCAGGGTAGCTGAGAATAAGAACTAGTGCAAAATGAGCAGCAAATATTGCAGTTATCATGAAAAGTAAAATTTGTAGATTATTTTGCAATATCTGAATAAGTAGTACCAGACCGATGTACATGAATAAATATAATATGCATTTGATATAATAGTGTTGAACATCATGTAGAAAAGTTCCCATTTTGGACAAAATCGAGTGAAAAGCACGAGATACGTGATGAGAATGTGCTCGTTGAAGCCAAAGGAGCTTTGACAAAAGAGAATTCACAATCACCAAATTAGAGTTGTGGATGCTTTGACCTTTAATTTTAGAAGTTCTTTGCACAAATATGGGAGAAATACAAAAACTGAGCTCGTCGCGCGAGATAAATTTTTTATGGATTTTTTCATACCTTATTTAAGGTAAACGTTCCAGTAATCGTGATGCCAATTTTCTTGTTGTCTATTTGATTTGAACTATAAAATTTTCTACTATAAAATGCTGAAAATAAATGGTTTATTATTTGTGAAGATGACGTATAATCGGGAGTTATTTCAAACTTCAAATTTCTTTTGAATATGTTTTTTTGAATTTCAAATTTATTTATTGTTTAAATTTTTTTCTAATATATTTTTTCTCGTATTTAAATTTTTTATTTTGTATTTGCACATTTTTTTGAAGAATTTTTTTGAGTAGAATTCTCATTACGAAACTTTATTACCTTTTTAGCTGTCTTAGATTTTCGACTGACGTTCGTTCTTTTCTTGAATAGTCGAAGCATCTCGTACGGAAAAAGGTATTTTCACCGTATTAAGTAGGTGATGGTTTTTTGTTTTGTTTTTTTTTGTTTGTTAAAACGGTTTATTAAGGGGTCCTCATGAAAATCCCATGTTTTCTAGAACTGACGACGACGCGTCCTTCAAATATCTATAAAAAAGTTACCAAAATCGTGTTTTTGTAGACTGATCTGCCTCATTGCATTTTAGAGCAAAATGTTTTTCAAAAAAATTAGACTAAAGAACATTCCGAGGAAGTTAATAATAAAGGAACAACCTATCTCCAATAGGCGCCAAATTATGACTTTTCAAAGAACCCAGATTTTTTTTAAAAAAGAGGCGGAAACCCCCTATTCTGAAGTTTGTATCTATTCTTTGGAGACTGTTAATTTTACGAAAAAATGTTTTGAATTTTGATTGAAGAAGACGCAATTTTGAGTAATTGTAAAAAAACAATGACCTAGCAGTAATAGGTCATAAGTTATCGCCTTCCAAAGTTGACCACACTTAACCTATTTTTCAGGGCAAATTATTCGCGTTCAGTTTTTTCAAAATACTGCGTTTGTGGATAATGCTACGTCAATGGCGTCAGAGAAAAAGTTTTAGTGTAGGAAATATTCCGTGAATTTAAAAGAATGTAATCCTAGAGTCTGCATAGATCCAGAGTTATGACACATTTGTTTTGCTATTTTCTGCTATTTCTCGCTAAAAAAGTTTCTTCAATCCAGCTTGTTTCGTGCATATCTCACAGAAAATGATAAAAGGATAGATTAATTCTAGTTCTGATTCTAATTATTAACTACAAAAAGTGCACATGTTGAAAACGGCCTCAAATCTACCATACCACCTATGTCGGTCCCATTTAACTTTGAATTTTGTTTAAGTAATGCAATTCATTTCCATTTTTAACATATGATGTAATTAAGAACTGAACTGTAATACCCTGTTACGTACGAGAAGTGATCTGGTTACTCCTCGTTGAAGGTACAAATCGCCAATTTGAAAAAATTGGTTTTATTTTCATTGTGGGGAATCGTTTTTGACCCAACTCCCGGACTGGGAGCTCTTGTTCTTGTAGTTCTGAAATTTTGCAGGGTCTTAAAAAGAATTTAAAATGCCCTTTTTACTAAACAAGTTACAAGCTTTTATTGAGTGAAATCCAGAAGAATTTCATTCTAAAACATCGAAAGCTCTACAAAATTTAAGGTATTCCTTAAAAATACTGCAACATCCCTCCGGTAGCCAAGAAGAGATGTTATGTCTGGTTTTCCTATTGCAGTTAGTGTCGCTTGGCTTTCGGAACAGATCGTAATCTGTCGGCCAGCAGTGTTTCCTCCTGTTAGTGTTTCAGTACAGCGAAGGACAGCAAGGACCTCCGCCTGAAAGATAGTAGCATGTTGGCCAAGTGGTATCCCTATCCCTTTCCCTCTCTTGCTGTCATAAATTCCTGCTCCTAACCCTTCCTAACCCCTGAAGCCATCTGTATACCAGATTTTCCCTTATAGGAGCGGGTTACCATTTGCTTTCCATAGATCCCTGCTTGGGATACAGGCGCGGTCAGCTTTGGCAAAGTTAAAGCGTTTTGTTATTTTATCTTGTCTCATCTGTAGAATTGGCAATGCATTGATATCACTCGGGAGCCTAGTGTGCCTAGTCCCCCGAGTCCATCTATTTTCTCTTGTCAGGTGGCCCATCGCGTGTGCCGCTCTAGCGGTTATCGCAACATGTAGAAGTTCTTCACAGAGCATGAATCCTATCGCCGCTGTGGACATAGTCCTCATTGCTTCAATCAAACTCCTAAATTCTAGCATTTTTAGTCTTCGCAGCCTGTTTTGCATTGTTTTGAGTTCCGCCCGTGGCCACCAGACCACGGCCGCATGTAGGAGCCTGGGTTTTAGGACAGCAGAGTATACAAGGGTAAGGTAAAATTCCAAACAAGATATTGGAATGGCGAAACTGCAATACATGTATTGTAAGTGTTGTAATTGGCAGAGTCACCGTAGCGCGAACTCTACGAAATATTGTAAAATTCCAGTACATCATGTATTGTAGCGTTACCCTATGTTTTGGAAATAAGCTTCCAATACATTTATTGGGAGTTTCCAACAGAAATTTTTTACAATGTATATTATTTTAGTATACAAAAACTATGAAATTCATATACATGAAAGAAACTTACTCTACACTTAATAAATTTAGTATACATATAACATCATAAAAGAAATTTAGTATACGTAAATATACTAAAATTACAAAGTGTAATGGATTTAATAAACATTTAGGAAATTTAATATGCCCATGTATACTAAAATTGCAAACATTTCCAATAGTGAAGAAACTAGAATCAGTACAAGACCGTTTTCTGTAATCAGTAGCTTATAAATTGCGGATATCTCGAGATTCAGAATATTTTACTATAACTTCTGAAATAATCGGAGTCGAATCTCTTGAGAGGAGGAGGAAACAGTTAGGACTTATTTTCCTATACAAACTGTTAAATATGTCTTATAGATTGTCCCAAATTACTTGAACATATATCAATAAGAGTTCCTCCTCAAGAACTAAGGTATTCCTATAAATTTAATTTCTCAATACCTGATCATAAAACAGAGTATGGCTTTTACACTTCAGTCTCGGAAATATGCAGAATTTTTAATGAGAAACTCTCTGATTGTCAAGTTAATAATATATTTGGTGATCACTTGATACTTTCATATCAACTTTGAAGCGAATAGTTCAGAGAAGTATTTGTTAATTAAGAGATTTCTTATGCTCTCTGGCAAAGATAGATACTCGACGATATAAGCTAAAATTCTAGTTATAAGTCACTTTATATCTATTACTCAAGTGTTATCTTTTTCTTATATTCAATGTTAGATACGTTTGCAATTTTCCTATATATGGGCATATTAAATTTCCTATATGTTCACGAAATTCATTACACTTTGTAATTTTAGTATACTTACGTATACTAAATTTCTTTTATGAAGTTATATGTATACTAAATTCATTAAGTTTACAGCCTTCTTTCTGCGAGGATATGCAAAGTCTTCTCTTTAAAAGGTATGCTTAATTTATTAAGGTAAATGTAGCTTAACCATATGATTATTTGCTAATTAAAACTTTGTTATTTATTTTCATTTTTCATCTGATCATGTTTACAGATGACGAAGCGGGACCCACGCGAAACGGAACGCGTATACTGAATTTAGTATATGCGTACACTAAATTTCGTTTACATGTATACTTAATTTAGTATACGTATATACTAAATTTCATATACGTTCATACAAAATTAAATATATCCATATACTAAATTTACTTACGCTGGTATACTAAATTTAGTTTCATGTTGTGCATTCTTGCTTCCATTATATGTATACTAAATCTAGTACAGGTTTTTCTAACAGTGTTGTTTATCAGAACATTTATCAGATAATGACGATTAAATGTCAAAAACTGTAAGAACAAAGGTGTTCTCCATAAACAAATATCAATATAAATATTTAAAGTAGGTTCAATTAAATGGGAAAAGTCAGGGAATGTATCAGAGCACTTTAAATAACTCTCAAGGATAATAAATTATAATTTTTTTATTCTAATTTGACATTGTTTTATTCCGTGTATGAAAGATTGTATTTGATAAATTTCACAAGATTGAAATTCTGGTATTTGAATATTGATGGTTAGGGAAAATAAAAAATTAATCGGGTTAGAGAATTTTGAAAATGAATTTTGGGGCCAGCCTGATATAATGTTCTTCTTAGTAATTTATTTGCCCTGTGTTTTCATTTCTTCATCTTTTGCAGTTGCTTCAATCTAACGATTATGATTTTAGTTAAGAACTTTATTATTATTTACAAATTCAACAATTTTTATTAAAAAGTCATACTTTTTATTTGAAATATCTACTATCACATTATTTGTTGAAAATTCATTTTTTGGTTGAAAATTCATCTTTTATGTTAAAAACTCAAAAGTTTGGTTAAGAATTCAACTTATTTGTTGAAAATTTTATTGTATTATTAAAATCGATTTAACGGAAGACTTTCTACAAATTATGAACATCTTCCTCTCGATGCTCATAAACACTTCTGCTGGGGAATAGGAATTTAATTTTTAAAAAGGTCCTTAAATTGAGACTAGTTTTAAAAAATTTAGAGAAACGACTAGAAAAATTGAAAACTTTTCAAAAAGGAACTAGTAGAAGTAAATGAGAGATTGAAAATAAAATGAAAATATTAAAATATAATTTTTCTGCAAGTATGTAAAATGTAAACAAGCAACTAATTAAAAAATACAAGGAATTGGGATTGAAGAAAAATAAGGAATTTATGTATTATATATATTATATATTTTTTTAACATTTTTTGTTAATCTTTTTTTGTTTAATGAAAACATAACTATGCCTTGTTTGGTTGAACACTTTTCTTCTTTAGATAAAAATTAAACAATTTGGTTGAAAATTCCTTCATTTTATTAAAAATAATTCTTTTTAGTATAAAATTAAACTTTGTGGCTCAAAATTAGTTTTTTTGTACTGAAAATTAATTTTTTTAACTGAAAATTCAACTGTATTATGTTTGTTTAAACATCAATCTTCTTCAGTTTAAAATTCAACTATTAGTTTAAAAATTTAAGTATTTTGTTGAAAGTTATTCTTTTTTGGTGAAAAATTAGTTTTTTTATTGAAAATTAATTTTTTGAACTAAAAATGTAACTATTGGATTTTTGTGGTAGAATATCCATCTTCTTGGTCACTAATTCACCTTTTTGGTTGAAAAATCATGTATTTTGTTAAAAAATATTCTTTTTCGGTACAAAATTTTTTTTTTTATATTGGAAATTAATTTTTTTATGAAAATTAGATTTTTTTACTGAAAATTAATTGTTTAACTAAAAATTTCACTTAATTTTGTGTCGAATTTTTCGTGTATACAAATTTAATCTTTTTGGTAGGAAATTAACCTTTTTTATTAAAGATTCTATTAAGAAATAAAATATTCAGTTGAAAATTCATTTATTTTCTTAAAAATTATTCATTTTTGGTAAAAAAAAATTTTTATTGAAAATTATATTTTTAACTTTTTTTTAAATTTAAATTTAAATTAAAATTTTTTTTTTCAATAGATATTTCATCTTCTTGTTTAAAAATGCATTTGCTTGGTTGAAAATTGAACTATTTCGTTAAAAATGTGTTTTTTTTCAGTTTTGCTTGAAAACTCATTTCTCGAACTGAAAATTACATTTTTTTATTGGAAATTAATTTTTTTTTTCTTGACATTCGATATTTGTTTGATTACTGGACCCTAAAGCCCATACAAAGAAACACCAACTCATTTAATACCAGAGGGTCAATATAATTCCCCATATGAATATAGTTTAAAATGTTTAAACGGATTAGGAAAGGTTCCCCGCCCATCATCGTGTAGTTATTTATGGACTCTCTGCGCCTTTTAGAGACGAATCTCTTCTTGTTTTTGCTAATTATCTTATTGATGTTGAACTTGAAAATGATTTATTTTTAAATCATCAATTCTTGACGCTACGAAGAATAACTGTTGTAATTTTTAACTACGATAACCAATATTTATGGCCCAAAATGAGCTCATGAGAATAATAATTTTCGGCTTTTTTAGTCAAAACCCATCATTTTTATAGCTAAAAAAATATCACTTCTAAGTAAATTTCATAATTTGTTACAATAATTTATATGTTTAATTCAAACATGAAGAAAAAGAGAGGTTTTTCTATGTTAAAGTCCATAAGAAATTGATTAACGATGCTCTCGCTCAATTATTTTTTTTTTAATCTGAAGAAAATACACAAGAGTTTTTCCGCTATAAAGATTCAGTTTTTAGTATTGGATAGTCAAAATTCGAAAATACGTTATTTTGGTTGCCGTAAACGATGTCGTAAACTACGTCGTTTACTATCCCAATTTCCGACATAGTATACGACGTCGGTTACGACATAGTTTACGACGTAGTTGACTACGTAGTTTACGACGTAATTAACGACGTGGGAATTTTCAATAAGGTAAATTACTGAGATTTTTGCTTCTCGAAATTATAGTACCGGATTTTTTGCTACTCCAATTTGAATTTATAAAATAATCTGCTACACGAATAATAGTGTAACGATTTTTGTTGCTTTTCGAGAATAAAGTACTGGATTATTTGTTACACGAATTCGGAGTTCTAGACTATTCTGATACACGAATAATAGATTCCCGATTTTTTGTTACTCCTCGAAATTAAAGAGCCGGATTCTTGTGCTACTCAAATTCAGAGTTCTAGATTATTCTGCTACTGGAATAATAGATTCCCGATTTTTTTCTTCTCAAAATTAAAATACGTGCTTTTTTGATACTCAAAAACAGTTGTACTTTTTCAATAATCTCACAAAACCACCACCAGTACTTTTCACGAAACAGTAGCAAAGATTCTCCATGTAATAAAGTCAATAAATTTAAAAATTTCAAATAGTTACAAAATTCACATTGAAAAAGCTTGAAATTATGTTCTCAGTCCCATAATAATATTTAAAAACACCCAAAATCCACTCCTAGTACTTTTAAAGAAACAGTTTCGAAGTTACTTCATTTTAAACAGCCAATAAGTTTTTGAATTGAAAATAATTACAAAACTCACATTCAGAAAACTCCAGCTTATGTTTTCAATTCCCTAATAGTATCAGGCAGCCCCTAAAATTCACCCATAGTACATCTCACGAAACATTTCAGAAGTTACTCCACGTAAAACAGCCAATAAATTTTCCTATACATTTTCAATTGAAAAAAGTCACGAAATTCAGATTGAGAAAACTCCAGATTACATTTTCAGTCCCATATTAATATTGAGACATCCCCAAAACAGACCCTTGTACTTTTAACGAAACAGGTCCGAAGATTCTCCATTCAAAACAGCCAATAATATTTTTACTTGAAAATATTTACATAATTTACATTTAAAAAACTCGAGGTTATGTTTCCGATCGCGTAAGAATATGAGGCAATCCCCAAAATCCACTCCTAGTACTTTTAACGTAACAGGTCCGAAGATTCTAAATATAAAACAGCCAATACATTTTTAAATAGAAACTAGTCAATTAGTTCACAATTAGAAAACTCCAGATTATGTTCCTGAATCCATAATAATATTAAGCAGCCCCCAACATATACCCCTAGATCTTCTGACAAAGTTGTTCCGAAGATTCTCCATGTGAAACAGCCAATAAATTTTTTAATAGAAAATACTCCAAAGTGAAAAGTACTAGAGATGGATTTTGGGGGCTGCTCAATATTATTATTGAGTTGAAAACATAACCTGCAGTATTTTGAATGTGAATTTTGTAAATATATTTCATTGAAAAATTGTTTGAATGTTTCAAATGGAGAATCTTCGGAACTTTTTTGTGAAAAGTACAAGGGGTAAATTTTAGGGTCCGCCTAATATTATCATGGGGCTGGGAATATAATCTGGAGTGTTTTGAATATGAGTTTTGTAACTATTATCAATTAAAAAATTTATTTGCTGTTTTACATGGAGTTACTCCTGAAGTCTTTCGTGAAATGTACTAGGGGTGGATTTTAGGAGCTGCTCAATATTATTATGGGGCTGGAAACATAATCTAAAGTCTTTTCGATGCGAATTTTGTTACTATTTTCAGTTTCAAGATTTATTGACAGTTTTACATGAAGAATCTTCGCAACTGTTTCGTGATAAGTACTAGGGGTGGTTTTTTTGGATTTGTTGACAAAAATTCCAAAATCAATCCAGTACTTATCCAATACAAGAAACTCCAGTACTATAATTTCGAGGAGCAAGAAAATCGGGAATCTATTATTCGAGTAACAGAATAACCTAGAACTTAAAATACGAGTAGCAACAAAATCCGGTATTTTATTTTCGAGAAGCAAAAAATAGGGAATATATTATTCGGGCAGCAGAATAATCTCGAAATTTAAATTTAAGTAGCAAAAAATTCGGTACTTTATTTTCGAGGAGCAAACAATATGGAATCTATTATTCAAGTAGCAGAATAATTTAGAAAGTTGGATTCGAGTAGCAAAAAAATTTCGTACATCAATTTCGAGAAGTGGAAAAATAACGAATTTACTATTCGTGTAGGAGAATAACCTAAAACTTCGAATTTGAGTAGCAAAAAAATCTAGTACTTTATTCTCAAGGAGCGAAAAAATTAGGATTCTGTTATTCGTATAGCAGATAATTCTATAAATTCGAATTCGAGTAGCAAGAAAATCCGGTTCTTTGATTTCGAGGATACAAAAAAAACGGAAATCTATCATTCGAGTAGCAGAATAATCTAGAACTTTGAACTCAAGTAGCAAAAAATATAGTATTTCAATGTTGAGCAGCAAAAACTCGTAAATCTATTACTCGAGCAGTATGACGAACCCGTACTTTATTTTCAATATTGGAGCAAATAATCAGCAATCTATTATTGGTGTAGAAGAATAATCTATAACTGGAAATGCGGGCAGCAAAAAAATCCGTTACACAAGAAGTCCGATATAAGGCCGACTGATTTAGTTCTGCCTAGAATTGTTGACCCACGTAGTTTCTCAGTGCAAACAATCAGTGTCTCCAGAAAGTGGGATTTTTCGGCCCCCACCACTTTCCCATCTGGGAGAATACATGCAAGCGTAGCGTCGGAATTCACGCCTACCCCGAAAGGGAAACGGCCTAATGATATAATAATAATAATAATAATAATAATAATAATAATAATAGATTCATAATTGCACTCTTTTATTATTATTGAGTATGAAAGGAGAAGGCTTTATTTTTTAATTATTTTGAATAATCTTTCAATTTTAACATTTTTATTGCGTTAAAAGGGAGGACATTTTGGTTTTTAATTGTTTTTCTAAATTGGACGAGGGAAATTTTTTATTTTTAACATTTTTATCGAGGTGGAATGGAGGAAATTTCGGGTTTCAACTTTTTCTGAATTGGAAGAGGATTTTATTTTTATTTTTAAGATTTATATAGAGTTGGAAGAGAGAAAATTTTGGTTTTGAAATTTTTATAAACTGGAAGAGGCCATTTTTCGGTTTTGAATATGTTCATTTAGTTGGGAGGAATTTTGTTGTTGCTTTTCCTAAACTAGAAGAGGCAATTTTTTCTGAACATTTTAATTGAGTGGTTAGGGAGGACATTTTGGTTATTAATTGTTTTTCTGATTCGAAAGAGTATATTCATCTCTTCGGTTGAAAGTTTAACTATTATGTTGAAAATTAGTTTCTTTGTTGTTGAAAATTAACTTTTTAACTGAAAATTTATTGATTCCAGTTTTGGTAGAAAGTTAATTTTTCAAAGTTGAAAATTCATCTCTTTTGTTCAAAATTTCATTCTTTTTGGTTGAAAATGCAATTTTTTAATTAAAATAATCGGTTTCGGTTAAAGATTTTACTGTCTTGTTGGAAATTTTTCCTTCTTTTTAGTTGACAATTAATTTTTTGAACTGAAAATCTAACTATTTGATTTTTAGTTGAAAAATAATCTTTTCGGTTGGTTGATAGTTTGTTTTCTTAATCCACGGATTCTTTAAGGGAACGTCCATTAATTACATACGGACGATTTTCTGAAATTTTAGACCTCCCATCCCTTCTTACGTAAGCTTTTATATTTTTTACTTAATGTGTCAACAATATAACAATTGTTTTTACTGTAAACGAGATTTCATACGAATTTTAAGGGATTCCAAAAAATTTGGAAGATTTTCAGTGATTTGAAAGGATTTTAAGAGATTTTAAAGGATTTTTAGGAATTTCAAAGTACTAAAAAGTATTTCAAAGAATAAAAAAATTATACTGAATTTAACGAGATTTCCAAAGCTTTTTAGGGATTTCACGAGATTTAAAGTGATTATGAAAGTTTTTATGGTACTTCAAATGATTTTAAAGGATTACCTGAGGTTTCACAATTTTCAAATGATTTGAAAATATGTTAAGAATTTGAAGATATTACCGAATACAATTTCAGAGAAAATGTTAGACAAATACATATATAGTTGCTTTTATGCAAGGTTTCTAGGTAAGTTGGGGTTGTTAGAAAAAGTTGGAAGAATGTTAGTGTGTCAATCTACGCTTTTATTCGAGTTCGTATTTGTAAATTAGTTTGAACTCTAACAAAAATATCAATTTTTCAATGAATTTCACAGGATTTTGAAGGAACTTCAAAAAGTTTAGTGAGGTTTTACGGGATTTCAAGGGATACCGAAGGATTCTGATGGAGATTTAGCAATTTGAAAGAATTTTAATGAATTGAGAACGATTTCCGTGGATTATATAAGATTTTATGGGATTTCAAGAGATTTTAGGAAATTTCGAAATACACTGGAACTTTGAATTAAGAACGGTTTCGGGCATGGTGTGCATTGGCCTTGAACCTATTTACAGTCCGAACGTAAACAGACAGGGCCGCGTGAATAATTTCGGTTGGATTTGGACGTATGACTTAACCTGATGCATATAACGGGCGGAGAGTGCTGCCCTCGAGTCGTTTGTCCCGCTGGACTGAGCAGCCCCTCCCACGCTCCCCGCATCACGAAACCGCCGCGGAATTATTTCTTGGAATGGCGTAAATCCGGGCTACTTCAATCCAAGTTCCAATGTATTTAAAAAGAAGTTACGGGATTTTAGTTCAAGGGATATCAACGTATTTTCACGAATCTTGAAGGATATCAGGGGATTTTAATCGAATTTCGAAGATTTCAAGAGATTTGAAGGGATTTGATAAGTATTTGAACCATTTTCAAAGATTGCAAAGGATTTCAAAGGCTTTTAACGAATTTTAAGACATTTGAAGGGTTTACAATGATTACACAGAATTTCAAAAAATTCCGAACTATATCCACGGATTTTACAGGATATCGTAAGATTTCAAAAGATTTATCGGCATTTTAAAGGATTTCTGAATAATGCAAAGGATATAAAGGGATTTCGAGAAATTTGAATGGCTTTTAAAATATTTTAAGTGATTTCAAGAGATTCGGACAGATTTCCATAAATTTAAAGGGATTATAAGGGATTTTTGTGGTATTTCGACGATTGCAAGCCATAAAATTCAAAGGATTTCAAAGAATATATTACAGGATAAAACAGAAATAATACAAATAATGATATAATGTGTATAATAGCATAAAAAGTAATTTCGATAGCCGAAGCAGGTTTCAATTAGCATATTTAAATAATAGTAATTAGAAAGAGAAGACTTACGTCAGAAATTCTTTGTGG
This sequence comes from Andricus grossulariae, assembly GCA_011634705.1. NCBI lineage: Eukaryota > Metazoa > Arthropoda > Insecta > Hymenoptera > Cynipidae > Andricus > Andricus grossulariae. Next base: position 25,314,214 of record JAABKJ010075445.1, on the reverse strand, counting down.
GTTATCATAAAATGATCAAAATTGAGCTGCCGGATCGATTAAGGGCGCATACATTTTTTCGGCTCAAGCATGATGAGTTCTCGCAGTTTTCAAAATTAGTTTAGAACATTAATTTTTGGAAATTCAATTAATGTAAGAAATTTGCTTGAATTCAGTAAAAAAATATTTTCAGAACTCTTCTTTTTGTCCTGTCAGGGTTCATTTGCGCTCGCGTCGAAAAAATTTATGTGCCCTCATTCGATCCGGCAGCTCAATTGTTGTAAAAGTGTGATATTTTTTAATCTAACATAGGTTAGATTGACAAGGGAGTCAAAGAAACCTCGGCCTGCATGTGTATGGATATGTCTGAAAGAATCCCTATAAACGGGTTACCCTAGGTGAAACGAAAGGATAAAATAATAAACTAATATTTATTTTTTTTTCAAGTCCTGACATATAATAATAATAATAATAATAATAATAAGGATAATAAACGGGTTCTCCTGGCATGTAAGATTGTAGTGTGGTAGAAGGGTGAAAGAGCCTAGCTAGCACAGATTTTGCTGGATCCCTGGGCCGAGGTTCTTCTCGGACTGACATTCAGTTTGGAATCGGGACAGGAATGGTCTACGGCCCGCATGGCGACCAAGGAACTGTCACTTAGGCACCTAGAGGTGCGAAGGTATCATAACGGCCTCTGGGCACAGGTCTCCTCAGACAAAAAAAAGTTTGTCCACGTTAATGAAAAATTCGGCTCGAGTCATTCGATTCTAAAACACTAATAATTAACGAAAATTGAAGCCCCGAAATCGGATCTGATGTGAAGTCGGCACCCCAATTTTGAAAAGGCCATAACTTTTCAAATTTTGACTATCAAACGACCAATGTTGACTATCAGACGCGATCTAACCAGCAACAAACGATTCCATAAAAAATGTATACCATTTTCCAAAGTTGAGGCGCCATCTTCACGGGCATTCCTAATCTACTTATGCTATTACATAACCAATACTTACAATTCTCTACGCTTCTAGTCTAGGCGACTGACGTTTCCTTTTTCTTTCATTTCTCTTGTACCTCCATTCTGGCATTTTTTCACATCGATTCTTTCATTCTTCCTCATTCGCTCCTCTAGCCCCCTCCAACTCCTCCATCCACTATTCCCCCAATCCATCCTCCCCTAGAATCTTTACCACATTCTCTTGCCAGCTTCCTTTATTTTCCATTCCTCTCCTACATCCTTCATATACATGCTCCCATGTTTCCTCTTCCCATACACAGATTCTGCACTTTCTGTTCTCTTATTTTTCCAAATACATCACTTTCCTTACCTCGTTGCCCAATCTAAATCTTGCTATCCTGTTCCATCTTTTCTCTCCCCATCCTTTTGCTAAATACTTTGGTACTTCTTCCTTTTTTATTATCTTATACCATTCATTATATTTTGATTTCTCAGTGATCCCCTATCTTTCTTTTAACTCTCTTTCCCTTTTTTCCAATTCTTCATAGTTTACTCTGGTCCCATTTTCTATATCTCTAGCATTAAAGAAATTCCTTCTTTCTTCTTCCCATCTCGTTAATTCTATCGCCCTCGCTTTCTTTTCTTCTACCTTTATCCAACACTTTCTTGCTAACTCCTTTCCCTCTCCCTCACTCAGCTTTGTCTCAGATACCCATGCCATCTTTCCCGCTCTAGTACTTAATTTATCCCTTTACGCTACTTCTCTCACCATATATCGCAGCGTCCTTAGTCTACCCCTAACTTCCACCTTATATACTTTTCTTGTGAACTCTCAATCTCTTTCCTTTATTTTCATCCCCATATCTCTGCTGTATAATATAATACCGGCCATACCAGCGTATCAAATAACTACATTCCTCTTCTCCAATTTTTTTAACCTTCTTTTTCCTATTCCTCAATATCTGTTTCATTACCCCTGTCGCTTTTTTTATCCTTTTTCTTATATGAGCTCTATGATCTCCATTTGTTTGCAAGGTATATCCCAAATATTTAAACTCTCTCACTTCTTTTAACTTTATTCCCTTCCATCTCCCCGTCCATTCTTTCCTTCTTCCCCCTCCTCTTCTCAATCTCATTATCTTTGTCTTTCCTGCATTTAAATTCAACTTTTTTCCATCTAAGTATATCTCCAATTCTGTAGTTAAGCCCGCCATCCCTTCTTTATCCTCTGCCATCAACACGATATCGTTCACGTACGCCAAAGTATATATCTTTACGTTCCCCATCCTAACTCCTCCCCATTCTTTTCTCTTAATTTCTTCTTCGAAGTCTGATATCAACATATTAAATAAAAGTGGGCTCAGAGGACATCCTTGCCTTATTCCTCTCACCAACCAGAAATTATCTGCAACTTGCTCTCCTATCTTTACCCTGCTTTTTGTCTCTCTAAAAATTTCCGATACTCTCTGCATTAATCTCTATCGTATCCCCCTTTTCACCATAACTTTTTCTATCTTGCCTCGGTCTAATGAGTCAAACGCCAACTTTAAATCCACAAATATTACTATCATTGCCCCTTTCTCCCTTTTAATCCTCTTATTTACTAGATAGTTCAGAACATATATGTTATCAATCACCCGCATCCCTTTTCTATACCCTGTCTGTTACGGTGGCTCTATCTTTTTTTCCTTAACTTCTTTTTTCAACCTTTCCGATAAAACATTCACGTATACTTTGTACATTGTTGGGATTAGTGTCACTCCTCTATAATATTGAAGCTCCTCCCCTTTGCCTTCAATTACCATGGGTACTACCACTCCTTTTTTCCATAACTCTGGCTACTTCTCTCCTCTCCATATTCTATCGCACATTATCCATGCCCATTCCTTCAATTCTGACTATTTGCTCCCCTGTAACGTCCTCACCATCTGTTTTCGTGCGATATTTCCTTTCTTCCCTAAATTTTTTGTCCAGCCCTCCTAAAAAATTCATAAAATATTCTTTCCATTGTATTATTTCAATATCCTGGTTTACTCTTTTTCTTCTTTTTCTGTCTCTATTTACTACTTTCCGAACCTCTTCTTCCGTCCTAGCCTTTTCCGCCTCTTCCTCAAAGCACTTATTCTCCTCTTTCTTTCCATCAAACAACTCAGTATACTCTTTTCTTTTTCTTCTATATTTTTCTTCACTATTTTTTTCTCCATTTTCTTAATTCCTTTCTGACCTCCTTCTTATACTCTTTACATTTCTCATCCCATCCAATTTTATTCTCTCCTTTACTAACTTCTTTTCTGCTTGTGCACTCTAATCCTCTTTTTATTTCTTCTATCATTTATTCCGTCTCCTCGTCCATATTTTTCTCTCCCATTTTGGTATTTCTGACCTTTTCTTCAAACTGTTCTTTTCCTTCCATTGACCAATCCCCTATTTCCTGCTCCTTCTACCTTTGCTTCCTTTTTGTCCATATTTTTATTACTTTTTTCTTCCTCTCATGTCACTGTCATGAAAAAGTGATCCGAATCTATATAATACCCTACCTCTAGCTTTTTGACCTTCCCTTTTAACTTATCGTCCACTATCACATAATCAATTACCGTTCCCCTTTCTCCTCCCGAGCGTGTGCATTCCCCTTTCTAATCTCCCTCTATATTTGCTCTTCATTCCCTTTCTCCTCTATCTCCTGCTCTGGCATTTAAATCTCCCCCTATTATAAGCCTAATCTCTTCTTTACTTTCTTCCATCATTTTTTTCATCACCGTTCACATAGACCCCCACTATCTTCCACTTCTCTCCTCTCATCTTTACCTCTTCTACTATTGATCCTTCTTTTTTTATTTTCTTCCTTTCTTATTCTTCCCTGTTATATATTCGTTCCTTACTCCCATCACTATTCCTCCCATTGCTCTGCTTCTTAATTTTTCCCCTCTGCATTTTGAACTTGCTATTTGCAACCTTTTGGTAACCTTTCCCTCACTATTTCCCATTTCTTTTCATTTAGCTACGTCTCCATCATTACTACTACATCCCATTGCGCCAAATTATTCATAAAGTCCCTATTCTACGTCTCTGAAGCTAGCACCGCCTTTTTGGGAAATCAAATTCAAAACTATCCTATAATTGAGGGCTCATTTAGGGCCTTTAAGGGCCGTAAGTCTTAACTTTTGGGCTCTGCAATTTTTTATGAAAAACGGGTTGCGCGCTCACTTCACATGAAGCTAGCACCGCCACACCTGTAACTTCGAAAAGAAAAGCTGAATATTTCAGAAAAACCCGCAACTTTCTAGTATTATTCTCAGAGTAGATAGTTATCATGATAAATTGTTCAAACAATTATTTTGTTTAATTTCAGAAATTGTTACCTCGCTCTAATTGAAAAGTTTAAAAACAGTTGAAAAGTAAAAAAAATGAAAACTATCCAGCATTACTAGAGGAAAAGATATTAATCAACAATAATTATTTGTTAAAACAATTATGTTTCTACAGTTTCATTAACTATTACTACAGTCTTAGTGAAAAGTAGACAAAAAGTTTCAGAAAAGACCTCAACTTTCCTAATTTATTCAAAGAGGATATTATTAAAAATAATGATAAATTTAAAAATATAGAACAGCTATTCAGAATTACTATAGGAGAGATAGTAATAAAAAATAATAATTTACTCAAACAATTATGTTTCTTTTCCATTTAATTCTACTACACTCTGAGTGAAAAGTAGACAAAAACCTGAAAGTTTCAGAAAAAACTGCAAAGACATCTAATTATCAGTACAAAGTATTATTCCATGTATTAGAAACAATTCGTATTAAACAGAACCACAAAAAATCATAATTAGCGTTGTAAACGCGAACAAAAAACAATTTTTTACTTATGGGGTTTTCTTGGACCCTATAAAGCAGACTTATGGTAGAAATATTTTAAAAAATTGTTTAATTGTATTCTTTAGCCAATTTTGAAGACAAATGTTGAGATTAAACTTGATTCAGATAATATTAATGATTTTGAATAATATTTAAGAAAACACGTCTTTTTTCGTACGGGAAGCACGTGTTAAAGCTTATGGGGCTTGCGGAATCTCTGAATATAAGTTTTATTAAATGCATTTATTTTGTATGGATTCCAACAAATTTGGTAGCGATATGCATGAAAATTCGAAGAAAAAAGTTGTTCCATCCTAATGATCGACATACATATATATGAAATTCAATATGCAGCCACTCAAAGGCAGTTTAAAATGGTTGATTTTTAGGTTTATTATATACCTTGATTTTTTGTATCAGATATCAACGGTTTTGCGTATCCGCAATTTTTTCTTATGGAATGATAGTACCTACCTGTTAGCTCTCAGTATTTAATTATTTTATGTGAAATATAATTTACGAGAACTTCCAAAAATGACAGATCAGGGGAGAAGCGTGAAAATCGGCGCGATGGATTTTTAAAAAATCTACCTATTATTAACGACTGATGTTTGGTTCAGTATGTGCAATTACGAATGCAATATCAAATAGTAATAGAATTAAGCTCTTCAAGACAATTATTTAACTTTTAAGTTGAAAAGTTTGTTTTTGGGTGTTTCTCACCTATTATGACAGCTTCAAAAAAATCGTTAAATCTTACACTATTTTGGTCCAAATGTATTAAAACTTTGTTAATATTGATCTTCTGACTATTCCAAAGGATGTCATGTGTCACAAATACGTAAAGTTAATTATATTTTGCAAATAAAAGTCTTATTTTAATATTATACACAAGCCGGTAATGTGACGCGGACAGCCATTTTAATGGTAAAAGGTCGAAATGTTGAATATTGTATGTTCACATCTTTGGATGGTAATCTCTCCTAAAATAGTACCCCAAATTTATTTTTTCAAACTGTAAATGAATATAGAAATCTGATTTTACTGAAACTGTGTGTTCGATTGTAAGAAAATTATTTTTAATTCGCACACAGATGAAATTAATATTGCGCGCCGCATTATCCAACTGGTAGGGTAAGTTGACGCACGTGGACTTTTTTGGAAGTCGTACTAATTAAGTATTTTAATTGATAGAAATTCAATTTTTCATATGATTGAAGCAAAGCTCAGATATTCATCTACGTGTTACATATTTTCCATTAAATTATTGCATATATTTTTCTATCTACCGACTAATATATGTTATGCGCGTCGCATTACCCGCTTCTCCCCTACGAGTGATTCACCTCAGCTATTTTATTCATTAGTTGTTTAGTATTCTTGAATACGTTTCTAACATTCCAAATTCATAAACTTCTTTTATTTGTCTTCTGACAGGAATATCATCAGGCATGCTACCAAATCTCAGTCGGGTAAAAACAAGGTCTCAAACACATGATTCTCGTACAGTAGAAGCGTTAGTCACATGAGCACATAGAAAAAAGCCAAGCCGTGGGAAGAGCGCAGTTGAGTTTAGTTCTCAACAAAACGATTCGAATTTGGACAATAATCAACAGCACGCTAATTCCCGACGTAGACAGTCAGATCCGAGAGTTCTTGAATTACAAAAAAAATGAAGGAAGCTCGTGAGTTGGTGAAGAACGATTATTCGAAAAATCCTTATTATCAACAACCAATAGTACTCCCAGATTTCCCACTTAAGCATTATAACTATAAAGTCTCTCGTGAACATTTCAATTATTTTAACCAACGTTATTTCGGTTGCAATGTTCAATATGCAGGTTTTGAACCTGCTGGAGATGCTGAAAGTGCTTGTGGAAGTCCTTCAGGTCATGGAGGTCATGGAAGTGCTGGAGATGCTGGAGGTGCTGGAGGTGTTTATAGAGGTTATGTAGGTTATCCAGGTAACGGCGGTGCTAGAGGAGGTTATGGAGGTTATCATTTTGAAGAAGCTGCTGGAAGAAGCTATGGGGTGGTGGAGGTTCTGGAGGTTAAGGAGGTGCTGGGGGTGATTATGGAGGCTATGGAGGTTATCAAGGTGAAGGAGGTGCTAGAGGAGGTTATGGAGGTGCTGGAGGTGCTGAAGATTCTGGAAATTCATATCACGTGCACTTATGACAGTCGACAACATTAAATTCGGTTTTCAAAAATAGGTTTTCCCTATTTTCAACTTGAACAATGCCGCAGCAACTCGTTTCTCTTCCAAAACACCTGGAAATGTTAGGGAATTTTTTCGAGAACGTTTCTAATTTTGTTTCAAATTGCAATATAAAATTGAATAACAATGATTCTTCCTTTGTCAAAATAGTTTATATTATTGTGTTTAAATATTGTGTTGAAAATTCATTTTTTGTTTGTTTCGAAATTAAATTTGTTTACTGAAAATTTAACTATTCTATATTCATTGAAAATTAATCGCTTTCAGTTGAAATATCTAGATATACATTTTTTGTTCACTATTCATCTTTTTGGAATGAAAAATAAATCACTTTGTAGAAAGTCAAACCGTTTTCTACAAAATTATTATTTTTGGTTTAAGGAGGTACGGTCGTGCAAACTATCTGCAAAAATTTAGTCCTAAGTCTATGTCGGAAAATAATACTGGTTGAGTGAAATAAGTTTGATTAACCCTTAAATGTATAATATGTAGCTTATTTACGTCGAAGAAAGTCAAAAATTAGATAATTATGCCGGTATAATGTTTTATTAAACTGTAAAATTTGAAGACTGAAAACTATTAAAAACAATGTTCGACAATACAAAATTCACGGCAGCTAATTTGTACTTCATTTAAATACTAAACAATTTTTTTAGTTAGTAATGTCAGAAATTTCAGGAGGTGGAAAATGTTCTATTTAGAAAATTTGGTTGTTACCAATTTTTCAGTGTCTGAGAATTGGAAAAAAATTAGATTGTAAAGTTTCCTGGTAAAGACAAAAGGATATTTCGGCTATTGAATGTATTCAGATTTTGTATAACTTTTTTACTACTCAAAGTTTGTAATTTAAAATAAAAATGTTTAAAAGAATAAAAGAAAGTGTTTACTGACCCAATATTTTATAAATAAACTAATAAAAAAGAGGGCGAAGGAAATATACCCAGTGAAGATTGAGGCCTATCTCTCACAGCAATAGGATATCCCGGAATATCCCATGTTATGCCGTTTATGTCTCGGGTTATCCTAGGGGTAACCCGTGGGGATATCCTGCGAGGCGAAAATTTGGATATCCGGGATGTCTATGGGACGTTCCTGGGATATTCAAATGTTCCACGTGAGATATAAAAAACTTTAATATCCTACTTGTGACATTTGAATATCCCAGAAACGTCCCATAGACATCCTGGATATCCAACGGGTTGTCTCTGAGACAACCCGCGATATAAATGTGATTTAATGGGATATCCCGAGATATCCTATTGCTTTGAGGGAGATCTTAAATACAATATTTTATTATATTACTCATTTTATCAAAAGAACCAAAAATGTATTATCAACATTATTGATTATCTGCTCTATACATATACGCTTTATTGGCACTTTATCAAACAAACGGAAAGGTCTATGTTAAAAAAGTTAATTACCAAACGCTGCTTAACGAACAACAAATAATTTCCTGAAATAAATGTTGAACTTTTCTCAATCATATCAATTTGCATATAATTTAAATTTTCTGCCTAACGGAAGAGCGCATGCGCAGGAACACCATGTCAACTGATAAGAGGGTTTTGGGACCCTTGATTAATATTTCTTTTAAAATTGATATTAGCTACAATTTTGACTATCAAACGACGAAAATTGATTATCAAACACTATCTAACGACCAACTAACAAATTCAGAAACAGTTTATGAAAAATATTAAGATGTGGGGTGCAAGTGTGAAGTTGGAACCCCAATTTTGAAAAGGCCATAACTTTTCAAATTTTGACTATCAAACGACCAATGTTGACTATCAAACCCTATCTAAGCAGCAACAAACGATTTCATAAAAAATGTATACTATTTTCCAAAGTTGAGGTGCCATCTTCACGGGCATACTGACTATTCGTTCACTTGGCCCTTACAAAGCGAGAGTCGCAACCGTCTCTCGCCCTACGCGCTGAGAAATTGCGTGGGCCAGCAGATCTAGCAATGTCGGGTGTATTTATTTGTGTTATTATTGATAGTATTTATTATTCATTTCAAATCACCCGCGCTTTTTGGCTGAAAAAGTAGCGACCGGCGGCGCATCGATACAAAAACGGGGCAGCCAATGAGTGTTGTCGATAAAAATGAACTGCCCACTCGCGGTAAGGGTGGGGCCCCCTCCAGCATTGAAATCAACGAATCCCTAAGTTTCAAGGACGTTGAAATATTGGGGACTTTACTGTATATCAGAGTCAACTTACTTCTGTACCGGTCTATATGGGCCATTCATTCTTAAGGGACATTCATTGCAGGGACTTTGGTGTGAGGAATTGGAACATCGAAATATCTCAGAATCTAATTTTCAAATCTGTTCAGTATTGGAAATTCGATCAGACGTGGAGGAGAGTCGTTTACCCTTACTATTTTAAAACTCTTTAAGATTGTTGAATGCCTGGATATTGCAGTTTCCTGGATTTCTTCTTTGGTCATCACTTCTACCACACCGCTGTACATGTTTATTTTTGCACGTTTTTGAGTGGTTACTCGCGTTGTATAAATTCCACGAAGTTTTCTATTACCCTCCACTATTGCAAAGACTTCTCCACTGGGCGTTGATAATACAGTTTGTACTTCGGTTGGAATAGGCGAGCGGACATTTTGGACTCCTCTCAAGTGTATTAGTTTATCACGAGGGAAAGCGTATCTTCGAATTTCGAATTGCCGGAGAGGATTCGTGTGGGGAACAAGCCGAATAAATCTAAGTGCTTCAAGTGTATATCCAAGTACGTGTAAAGGAGAAGGACTGGCAGGAGGAGACCTGGACCTGACACGAAGTGGAGGCTCGGCAGGAGGAGAAGAAGACCTGCTCGAAGAATCCAGGGCATGATATGCATCAGGAGAATGAGAGACTCCGGAGCGGGAAGCATCAGGCCCAGGGTTTGAAATCTGTGCACTCGACTCTGAAACAAGAAGCAGAGTTTTATATCTTCTTGGGAAGGGATGTCCTGGTAAGACTTGTCCTGGAAAGACTTATCAAGAAAATACTTTTTTAGTGTGCTATTTAACGACCTCCCTGTCGCTTAAATTATCGTATTTTTATTCAAATCGATCGCTACTAAGAATATAATTAACATGAAACAATTAGAAAAATTGCTAATTTCTGCATTATTCAATCAAATATATTCAAGCATTGGTATAGACAGAAGTGTGGCTTAAGAAGCATCCCAATTTTATTTTGATACTTTATAAAGTAGACAATTTCAAGCTAGTAGCATGGGAAATTTAATAAATTTATTCATAATAATTGAAAAAAATTGTTAAATAGAAACATTAAAAACATGTGGTGTGAAATTCAAATTTTAGGCCCTAATAGTACAATAATTTAATTGAAAACGTACAAAATTAAACTATTATACATTCGAAAATTGAAAATAAAGCAATTCAAGTCGTTGAGAATTTTATAATTTCAGAATAAAAGGCTTAATTGTTGAATAATCAATAATGCTTTCTTATGAACCTATCTAATTCTGAATGCCATAGATTTGAAATTTCTCAATTACGAAATTATAATATTATATTATAATTTATAATTCCACATTTTTTCAGGTTGGAAGTGGATAATTCAGAAAGATGATCAGAAGAAAACATTTTTGCAAATATAAAACTGAAATGATTGGCAATTATGTGAATTGTGAGATTTTTTATACATTCAATTAAATATATGTCTTATAATTTGAAGAATCCATTAAATAAAACATTCAAATTTTGTTGTTGTTGCATCGTTAGTTAAAAAAAAATTCATTGTAAAATAACGCAATATTTAAATTTTTATTACTTCAAATAGCCTTTGAAATAATTCAAAAAACGAAATTTCATATTTTCAAGAATGATATGAATGTTTAAAAAATTATTTCTTTCAAATTATTATATATATATATATATATATATATATATATTTCGTTTATTGCATTAGCCTTAAATGAGCCCTAAATAGTGATATAGGTAATATCTCAATATTGCAATAGTGTTGTGCCAGCTTAACACATCTCTCCACAGGTAAAAATATGTACCCAAATCTGACTTTTAAATCGTCGTGGCTCAAAAAACTGTCCATAGTTTGAGTTTTTGCCATTAGGATTTTTTGATCAGGAGAGCATAAACTAAAAAATATCACAAGCTTTGAAAATTCCACCTGGACCTTCTTTCCCATGTATTTGGTGCGTGGTCCTTTCTTGATTAAATTTTATTTTCCAATTTGGAAAATATAATAGGCTGAATAGATTGTTTTTTCTTTTCATAGTTGGAAAAATATAATAATCTAAATAGGTTGGTTCAGAATCATCCACGAAAGTCACTCAAATTATATTACATATAGTGTACTAAAAATAGGGATAGTACCGAACGTTAGCTGAACGTCCTTGGGCTGTTCCGTGGGAGCCTTTGGAACGTCGCCAGGATGCGCAAAAAATATCCAAGCCTTTGAAACCCTCCAGGAACGATCTACTGGAATATTCCAAAGAGGACTGACTGTTATTGTAGTTATTATCAATAAAATATCATATAAGTCGCAAGAGATAGATCAAAATTATTGTCAGTATATAATATTTATATTGTTACGTCTTAAGAAAGATAACTTACCTTATATTTTATTAATATTAAAAGATGGTTCCTTGTTTTAGATTCTAATTAAAAAACTAGAAAACTGGGATGAGGGTAACTACCGACTACAAGAAATGAAGTCAACATGAATTTAAGTTTTATAAATTAATCTATGTTTATTTAAACAGTTACAATTGAAATAAAAATGAAATATAAGGTCAAGTTAGAGAAATTAGATGCAGCTGGAGTGCTCTTTCTTCATCAAACCTCGGATCAAATCTTCTTCTTTAATTTTAGTCCACCTTAAACAGGGATGACTAGTTAATTAAACAAACAAAGAAGAAAGCTAAGAAACTGTAAAATAATTACTTACAAATAGGTTTGGGCTGTCGACTCTTGTACACCCTCTCTTTTGTCAAGACAAAGGTGCCTCGCCTTTCAATCCTCGGGACCCTGTATGGGGGCCCGTAGGAGGTGAGCGGTGAAATAGCGTTGGCCGGTTGGCTGGGATGACGAGGTCAATAGGTTTGGTCCTCGTTCTTTCGTGACAGGTGTTCCTTTTTATTTGAATCAAGATTCCCGCACAGAAGTTAAATATGAAGACCGAAGGAACCGATGCTACTGGGTTGACGGGCCGAGTACTTTGGGACGGAGCTTAGGGTTTCGATGGTTGTCGTACTTGTTGTTGTTCTAGACCTTCTAGAACTGTGACTTAAACTGGAGTGAAACTGTTGTAGACTAAACTGGGGTGAAACTGGTGTAAACTAAACTGATTTTCTTTTTCCAAATCTGCTGTATTCATATGCGAGATCCCTCCTAATATTCCCATAGGGTTGAGTGTTTTTAGAAGTAGGGATTAATCTTTGTTCCAATCAGCGTTGACGATCGATCATGCACAAGAGTGGTAGGGGTCTAATTATCCAAGGTATGCCAATATATATGCAAAGTGTTGCAGTAGTTAATATGTATTATATCCCTTCTCAGTCCAAGGGGTAATTAATAGAGTAGCCAATCAGCGATGGGGAATCATGATATGCCCAAATAAGGGTAATGGGGCAGTTACAAAAATATATGGTATCCCTTCCTAGATGACAAGGGCTGAGATATTCTAATGCGCAGAAGGGCATAAGTTTGCGTGTATTTTTTGTGCGAGGCTCACCCTCCTATTGCTGTCATCTTGATGAAGATATTTATTGCTTTTCTATCGAAGATGCTGGTATTCGTTGCATAGAAATAAGTATGTCAAGGTGCTTAAATCATTTAGATGAGTAGTGTAGGTACCAGCATTTTGCAAACTTAACTTTCGAACAAATTTGCTGCATTTTTCTAAACAAAGAATCATTACAAATAAATTTCTGTCATTCTTATTATTATATTTTTTCTTCAAAAATAGTTCCGATTCAAAACGTCATGGTCTGGTTTGTCCCTGACGCAGTTTCAGAAACAAAAGTTATGTCATTTACCAAAACAAAATTAATAATGTCATTATTCTTAACGTCCTAATATTGCCCAATTTATTGTCTTTGAATTTTTATCTCAAAAAGATGAAGTTTCAACCATTAAATTAAAACTTTCAATGAATAACAGTTGTATTTTCAACCAGAAATGAAATACTTAGAATTTCAGATAAACAAAATTAATTTCAAACTAAAAAACAGCCAATTTTCAACATATGAATTTTCAACATAGATGATGACTTTTTTGCTAGAATAGTTGAATTTTAAGTTAAAAAAATTAACTTTCTACCAAAAAAGTGAATTTTCAACCCAATAGTTAAACGTTTAACCAAAAAGATTAATTTTCAACCAAGAAGATTTATTTTCTACCGAAAAGAAGAATTATTAACTAAATAGTGCAATATTTAACTAAAAAAGATCAATATGGAACCAGATGGTAAAATTTCCATCTAAAAAGATAAATTTTATACCAAAAATTACATAGTATAATTGAGCCGCCGGGTGCAAGAACCAGCCCGACGCTTAAAAACGCGTAAAAGTATTGTCCGATCATTTCAAAGAAAGAAAATTTTCAAAATCGAAAAATAAATTTTTGGGAAATTTAGAATTGTAGAGAATAGGAATATGAAACTTTTTCCTATCATAATTTTTGTTGCAAAATATTTATTTTCATTCATGAAAACGAAATATTGGGAAAAAGTTGCTCCCTGGTTTAATTATGTTTTAAAACTTAAATCGTTCTAACTTGGCCACATATTATTGAAATGAGTTCATATTTGCAGGGCATATTTAAAGTACTCTATCATTGCCTATAAAATCATGAAAATGTTAAAAATCAATTATTGTTTGATAAAGTTTAATTACAAAATGAGGTAAATGGATAATTGGGTTTTCTTGGTTTCGCCAGTCAAAAGTATCTAGGTAACTTCGACTTCGAAACAACTTCCAGTGAGTGATTTGTTTAGCAATGTAAATAAAGTTTTTTGGAAAATCTCATATCGATTCGTTGAAAATTTACTGAGATACTCAGATTTGGAAAAAGTACTCGACGTCTGCCCGCGCTGTTAGGTAATGCGTCGTGAGGACTGCTCTGTCAAGCAGAATTCTCGGAGTTCAGTTTGAATTTTTTGTTAATATTTTGAAGAGAGGTAGGATGCTAATGTTTACTAGGCAATTAATTCGGAATAAAATATAAAAATTTGTGAGTATGTTGAATGAACACCAAATGACCTTCAGCCTATGTTATCCTAAAAGCAGCCAAAACAATGAATTTTACTTTAAAATAAAAAAGATCATTGGGTCGCTTCGTGTCCTCAAAACACACGAGGGTTTCGCCGGCCTGTCGTTGTGATTTCGTCGTGTCCTGTGACCACACATCTCACGGTTGTGAGACGTGGCCATGAATGTGATTTACCGCGGTCCTACTGAAAGCCGGTGTCATTTTTAGATCGCAGTTGCTCCCAGTGGGACCCTGCGGTTTGGAAATAATTTAGGTTTGGTACACCCCTGTTTTCAAAAAACATTTTTCAAATCTACAGAAACGTCGGGAGAATTATTTCAGATATTTGAGACTTTTACTCATACAAATACACTGGAAAAGAAGTTGACATGGTTGAAAATAGATAATTTCAGAAAACACAAATCTCAATTTTTCACAAACTTACTGTGCTATATTTATTAATTTTCAAGCTAGTCAAATTTTTTTCTAGTGTATTTGAATGAGTAGAAAAGCCTCAAATACCTGAAGTAATTCTCCCGAAGTTTCTGTAGATTTAAAAAATGTTTTTTGAAAACAGGGGTCTACTAAACCTAAATTATTTCCTACAAAACGCCAAACAATCTATACTTGTTTAGGGTGCCATAACACTACTTTTTCACATGGTTCCAAATTCGATTTCTTCAAATGAGGGTTTTCGAACCACCCTGATCCCCACCTATCACTATCGAGGAGGTGAAAAATGTATTGAGAGGCATGAAGAATTATTCCGCTCCGAGACCAGATGGTATGAAGCCGTTCGGGTGGAAGAAGTTTCCTTCATCCCACTATCCTCTGGCCACCATTTTCACCTCATATCTAAAGTCGGAAGGATGCACAGTACTCCTGCCAAAGATGGGCAACTTGTCTGACCCAAAGAATTACAGGCGAATAACATGTCTGACCATGCTGTATAAGATCTTCAGAGCTATCCTAAATGATAGGATTGTTCAGACAATCGACCCTCTGTGGCGAGAGATTTATGAACAACGCGGCTCAAAGAAAGGCGTAGCAGGATGTCGGGAGAACCTGCTAATCGATATATGTGTCTGCAACCACGCAGCATTCTTTACCGGTGGCTCTTATCGATGACCTGGATTGACTACCGGAAAGCTTTCGATTGTACCTCCCATAGACTTATCATCTGTCTGTGCGAAAGCTTAAAGTTTCACCGAAACATCGTGAGGTGCATAGGGAGATTAATGCTGCTTTGGAAAACCAGATTTACTAACTCATCTGGAAAACATCGTGTGACAATTAACAACGTCACCTTTCAAAGAGGTGTCTTTCAGGGCAACACCATGAGCCCTCTCCTCTTTTGCCTCACATTATTGCCACTATCTCTCACACTCCGCCATTCTCAAATGTACTTCTGCGGCAAAACTGGAAATCGAAAGCATAAGGTCATTCATGTACTTTACATGGATAATCTCAAGACCTATGCTAAAAATAAAGAGCAACTAAATCTAGATCTAGAAATTGTTAAAGTGTACACTCTAGAGGTTGGAATGAAGCTTGGGTTAGAAAAATGCGCCAAGGTTAATTTAAAGCGAGGAAAACTTTATGGCATCTCCTAAGACCCTGATCTTGTCGATAGAAGCGCTTTACAACACCACGACCTGTAGAGATCTATACATACCTGGGCGTGCACAAAGCCGCTTCCAGGACGCAACATGGATTAAGAATGCTCTCGGATGTAAATACCTCTCAGTCTACTGAATCAGTGAATTTCACACCCTGCATTTCCTAAATTTCGATGATTTGAAAGTGACTCTACGCTGATTGAATCTTAAGCCTGCTACCAATAATATCGTACAGCTGAGAAATCAAGAATATATTATTCGAGTAGCAGAATAATCCAGAAGTTCTAATTCGAGCAGCTCCGATACTTTAATTTCAAGGAGCAAAAAATCGGGAATCTATTAATCGAGTAGCAAAAAAGTCTCGGACTTCCAATTCGAATAGCAAAAAAATTCGGCACTTTAATTTCGAGGAGCAAAAAAAACGGTAATCTGTTATTCGACTAGCAGAAAAATCTAGAACTTGGAATTCGAGTACCAAAGTAATACAGTACTTCAATTTCGAGGAACAAAAAATCGAGAATCTATTATTCGAGTAGCAGAATAATCTAGAACTTGGAATTCGAGCAGCAAACAATCCAGTACCTTATTTTCGAGGAGCAACAAAATCGGAAATCTATTATTCGTGTAGCAGAATAATCTAGAACTTCGAATTCGAGTAGCAAAAAATCTGATACTTTAGTTTCGAGGACCAAAAAAAACAGAAATCTACTATCCGAGTAGCAGAAAGACGTATCATGTGGACAAATAAATAGTAGTATCTTTTACCTGTAATACATACGATGTACTTGAGAGGGGGAAGGGAGGGGGTGATTCAGGCATACTTAATAGAGTTTTTTGTCATTTACCGAAGACACCTATGTTGTATTTGCTGCACTATTTTTGGTCAGTTGCACGTACATATGTATGTTTCACTACATACATTTACGTTGAAGGATAGCTTTCGGGGTAAATTATAAAAGGGGTATATTTCAAAGAGGAATGTAATCAATCTAAAGTCCTGAATCATCTTTATATTGTTTGAACTTGTTTTCATACTTTCAGAAAATTTTGTATTACGAGACCTTGATATGATTCCTTCAGGGGTAGTTTTTTGTGACATGTAATATTGGCCATCGGAAAAAAAAGAGCAAAAGTCTCCCCTAACAGTGTTTTCTAAAGATTATAATTTTGTATGCGTTTTATATAAGTATATGTAAGTTTCGCTTCATACATGTGCGTCGAAGGGTAGTTTTTGGGGTAAATTATGAAAGGGGTAAATTTCAAAGAGGTTAATAATTAATTTACAGTTTTGAATTATCTTTACGTTGTTTTTACACTTTTGAATCATTTTTCATCATGAGTGGTTGGTAGGTATGACTTAGGAGTAGTTTTTCAGGACACGTATTACAGGCCGTCGGAGAGGAAAAAAGGACCAAAAAAATGTCCCCTGATGGGTTTCCTGATTATAATAATTTCTAACGAATTTTCACAGGTGGTGGCGCTGAGTCGAAACCGTGCTAGCGACGCCACTTTTTTTTCTAAAGTTTGAAGAGCAAAAAAAAATTTTTTACCATAAAATTAGCGAAAAAAAGTGCAAAAAAGTATGGCATGTTCCATTTTTTATCTTGCGTTAGTGGCGGCGCTGAGTCGTTTGACCTCTGTTACCCTCTCTTTCTAAGAAGGAACCCTAGGTAGGTACCCATTTAATTGTTTCACATATAATAACCGAATCTTTCACAATCAAACCAACTCGAACAATGTCCTCACTGTAGAAGATGAAAAAATTGATTTTGTCAACCTGATCGAAAAAATTGGGGGGGGGGGGGGAAAACTCCCCCAAAATTTTTTTTAATTATAAAAAAATTGAAATAACTATATGACGCAGTATAAATTCCCAGGACAAAGCAAAGTATAACCTTGAAAGTATTTACGCGAAAAAAATTCTTGAGATAAGAAATAACCCTGAACCTGTTGTTACATGAATTTGGCTGGCACACTTGCGCAATATTATTTTATGATGTCATCAAGGAATGTTCTAGATGTTGGTAAAGTAGGCCCAGTAACCCTCCTGCATCAATGTATGTAAGGTAGGAATGCATGATGACGTCATCAAGAATGCCGGTAAGGCAGGAATGCATGATGACGTCATCAGGACCCTCGAGAATGTTCTGGAAGCTTAGCATGGAGATGAACGACTTTTCTAGAAAAATTTAGCACGGACACGAATCACTACACCTAGAATCTTCTCGATGTCGGTAAGGTAGGAATTCGTATACAGAAACCCCCTATACATCTACTGATTTCGATTTCTGAAAATTAATGACGATCAAAATCAATTGGTTTATAATTCCTTCACAAATGAGTTTTTGACATCTACATTGATTATGACTCCAAAGGTAGCAGGAAATCTACTCATCAGCACACTTTTATATTTCAATTAAATCAGGCAATTATATTCGCCATGCTGTAACAAAGTAGAAACCGTTTCGTTGCAGCCTAATTGTTCACAAACATAAAATTTTGCAAAGCACGTAGACATCCACTATACACTTAAAATATATACCTGTAAAGACGCGTAGACGCAGCTCCTTACGAATCGTGGTGCAGTTCTCATCAACAGATTTTTCACAATTGTAATTTAGCAGTTGCTCGGCAGTTATTGAATGTTACTCAGCGAAGTTTAAGAGCAAAATGAACGAGTCCACGGCTCTTCATGTGAGAATCTGCAAAATCTCCCGCGTTTTCTGTTCATTACGAGTGACGTTGACGAATTTCATACTCTATTAGCCAGCTGGTCCTAACTTCTATCTCACGTGATAGCGGTGTATATTTGTCTATTTTTTTAAACTTATGAGATTGACCAATATCGATGCATTCAAACTGTCGCAACTTATTTCGATTTATCATAGGGTGCGAATATACAAATTTAACTTATTACAACGCTACAAAACTCTCTCACTTCTGATCACCATCGTGTGACGTCGCACTATGGGTGGTTTTGTTGAATTTTGTCTCAAAATCGTAGAACTTCTAACAGGAATAACCTAGAGGAATACATTATTCTTAAAGTGAAGATAAATCCTCAGCGAATATAGGAAAAATATTGAAAGTGTAAAAAATTAATTTTGACTTGGGAAATTTAGTTAGAGTGAGCAATTTTTGTAAAAAATTTCGTTTTTTGAATACCACGGGCGTATAGACATTATATTTTACGTTTTAAACTAGATTTGTGTATGCTGATTTCAAATCCGGCCTATGAATAAATGTGCCGCGTGATGATTCTGATTTCAAATATGAAGTTAAAATAGTACAATTCAAAATGGCGAATCCAATATGGCGGACCATAGTTGTACAAATTTAACTGATTTCACTAAAAATCGTTACTCGGTGGTTTTTCGGGTCTTCAATTTCAAATCCGAACTCAAAATGTCAAAATATAAAATGACAAACCCGATATGGCAAATCATAATTTAAAAAAAAAATCTTCAATTAAAAATTGTTACACGGGTTTTTTTCAAGTCGCTGATTTCAAATCTGAAGTCGAATTATCAAAATTAAAAATGGTGAATACAATATGGCGGATCACAATTGTGAAAATAGAACCGATTTGACTAAACATTACTACAAGAGTGTTTTTAAAGTCGTTGATTTCAAATACAAAGTCAAAATGTTGAGATTCAACATGTCTGAGGCAATGTAGCGGATCATAATTTGAAAATTAAAACCATTTTGACAGAAAATTGCTGCATTAGGATTGTTCGGGTCGCTGATTTCAAATTCGAAGTCAAAATTTCAAGATTCAAAATTGCGGATCTAACTTGGTCTGCTATGTACGTCACGTGAAATATTTTTGTCGGTTTTAGCGGCAGTATACAAAGGTTATTGCAATCACTTTGCAGTCACCATGCAATCTCTTGAAATCACCGTGAAATCATTTGCAATCACTAACAATCACTTTAAATTACTTGCAATAACCTGGATTCACTCCGCAACCACATGCAATCAAGGGCAGTCACTCTGAAATCACCTGAATTCACCCTGCAATCACTTGCAATGATTTC
The DNA here is from genome assembly GCA_011634705.1 of Andricus grossulariae. Taxonomy (NCBI): domain Eukaryota; kingdom Metazoa; phylum Arthropoda; class Insecta; order Hymenoptera; family Cynipidae; genus Andricus; species Andricus grossulariae. The sequence goes on along the minus strand of JAABKJ010075445.1, from coordinate 25,294,297 downwards.
GCAATCACAAGAATTTCCTGACAAAAAGAAAAAAATTTCAGTTTCAAATTTTTTCTTTATAAAATCTATTTAGTAAATTTATACTTTATGTAATAATCGTGTATATTATGAATTGTTCGAATCAAATGCAAGGAATTGCAAGGAATTAGAAAGGTAAAATGTAATTGGTATTATTGCTTGGCCCTCGGCGTGGACACCTTGGCTGCCAGTGTGCCTGGAACCATAAAATTGGCCAAAATCCGATTTTACGTCGAAATTAGTCTGAAATTTGGCATGAGGAAGTTTTGGGGTCCTTGATTTCGAATTCAACGTCAAAAATTACAATTTCAAAATGACGGATCAAATATGGCGAACAATATTGAAATTTTTTTACATATTTGCTTGACACTTGTAATAAGGCAGTTTTTGGGTTCTGTCATTTTGAATTTGACGGCAAAAAATTACAAATTAAAAATAGCATATACAATATTTAGGACAAAATTGCAAAAAATTTACATATTTATCTGGAGCTTGGTATAAAGAGGTTTTCGTAGTCGTTGATTTTGAATTTGACGTCAAAAATTATGAAATTCAAAGTGATGGATCCAATATGGCGGCCAAGATTAAACCAATATTATATATTTGTCGGAAACTTGGTATAAGGTAGTTTATGGGGTCTTTGATTTCGAATTTAACGTTAAAAATTACAAATTTAAATAGGTATATCCAATATGACGTATCTAATATGGCGTCCAAAATTGCAAAATTTTCATATACTTGTATGGAACTTTGTATAAGTGAGTTTATGAGGTCACTGATTTCGAATTTGACGGCAAAAATTACAAATTCAAAATAGCCGATCCAATATGGCACTCATATTACCAAATTTTTTCCAAATTTGTACGAAACTCGGTTGGAGGGGGTTCCTAGGAATGCTGATTTCGAGTATAATATCAAAAAAGCAAAACTGACAATGCCGGATCTAATATGGCGGCTGTAATAAGGAAACTTTTTTGGAATTTCATGAAACATTATACAAGGAGTTTATAAAGGCCGTTGAATACAAAATGTCGAGGGAAATTATCTCGAGAATCCGTCGTTTCGTGAATTTAAGGAGGTACGGTCGCGCATCCCTCGTGAAAAGAAAGATCAATTTAATACCACTTCAAGACCAGTTTCAAACCACGTTTGGTCTTTTTCTGGTCTGCTTCCTCATAGATGGAGGTTTGTAATCACCTAAATTTTCGAATATACTTTTTTGACATATTTTGATATAATTCGACCTCAAGAGCTCAAAAATAAAGTTTTTACAAAATTTCCGTGTGTGAGTGTGTGTAACTTTTTTCTCTTCGCCATATCGCGAAAAGAAAAAGAGCTATGATCATGAAATTTTCATGAAGTGTAGCTAGTTAAAAAATCATTATTTTTTTTAAATTCGTTTTTTTTTTGGTTCGAAATTAATTTTGTACGCTGGAAATGTAATTTCAATTTTTTGTTGAATATTCATATTTTTTCATATTTAAGATAATATTAAAATAGATCCAAATTGAAGCATTTTTTTCATTATAAATTCAAATTGAAAATTATTTAACCTTTTTCGTTTGAAGTTTCTTAAAAATTCGTCTTTTTTGGCAGAAAATTAATCTTCTTCCTTGAAATTTAATTTTTTTTGGTTACAAATGCAACTATTTCGTTGAAATATAATCTTTTTTTTTTAATAAATCAACTATTTCGTTGAAAATGTGCCTATTTGACTGACTTACACTATTTTTTATTTCAGATCAACATCTTTTTTGTTTGAAACATTAACTATCACATGTTTCGTTGAGAAGTCATCAGCTCTTTTGGTTCAAAATTAAACTATAGTTTCAACTATTATACTTTCTTATACTTTTTTTTATACTTTTAACTTACTACAGTATGTTAAAACTTGAAAATTCATTTTTTTTGTAGAAAATTAATCTTTTGAGTTCAAAATTCATCTTTGTAGGTTCAAACGCAACTATTGCTTTGAAAATGTAAATATTGTGTTCAAATATCAACTTTTCAATTTAAAACGTCATCTATCTTCCACAAATTTCGTCTTCTTTGGCTTGACAATTCACCTATTTTGGCATGAAATTCAAGTATTTCGACGAAAATTAACTTAAATTAACTTTTTTTCTGAAAATTCAACCGTTTCAGTGAAAGTTCATCTTTGCAGCTTGAGAATTGAACTAGTTAGTTAAAAATGAAATTTTTCTTGTTGCAGTTTAATATTTTTGGTTTAAAAATTTGACCATTTGCTTGAAAATGTATCTTTGCAAGTGGAAAATTCAATTATTCATTTAAAAATACCACTATTTTATTTAAAATTTGTTTATTTTTCTGGATATTTCAACTATTTAATTTTAAATGCAAATGTTTGGTCGAAACTTAAATTTTTTGTAGAAAATTGAAACATTTGCTTCAAAATTATTTCTTTCTGAAATCTTTTTAAATCTTTCAAATATTTCTGAAACTTTTTGTAATATTTGTGAAATTTGCGAATTGCAGTATATTACTCAATCTCATAATAACTTCTTGATTAATCATCGTTGAGATAATTAATTAATCTGATGTGCAACTATGTTTTGTCTTTCCATGAAGAAAAAACGAGATAACCCGTCGATAATGAATGTACGTATGAACGCAATAATTGTCAGCTAAGTAGTTAATTAGCATTGTTCATTAGTACAATAATCAATGCATTAGGCGCAAAATACGAGTACTATATTAATGAAGGAATTAATTCCTTAGTTACTTTATATTGCTAAATTATCTAGTAACTCATTGATTCATCATCAATGAAGTAATGAAATAACTAATCCGATGTGCAATTATCTGATTTCCTTGTATTTGCTTCCGTCCTTCGACAAAGACGAAAGTTAATCATCCGCCGAAATTTTTCGGCGGATGATCAATCAGATCGGCGGCGCGCCGCCGCCTTCTTCGCTCCTCGGCGGCGGCTGCTCGGTACACCCTGGGCTGAATCGGGAATTTACTATTCAAAATCACCTACAGCCTACAATTCCGATTGTCAACTTTTCTTTTAGAAGTGGTCGGTGATAGTTGCACAAGAGCGTCCATGCATTAGGTTTTTTAATTTTTGTCATTTTCTATTTTTTGTATAAATAAACAAAGAGAGAAAATGAGAAATTTTCAATTATTATTTTCTATTTGGAAATCAATGACGTAATTATCCCATTCTCGGATATCGAGGATATCGAATTTAATTGTTATAAACAAATTATATTAACAAAATGTCAATACATTGAAAATTTTTGCTCGCAAAGTACCTTTGTAAGTTGAAATTACTTCATTTTATCAACAGGATCATGTTTGATCATACAAATTTGTTGTGTGGTATAATTTGTTTATTTGATAAACAAATTATGTAAACGAATGCATAGTTTAGGCGGTTTTTTGCAGAAAGTATTCGTTTTTCTTTATTAGTACTTTTAAATGAGATAAGTGGTAATATATGGTGATTAGGATTGGTCATTCGATATTATTTGTTTATTTTATAAACAAATTTTATAAACAAATGCATTGTTTGGTGATTTATAGACAGAAAGTAATTTTTTTATCGTCTTCAAATTACACAAGTGGTGATGTTTATTGAGGAAGATTTGTCAATCGATATTATTTGTTTTTGTTAAAAACAAATTTTATAAACTAATGCATAGGTAGACCATTTGTAGATAGAAAGTGATCGTTTTTCTTTCTACTTGTCTTCAAATTACATAAGTGGTGCTATTTAGTGGCCAAGAATTGTCAATCGATATTATTATTTGTTTTTTTTATAAACAAATTTTGTAAACAAATGCGTATGGTCATTTATAGACAGAGAGTAGTACTTTTTCTTTCTAATCTTCTTTCTAATCGTTTATGTCACAAACAAATTTAAGAATCTAATGCATAGCTTTACCATTTATAGGTAGAAAATGAACGTTTTTCTTCCTAATCGTCTTCAAAGTGTCTTCAAAGTAGAGGAAGAATGAATTTGAAATGGATCCTGAAATTATTCAAATGATTGACAAGTACAACTTGAAAGCTAATTCCTCTGGAACATCACAAAACATTTCCAGTGATATAATTTGAAGGCAATAATAAAAAATCTGCCCGCTGCGCGGACACATTCTATTCGCGCGCTATACGCGCGGCTCGCTTTGCTCGCAAGTTTGAGCGCGCCTAGGGCGCGCGACTGCTGGTTCTCGCGCTTCGCGCTCGATAACGTATGTACCTCGCGCTACGCGCTCGGTCTTTGTATTTCCTCAACTTTTAAAATCAAATGTCAAAGCAACAACAACTATAATTTGGTGATTGTGAATTATCTTTTGTCAAAACTCCTTCGGCTTTAACGAACGCATTCTCATCACGTGTATCGTGCTTCGCACTCGATTTTATCGAAAATGCGAACTTTTCTACATTATGTTCAACTTTACTATATCAAGTGTATATTACATATATTTATTTCTGTACCTCGGTCTGGAGCTGCTTATTCAGATATTGCAAAATAATGTACACATTTTATTTTTCATGAGGCCGAATTCATTTCCAATCGGGCAGGCAATCCATCGAAGTCATCATCCTAGATCTTCCGTACCTCGAATATACCTCCCTCGAGATAAAGGGGGTAGAGGTTTGCTGAGTTTGGAGTGTGTTCATCGATGAACGGTTCTGGCTACAGCCTGTTCAGTTTTAAATAAGATAGGTTCTCTTATGCGACTCGTACATCAACATGAAGTCGTTAATGCTGCGGCGTTTCTATGGTCTCCCATTAGTATCCAGCGACACTACACATAGCCTAGTATCACTAAGCTAAAAAGTCGTATTCAGGATGCAGAACATTAGCTTCTACTAAGAGAACACGTTGAAAAGCCCCTTCATAGTAAATTCTACGAAATTATACGTGGACAAGAGCTATCGATGGGTTTGTCCAACATGTTTCTCAAGTCTGCTGAATTGAGATGAGAGACTGAGGGATTTATTTTTGCCTGACAAAACGGCGTTATAGACACCTCAGTTTACCGCGAGCGCATAATAAATGTAGATGTAGGCGATACCAACTGCTGCGCGTGCAAGCAAGAGCCAGAATCACTTGGATATGTTCTAAGTGGATGGTCAAGGTGTGAATGCTACGGGTACGTACAAAGACACAATGCGGTACTAAAAGTTTTATATTACCATCTTCGGCACTTCTCTTGTGTTTATCTAATAACCTTCTTGTCATACTCCCAGGATGAACTCACTGGATGAATTCTCGGCAGCAGCCGATGGTAATATCACGGCAAAGGAGAAAGAAGAACGGGCAAAATATCAAGCACTTCTTTTCGAGCTAAGCAGACTATATCAAGGCTACAAAATCCATCTTGTGGTTCTTATAATCGGATATTTTGGAAGTATGAAAGCTTCATTTCTTAGCCAACTCAACAAGATTCCGGCTTGCCAGCATCAGGCTAAGACCATCGCGATCCATATGCAAAAGGCTGTTCTTCTGGGATCACTTCATCTGGTCCGTCAAAACTGTTCCTCATAACATTCTACAAAGATTGGTAGCTCTAAAAAAGTATCCAGAGGTTTAAACCTTCATCTCCAACTGTGCCGTCTGCTGGGGAAGTTCATCTGCAGCTAGAGACCGGACTCCAGGGATCAGTGTTGTACGAAGTATCTTGCGTAAATTTTCCGCTCTTGCTTACCTTCTAGGACAGAAGGAGCACCAGTGGATGACGTACACGTTCCGGATGCCTCGGAATTCGTTGCTTTAAGGAACCATGATCGTAGATTGCGAAGCCTACAACTTCTCAAAATAATAGGCCCACCAAATTCTTTTTATTTTATTTCTCTAAAATATCAATTCATCTTTTTAGTAAAAAAAAAAAAAAATATTGATTGAACTAATTCATTGAACTTATTCCTCGTATTAGGAAACACTTTTATTGATACATTTTTTGTTATCCGTACTTTGCTTTTTTTACTTCACAATTTGATTATCTTCAACATGAATAAATAAAACATTCATACTGATGTAATTAGCATTTTTTTCACACTAGTCCAGTCATCTGCTACTTTCATCCGGTAATGTTTTGAGGAGTAAATTTTTTTCTTTCAAGTACTTCATTTTGGGGTGCAATGTATCTTGCAAGTTTAATTCTTAGGGCGGAAAGATAGTTGGAGAGATATCCAGAAGTATTAACGAGGGCAGAAAGGTTATGGTTATGGTTGTTATGCAATTTATGTGGGGTATATGTGGCAAAACGCTAATGGACAAAGTCAGTAATGAGAGAATTCTCAAAGAATGTGGTTTAGAGGAAACACTGTTTAACAGGGCTGAAAGATATTTGCTGAGATGGTTTGGCCATGTTAAGAAAATGAAAGGAGATAGATTGACGAAACAAGTGTATTTAGGTGAGGTGAGTTGTAGCGTAGCCAGAGGCAGACCGAGGAAAAAATGATGGGAATGTGTGGTTGAGACTCTATGGCCAGAAAATATAAAGAGCCACAGAAACACAAGAGCTTGCATAAAAATATGTATGGATGTAAATTAACCAACAGTTATATTTCAGGATAGGGATGTGTGGAGGGAAATTGTTGAGAAGAAAGGTGTGATGAAGAGTGTCAGCGGCGTAATAGACGCCTGAAACAAAACATTTTTGATACATGGGCCCTCGTGGTGGAGAGCTTAACTTAGTTGATGTGGCTGGCGTAAAGAGTACGACTCTTCGTATGAGACCCAGCGGTAGTTGTGAAACCTTTTTTTTAAAGTACACACACACACACATATATATATATATGTATATATATATATATTATTTATAAAAAAAAGGTTCAAAAACCACCGCAGGATCCCACTGGGAGCAACTGCCATCTAAAAATGATACTGGCTCCCAGTAGGACCGCGGTAAATCACACTTATGGCCGCGTCTCACTACCGTAAGACGGGTGGTCACTGGGCACGATGAAATCACAACCAAAGGTTGGCGAAAACCTCGTGTGTGTTGAGGACACGTAGCGACCCAAGGATGCAGCTTTCTGCATCCATCTCGTAAGTGCCTTGTCATATTTTTGGCACGCGGGTATGGTTCAAGGTTATGAACCAGTGATAGTTCGCACCTCCGAGAGCACCGATGACAAGGACAATTATTTTAACCGAATATTTTGGGTACAATCGTTGCAGCTCCGTTTTAAGGTCTTTACACCTCTCCTGCTTTTCCTTCTCCTTGGTAGTGATGTTATAGTCGGCTGGAGCCGAGAATCCGATCACGAATATAGTTCGTTTCTCGAAGTCTTGGACAACGATGTCAGGTATCTATTGTGGAACGGAAACTGGTGTCCAAAAATCGTATTTCCAAAAAATTTTACACTTCTCGTGTTGGACAATTAACTCTATCTTTCTTGGAGCGTTCGGCAGGGCAGCGTCGCGGCCAACACCGTAAGAGAGACGAAGATGGTAGTAAGTCACTTTTAGTGCCGCATTATGTCTGTAGAGATACGTCGTTCCCGCGTGAGTGGGACACCCGAATAGTATGTGTTCTAGGTACTTAACGTGTGCATGACACTCCGGGGCTTTCGGCTCCGGGGCTTTCTAAAGAAACGCTCCTCTACCAATCATCTCGTGTTTCCTGACGTGTTTCAGAAGTGCGCGTCCGCCTTGACGGCGTGAGATATATAATCGCGGAATGGACGAATTGATATACAAGCTCTTACTTACACGCATGATCTTACGTGTGGCGATATCAAGGGCCGTAAGCTCATTCTTCGTCCATTGAACCACCCCAAACGAGGAAAATAGAACCAGGATGGCAAGCATGTTAGTCACTGATATCTTGTTCAACGCCGACAGATTCGAAAAACAAATCTGTGGAAGAAGATGTTTGTATCTGCTTCGGAGAGACTCCTTCACTGATCTGGCCACCCCGTGTCAAGATTTATTTATATATATATATATATATATTTAGTAGTATCATATTCTACTTTGCACAGGAATTTAGTGCTTATTCAGTGCTAATATATGCAACGAAAATTAAATTTCTTGCTCGGTAATATTAGTCAAAAACATGTAGAAATACTGGCTTCAGGTGACCCTGGTATGTGAAACTCGGAAATTATTAGTGGTATCATATTCTACTTTGCTCAGGAATTTAGTGCTAATTTAGTTCTTATATATGCCGCAAAAATTAAATTTATCGCCCGGTCATTTTAGTCAAAAAAGTGTAGTAATGCGGGATATGGCTGACTCTGGAATGTGAAACTCGGAAACTTTTAGTATCATCAAATTCTACATTGCACAGATATTCAGTGCTAATTTAGTGCTAATTTAGTGCTAATTAAGTGCTCATACATGACGCAAAAATTAAATTCAGTGCCCGGTTATTTTAGTCAAAAAAATTTAGTAATGCTGGCTTCAGGTGACTCTGGAATGTGAAACTCGGAAGCTACTAGTGGCATCCAATTCTACTTTGCACAGAAATTTAGTGCTAATCTAGCGCTAATACATGCCGTACAAATTAAATTTTGTGCTTGCTAATTTGAGTCAAAAACATGTAAAAATGTTGGCTTCAGGATTCCCTGGTATGTCAAACTCGGAAACTATTAGTGGTATCAAATGCTACGTTGCACAGGAATTTTTTGCTACCTTAGTGCTAATATATGCCGCAAAAAATGAATTGTGTGCCCGGTAATTTTAGTCAAAAACATGAAGTAATGCTGGCCTCAGGTGACTCTCGTATGTGAAATTTGGAACCTATTAGTGGTATCAAATTCTACTTTGCACAGGAATTCAGTGTTATCATAGTGCTAATATATGCCGCAACAATTGAATTTTTTGCCCAGTAATTTGAGTCAAAAACGTGTAGTAATGCGGTTTTCAGGTGACCCACGTATGTGAAACTCGAAAACCATTAGTGGTATCGAATTCTACTCTGCACAGGAATTTAGAGCTAATTTAATGATAATATATGCCGCGGAAATTAAATTGTCTGCCTGGTAATTTTAGTCAAAAAAATGTAGTAATGCGGGCTTCAGGTAACTCTGGAATGTTGAACTCGGAAACTACTAGTGGCATCAAATTCTACTTTGCACAGGAATTTAGTGCTTATTTCGTGGTAATACATGCCGCATGAATCGAATTGCGTGACCGGTAATTTTATTAAAAACATTCAGCAATGCTGGCTTCAGGTCACCCTGGTATGGCAACCTCGGAAACTATTAGAGGTAGGAAATTCTACGTTGCACAGGAATTTGGAACTGCCTTATTGCTAATATATGCTGCAAAAATTAAATGTTTTGCCTGGTCTTTTTATTCAAAAACATGTAGTAATGCTGGCTTCGGGTGACCCTGGTATCTTAAACTCGGAAACTATGAGTGACATCGAATTCTACTTTGCACAGGAATTGAGTGCTAATTTAGTGCTAACATATGCCGCAAAAATTAAATTATGTGCCAGGTAATTTTAGTCAAAAACATGTAGTGATGGTCGCTTTAGGTCACCCTGCTGTGTCAAACTCGGAAACTATTAGTGGTATCAAATTCTAACTTGAGCCCGAATTTAGTGCTAATTTAGTTCTAATATGTGCCGCAAAAATTAAATTTTGTGCTCCGTAACTTTAGTCAAAAACATGTAATTCTGGCTTCAGGTGACCCTGGTATGTGAAACTCGAAAACTATTAGTGGTATCAAATTCTACTTTGCACAGGAATTTGGTGCTAATTTAGGGCTAATATATGCCGCCAAAATTGAATTTTGTGTCCAGTAATTTGAGTCAAAAACATGTAGTAATGCTGGCTTCAGGTCACCATGGAATGTCAAACGTGAAAACTGTAAGTGGTATCAAATTCTACTTTGCGCAGGAATTTAGTGCTCATCTAGCGCTAATAGAAGCCACAGAAATTAAATTTTGTGACCGGCAATGTTAGTCAAATACATGCAGCAATTCCGGCTTTAGGCCACCGTGGAATGTTAAACACGAGAACTATTAGTGGTATCAAATTCTACTTTGCACAGGAATTTTGTGCTACCTTAGTGCTAATATATGCCGCAAAAATTGAATTTGGTGCCTAGTAATTTTAGTCAAAAACATGTAGTAATGCTGGCTTCAGGTCACCCTGGAATGTCAAACTCGGAGACTATTAGCGGTATCAAATTCTACTTTGCGCAGAAATTTATTGCTACCATAGTGCTAATATACGCCGCAAAAGTTAAATTTTGTGCCCAATACTTTTAGTCTGAAACATGTAGTAATGCTGGCCTCAGGTAACCGTGGAATATCAAACTCGGAAACTATTAGTGGTATCAAATTCTACTTTGCACAGGAATTTAGTGCTACCTTAGTGCTACTATATGCCGCAGAATGTAAATTTTGCGCTCGGTAATTTTAGTCAAAGACATGTAGCAATGCTGGCTTCAGGTGACTCTGGTATGCGAAACTCGGAATCTATTAGTGATATCAAATTCTACTTTGCGCAGGAATCTAGTGCTAATCAAGTGCCAATATATGCCGCAGAAATTAAATTCTGTGTCTGGTAATTTTAGTCAAAAACACGTAGTAATGCTGGCTTCAGGTCGACTTGGAATGTCAAACTGGGAAGCTATTAGTGGTATCAAATTCTAATTTGCACAGGAATTTAGTGCTACCTTAGTGCTAATATATAACAGAGAAATAAAAATTTAGTGCCCGGTCATTCTAGTCAAAAAAATGTAGTAATGCGGACTTCAGGTGACTCTGGAATGTGAAACTCGGAAACTATTAGTGATATCAAATTTTACTTTGCACAGGAATTTAGTGCTTATTTAATGCTAATACATGCCGTACAAATTAAAGTTTGTGCTTGTTAATTTGAGTCAAAAACATGTAAAAATGTTGGCTCCAGGATACCCTGAAATGTCAAACTCGGAAACTATTAGTGGTATCAAATTCTACTTTGCACAGGAATTTTGTGCTACCTTAGTGCTAATATATGCCTCAAAAATTGAATTTTGTGCCCAGTAATTTTAGTCAAAAACATGTAGTAATGCTGGCTTTAGGTCACCATGGAATTATCAAACTCGGAAACTATTAGTGGTATCAAATTTTACTTTGCATAGAAATTTAGTGCTTATTTAATGCTAATACATGCCGTACAAATTAAACTTTGTGCTTGTTAATTTCAGTCAAAAACATGTAAAAATGTTGGCTTCAGGATACCCTGGAATGTGAAACTCGAAAACTACTAGTGCTATAAAATTCTACTTTGCACAGGAATTTGGTGCTAATTTAGTGCTAATATATGCCGCCAAAATTGAATTTTGTGCCCAGTAATTTTAGTCAAAAACATGTAGTAATGCTGGCTTCAGGTCACCTCCCACCCACGCAGGAACGACTTATATCTGCAGACACAATGCGGCCCTAAGAGTGCTTTATAACCATCTTTGTCGCTCTTACGGTGTTGGCCGCGATTCTGCCTTGCCGAGCGCTCCAAGGGAGATAGAGTCTCACAACCGTGAGGTGGGTGGTATATATATAATTAAAAAATAATTTCAGCCGTTTTTCTTCCTTCTTTGACCCGAAGTTACCATCGGCTGGTGTCGACTATGCAATCACATGAATGATCTTCGTCTTCAGATCTTGGAGGACAATATCAGGCTTTGTAGCCCTGATAAGTTGAGTGGTGGAGAGTGAGAAATGTGATTAGATCTTACACTGATCATTCTCTACGAGGGACTACAGTTCCCCCTGGGCACATGGCGACACGGGCATTAGATCAACACCATAAAAAAATCGAAGACGGTAATATAACTCTTAGAGCTGCATTGTGTCTCTCTATGTACCAGTAGCATGCATACTTTGAGCATCCTCTGAGAACATGTTCAATTGTGCAAGTGTTTCTGGCTCTTGCTTTCACGCTCGGCAGTTGGTATCGCCTACAGGTACATTCATTATGCGCTCGCGGTAAACTAAGACGTCTATAACGCCGTCTTGACAGGTAAAAAGAATCCCCGCAGTCTCCGACCTCAATCCAGCAGACTTGAGAAACATGTTGGACAGACACATCGATAGCTCTTCTCTACGTGTAATGCCGTAGAATTTACCATGAAGGGACTTGCTAGTATGCTCTCTTAGTAGAAGCGAATGTTTTGCTTCCTGTACACGATGTTTGAGCACCAAAGGTTTCAGTGATGCTAGGCCATGTGCAGTGTCGCTGAGATCAAGTGGGAGACCAAGCTCCTCTGCGGCCCTATCTGCGGCACGGTATAGAAACTGAGGAGGCTGTAGCCAGAACCGTTCTTCGATGAAGACACTCCAAACTCAGCAGACCTCTACCTCCTTTATCTCGTGTACTTCGGTCAAGTTACTTCAACTTATCGACGTTGCATTTTACTGCACCAAACGTATAAAGCAGTACAGAAACAGCCAGCATATTGGTCGCCTGGATCTTATTTTTCCCAGATAATTCGCAAGCCCAAATTTTTCTGAGAATTTGACGATACCTTTTTTCAAGGGCCGTTTTTCACACACGCACATCTTGGGTTTGCGCTTGTGGTATTCCAAGATATGCATATTTCTCCATTACCAAGATGTTGAATGGTATTTCCACCTATGAGTTGAACATCCTGATCGCTTCACAGTACCTATTTACCACCACCACATGAAAGTCAAGGTCCTCTTTTAAAGAGGCAAAGAGTTTAAGGTCGTCCATGAATAAAAAGTGATTTACCTTATAGTCTCTTCTGTTCGGCGGCCACGTAGGTATCCAGAGCTTTTTCCTCGAAGCACAATAAATAGAGGCAAGAGGGAGATGCAGAAAAGTATCGAACTTAGAGAGTCTCCTTGGAAGACTCATTGAGGATGCCAGTGAATAGTTTGTAGCTGGTATTTAAACAAGCTATGGGCCTGTAGCTCTTTGGACTTGAAAAATCTCAGGTCTTAGGGATCAGTAGCAAGCGTCCTTCCACTAACCAATACGGGATGGGTTGTTCTCCGTTCAAGAAAGTAGTAAATATACGAGGTAGATGTTGTTGCGTGGAAGTGAACTTCATCCACTAAAAGTTCTTGATTTTATCTGTCCCTGGCGCTGAAAAGTTCTTAGATCTAGCGATAACCTTCCTCAGTTCTTCAGCAGTAATTAGTGAAAACTCTTCCTCTGGGCCTTGCAACTTTTGCCTTTGGCAAAACAAATGAAAGAGTGATATATCTGAACCACTTCAATTTCTTCAAGACCAGGCGGATATTCAGCGGCACATGATGTTTTATTGAACAGACGGGAAGGATGAGTAGAAAAGGTGGAATTTTTCTGAATCCACTGAACTCGCCGTTCAAGGCGCTGCCACAGTGCGGCGAATTAGAAAATTGGGGTTCAAAACTATCCAGAACCTACCATTTTTATCCGATATCATCTTTTTTTTTTTAATTAAAACTAATTAAATTCTTAAGAGGTCTGCCGAGGCCGATTTTGCAAAAAAGGCTGTGCTGCCTGTTCTCTATCATTTATTGATATTACCTCAAAAAGGTGAAAAACGGATAGATTTACAATCGATTAACAAATCCTGATAACTTAGATGAAGGTCCTGCAATCCGTTCAATTGTTATAAACAAATTTATGAACAAAAACGATTTTTGCTGTAGATTGAAGCCTGGAAGCTCTTTTTATCACGTTTTCCGCGAAATCGAGGAAATTGATGTTTCACTAAAATCAATCACTTAAGTATTATTTGTTTGATTGTTATTAACAAATATCGTTAGAAAATTCAATAAATAAGCGCTTTGAATATATAAAATACATTTTTTCTGCCTAATCATTAGTTTCGCCTTCAAAAATGAAGATTCCATGACAGAAATAGACAATCAACAATATTTACCATTGTTATAAACAATACTGATTAACAAATGCATTAAACGGTCACACTTTAATGAGAAAAATCAATTTTTTTGCATAATTGTTCATTGTATCCCTAAATGAAAATTATGATGGAAGAAACTGACATTTCACTATATTTTTCATTGTTAATAACAATTCTGATCAACAATTGCATTTAATAGTCGCTTTCAAATTTGAAAAATCTCTTTCTTGCTAAAAAGTTTATTAGATCATAAAAAATGAAACTCCTACGAAATATACTGACATCAAAGAAAATTTCTCATTATTAGAAACAATCTTGATCAATTCATTCTTAAAATAATTCTTTCGTACAGAATAAATCTGTTTTTTGGGTTCTGGAACAGGAACAGATGAAGAACGAAACAACTGAAAACCAAGAGACACAAACGATTTGCAGTTGTTCCGTTTTTCACTTGTTTCGGTTTTCACATTTTTCTCGTCACTTAATGTTCAATTGCTATGCTTGGTTGTTTTGGAAGGATATTGAAAAGTTCAAGCGCGTATCCATTGGATTTGTGTGTTTTCCCGGCTTTCATTATTTACGACTCTTGAGTCCAAATAGTGAGAATTATTTCTCATAAAGTGCAGATTTGTGAATACTTTGTTTTCGTGTTTTTCCTGTGATATTATGGAGTTTTATCAGTTGTAAGTTTCAAATCATTCCTTCATAAGTTTCGACCGAAAACCTTATTTTCGATATAATTCAATTTTCTAACAATGAATGAATTCAGAGTTCCGAAGCGAGTTCTTTGTGATTTACTGATCACAAGTGGCTATAAAGATAGAGGAAGACTTCTGAGCTATATCAAAGCCAATTACGATATCAATGACGAATGTCTGAAAGCAATCGAAGATAAGTTATTTTATTGGCGCGGACAGCCAACAACCTTGCAGTCACCAAAGAAGCAGGACGGGAGGATGGAATGTAACCAACACGGCGCATCACTCCCGCGCATGCCATGGCGCCATCACCCGACGACTATGTTTCACCAACGAAGTGGGGAGGTCCCAGAACTAGCAGCAATTTTCCATCGTCGGCACCATAGCGCAGCACAATTACCAGACAGCCATGCCTCACTGACCAAGTGGGGGGTGCCACAACTAGCAGCCATGTTTTACCGTCGGCCTCATATCTCAGCGCCCCGAGCGGCGGCTAGTAGCGGTACTGAGTCGATCACCGAGTCAGCCCGATCCAACCCTGCAACACCACACCATTAAGCTCCACTAGCAGTTTGTAAACGTCCATGTTAGAGACAGCACGTGATGACCAATGGAAAGCGGGTCTCTCCGGCGACCGGTCGACCATTTATGAAACCGTTCCGAATGACCAAGATGTTTTCTTTATCGTTGATAAAATAACTGAATTAATGTAGTGCTTTTAGCTTGATAAATATTATTTTTCATTGTGATGTTTAAAAAGAAGCGTGATAATTTGATAACCGTCATTCTCCTTAACAAATTCTCTCTCGATCAAGTGATCCCACCCCTCTTCTCGTGCTAGACAGCGAGTGAATTAGTCAACCTAGCAATACGACAGGACCTGAACTAGCGGGGCTGGGATAGGTAAGACTGTCTGGCACCTGAAAAAAGAAGAATCACGAGCTTCGTGGGCTGTTCGTGAGTCAAAAGAGTGTGACTCACGAACTCGGTTTATTCCGATACTTTGTGTCGCAGCGGAAAGGCGAGTAGCAGCCATTTCATATAGCTAGGTTTCTCTATCCTGGGCTATTCCCGGCCAGCACGTGGTTGACCGTTGAGAACACGAGGAACTTGGAATACCTATTTACAAGGCGTAACCTCAAATTTTTTTCACGTATCTTTCAAAACCAACATGCTTTAACACGAAACGCGATATCGTGTTAAAAATTTTGGTAAAATAAAGATGAAGTACTAAGAAACGCGGATCTGGTCTTGATATTTACAATTTTCGAAAAACATTTTGTAAAAAATGTTGTTGTTGCTTTTTCCATAATTATAAAAATTGAGAATCAGACCAGCGCTTCTTGGTGCTTCATATTCAGTTGTCCAAATTTTCAACTCGATATCGCGTTTCATGTGAACGTAGGTTGGTTTTCAAAAAAATGTCATGAAAAATTTTAAGGTTACGCTCACATGGCCTTAAGGAAACCTCACAACTTTTAGGATTTCAATGTTATGATGAAGATGCTGATCCTCTGTTAACGATTACAATGAAATGGGTTTAATGCAATTCTGATTCTATATCCCTAAAATGCGACAACTTGGTGGAAACTAATAATAAAGCAAATTTCAAAATGTTTGATTGAAATTAATCAATTCCCATTGCCGACATTTCCTACTCAGGGAAAAAAAGCTGACAAGTCTTCATAAGTTGAGGTTATGTTTGGATTTTCCCACAGAATTTCATATTTTTAAAGAAAAATCATGACGAGTTAAGGGAATTCGTACTTTGCTTCCAATTTTATATGCATAGATGAGGATTGTTTTGAATTTTTAGTCAATCGTAGCTTAGAAGCTGTTTATAAACTACGTTATTAATTTGAAGGGAAGGGCGTTGAGCCAAAATAAAGGTTCGTAAGAGGTGTGGGGGTGGGGTCAGCAGAAGTAACTTTACGAACTTAGATAACGTCTATTACGCTTCCTGGTGATAAGAAAAATTCCCTGCAAGAGTACAGTTCAATAATAAGTTTTGAAATTCAAAAATTCATTTTATAGTTTAGAGTACACACTATCTCCCCAATTCCCACTTTTTGAAGAATCTTTTTTTTCCCCTGTCTTCAAGAAGCTACCACCTTTTCTCGTTTTCTCTTTTCTGCTCAAATAGGAATTGAATCAATAGAAATACGATAAGAAAATCGAAATATTTTTTTCGAAACTTCAATCATTTTAATCAAAAACTCTACTATCGTATTATATTATTATATTATAATATAATTTTGGTAGGAGTTGATATAAGTTTTGCTGCATAATATATATCGGATGTGCCCATGCTTTATAATACCATAAGAGACATTAAAAAATAATAATCGATAAAGTATGACTGAAATAAATCTAACAAAATCTTCCAGATATCGATCAAAGATCATAATTTGAATAATCATAGTATTTTCTTTATTACTTCAGACATAAAATTCGAAAAGAATGGAACAGCTTCTTGATAACTAGCAGACCCAATATATATTAGAGTAAGTTTGCTAACGAATTTCGTAATTGTTCAACAACAGTTTCGCAATTTTTAATCTAAATATCAAGCTGTAGATTAATATTACGGAATATGCATTCAGCAGCTCCACAAACCCCCCGTATAGAATTTGTACGCAAATCCTATATATTTTCTATTTGTAAAACTGTCCGACATTTTGGATCTTTATTTGAGAGCCTGCATTTCTTTGACAATCATTTGTGTTGAAATTTGTGTTTTGAATATAATTTTTAATTTTATAAATAATTTTTTTTTGTTCTGCACTTATGAAACTTATTAACATGAGAAGCGCATATGTTTCAAAATTGTTCAAACAAATTATTTTGGTTGAAATCTAACGTTCTACTGACAAACGCTACAAAATCGTAGTTTTGTACTAGTTTTTTATGACATTTCAAAAGTATAGTCTGAATCTTCCTTTTTTAAAGTAACTTCTTGTTGACTAATCAATTTTTATTTGCTGAAAAATGTATTATCCCATAATATTGATAATAAAAGGGATTTTTTGAAAACTTTGGTCTAATTTGTGAATTTGAACACATCATGTTCCTTACTTGTGTCCCTCCATATTGAATTTTTCATCATTAGTTGGATTTTTCTCGGGAAGGAAATGTGCTACGTCACTTTCTCTGTCACATTAGATTCAGGTGATAAATAATCCATAAAATATGGTGTCTTGCACTGATAGAAACTTTTTCTTCTAGTTCCAGGTTGATTTTGTTAATTGCGTCGAAGAATGACTGTACACTTCCGTATTTTCCAGGGCGAAAAATACAGAATATTTTTTTTCAAATAATTTTTCGTTTATAAGTGCTTAATGAGCTGGCATCTTATTTGAGGAAGGTACGTTTTGGTCAAATCGTTCGAGAAATATTACGTACCGAAAGTGAATTTTAAAAAATAGCCCACTGCTGTGTTGGACATATTATTATTTAAAACAAACAACAAAATAACGCCCTGAAGATGGAAATTTTATTTGAAGCATCAATTGTTCACCAACCAACTGAAAATTTAATGAAATACAGAAAAATTTTGAAGCTATGTCAAAATGATTTTATTTATTTTTAAATTGAATTCTGAAAATATTCATAAGCAAACCCTGCAGATTGGAACGAATCATGAGTTTAGTGTCTCTATTTAAAAATTTTAAAATTAAGATAGAAAAGAAATCTATTTTATCATGAATAATTTTATGCAAAATGAGCATGAAAAAGATTCACAACTAAAAAAAACAGAAGGCAGTTGCTCGCAGTGGGACCCTGTGGTGGTTGTTAACCTTATTTTTTCATTATATATATACTTTCGACAACAAAAATGATGTAAAATGTCGATCGATTTGATAAGGAAAAAATTATTCTACGTATGATTACTGCACTTAACTTACGATTATTATTACACAATTGCTCGTACATAGACTTACACATATGATCGCAGGGGCAAACGCAGGAAATTTTTAGGGGAGGGCGGGTCTCATACACAAAATTTTCAACCTTTTTCGAGATTGCAACGAGTTTGGGAAAAATATTTTGCTCAAACGTATTAACCCACACATTCATTTTCATAACTAATATTTTTGATAAAAAACGTAGCGTTTACGAATCGGGCATATTTTGCCGAATTTTAATCTTCTTTTTCGGCAGATTTTAGCGCATTTTAATTTTCTCTTCCGGAATATTTCTAATACCGTCATGATTTTCCGAAAATTATCACAAATTCCCACGAATTTCATAAATTTCTACAAATTTGATAAATTTCCACAAACTTCATAAATGTCCACAAACTTCATACATTTTTAACGAATTTCATAAATTTGTACAAATTTGATAATTTTTTCAAAAATTGCATAAATTCCTACAATAATGGGGGGGGCGGGGGGGGGGTTAAGGCACCCCTGTGACTGGTTACAGAAATAATGTTGGTCTGGTCAAACTCCTACCCCTTTCCAACTCGTGACATATCTTTCCAAACATCAATGTTTTAACTTGTTGCAATTAATCTAGAATTGTTTGGAATTCATAAGAAATTCGTTGTAATTCAATTAAGTACACGATAAAATATGCCGGAAGAGAAAAATAAATTCCGGCATATTTTGCCGGAACAGAATACTCGACATTAACAAATAGTTTAAACAACGTAATAATATATCAAATTCAAAATCACTATTTTAAGATAAGGCAAACGTTGAATAGTGTGAATTAGAACAAAAAATGTTAGATTTTTTGAAAAATCTAAAAAAATCGCACTTTTAGTGTTATATAAAATTAAAAATGTCATAAGCACAAAATTCCATAGTAGAAACAATGTAAATTTTTTTTATATATAATTCTTCAAAATATTTTCAAATTCCTAAAATTTTGTACCAAACAAAAAAAAAGTATTGAAGTATAAAGTAAACGTTATTCGCTATGTTTATTCACAATAATTATTTGAAGAGTAGATGATCAGGCTGCGTTCTAATTACAGATTCCTACCTTACCGACATCGAGAAGATTCTAGCTGTAGTGGTTCGTGTCCGTGCTAAATTTTTCTAGAAAAGCGGTTCATGCCCGTGCTAAGCGCAAAAAGGTGCAGGTGTACAGATGAAATTTGATACGGAAGGCTATGTACGACATCCTGTTTTGGCTATCTAAATTTGATTTATTGCTTCCTTATAGATAAAATATTCAACATTCTTCTAGAACATTCTTGATGACAGCGTCAAATTAAACTGCGAAATTTTTTTGGTAAACAAGTTCAAGGTTATTTCCATGACGCATTATATTTTGCGTTGCAAAAGAATTATGTCGCAAACGTTTTTGTGATTATTATGTAGAATCTTCTAGAACTCAAGGATAAAGAGGAAGATGGAATTAAAATTATAAAATATTTGAAGTTAATCGAATAATATAGGTAAGAGCGTATCTAAAAGCATTTCTTATGGTAGGTTATGTGCCCGGGATTCTTATCGCTTTATTCTGGTGTCGAGTAGTGAGCGAGCGAGGACTCGAGATAAAATCCAGACGTGTTTAAAAGTTTTGATTTCAGAAAACATTTGATACACTGACCGTCTAAGTCTGCATACATTTCATTAGACTCTGCTTTCGTTCTCTAGAGATCACTTCTTTTACTGCTCGCAAAAGTTCGGTTTCTTAGTCGAACCGCAACGTTTGAAAATCATTCTTTTGCCATATACTAGGTCCGTCAACCTCTGGTCGTGTCACATGAAATAAGATACTGCAAACAATTTCGAGACTCGAAAGAGAGATAATACAGCGTGCATTTTGTTCCACATGCCTCTTTTATTCACAGATATATGATCGTTTTTCATCTCCTATGTAGAAAAGTCAATTTGGCCTATTACACGTTAAAGATTTGAAATAAAATCTTAAAAAATATAAAATTAATATAATAGAATATTTCGAATTTTTCAATCATCCACTAAAGCTACTGTATAATATATTTTAAAGAAATTGGGGAAGATTTATTACTTTCTAGCTTACTAATTTAATTCAGCGGTCAAAATTTTTTACTATAATGTTGAATCTTCTAGAACTCTGAAACAAAGAGGTAGATATATTATTATCAGATACCATAAAAACCTACCTTGCCGATATTCTACAACTTTAGTGCTTAGTTTCTAGAATATTCCTAATGAAGTAATCAAATTCTACTGCGCAATTTTTTGGTAAACAAGTTCAAGGTGATTTTTCATGACGCATTAAATTTTGCGATGCAAAAAAATTATATTGCGTAAAAGTCTCCCAGAAATTTGGTAGAGGGCTATGTATGACATCCTGTTTCGTCTATATAAAAATTTGATTTATGAATTCCTTATAGATAAGTCTTTAACTAAAATCCCAGTGATCATTTATTTAATATGCATTTAACTTGCGAAAAACATTCTGCAGTCTAGAAAATTCTGGAACTTTAGGATAAAGTCGCAGATATATTATTAGAGAACATTCCATAGTTGAAGTGGTTCATGTCCGGGCTAAGTTTTGAACATATTTTGATGACGTCATCCTGAATTCCTACCTTACCAACACTGATACAAGAGGGATACTGGACCAGGGGTACTGAAGTACTTTTACAAGAGGGCTACTAAGCCAAATCTATGTATTTGGATGTGAGATACTGGACCACTGATACAGGAGGGCTACTGAGCCACTTTTACAAGAGGAAAATGAATCTCTACTTCGCCGACATCAAAACCAATCCACAGCTTTCAAAAAATAATATGGCGCAATTGTAAGAGCCAAATTTGTCTAAGCAACTTTTCTACACGTTTCTAGAAAAAAAGTTTCAAAAAACATTCTACATGTAGTTTGATAATAATAATCGGACGGTATATAATAATGCATAATTATTTAACATGCGTTCGATTTATTGGGAGAGCTTGCTCAATTGAAACTACTGAAAGACAGTTGAATTAAAGTATTTATTGAAAGAACAGTGGTTTGTTCGATAATGGCTTTCATATCTGAAGCGTCCTCATTTAGCTGATAAGTATCTCCATACACTTTCTCCCAGAAGACTTGAATCTCTTCTCGGCTGGGCGGATTTTTAACGGCACGTGACGTTTCATTGAACAGGCGGGAGGGATGAGTTGAAAAGGTGGAATTTTCCTGAAACCATTTTACTCGCTGTTCAAGGCGCTGTTTCGCTGTTGAAAGAGATCTTACTTTTTGCGTCCAGTGCTGCTTGATGGTCAACAGTTTAACTTGATCAGTGTGTGATTTGCTTTCCTTAAGTTTCGAGCAAGTGCCCTAACTTTTGGAGTGAATGTTTTATTTGAAGTTATGTAGCTAATCACGCACTAAATATTTGATGCATGCCGTCCCGCCGTTTCAATTTTAAACTAAAGCTGTGCAATACGCTCGCGAGTCTCACTGAGGCGTACTGAAGTATCGTTACTTCTATTGTCGCTAAGTAGGGACGCCGCCTTCTCTTAAACTACACAGTTCAGATTCCATAGATTCACATCTTCGGGGAGAAAATCAGGGAGAGCCTTATTAGCTTCAGATAATTTGTCCATCCTGAGACAGAATTTTTGTTGGAGAGATCTCCTGCTTCTCATTTTGGCATTACCGGCTATCTGTGAAGGTGCTCTTGCTAGAACGGGTGGTATGTTCGCTGGAGGATGTTGCTCTTCTTCTTGCCGATAAAGAGCTTCATATCCGTTTTATGAGCATATTCCGGGTGGTATTTGACCCAACGTTCATGTAATCTCTGCATGAATCCTCTTCGCGCCTGTGAACTTCTTTGCCAACAGGTAAGGATGTCCCTCCCGAGGTTGGTCCGACCACTTAAATCCATGTTCTCGAGTTTGTCCGGGGCCATTGCCTGGTCGTCGCCTCGGTTCGGTCCTATTGCTACTCCCAACTGAACTATTGCCTCCATCCGAGAGAGGCCTATTGTGGCCTATTATTTATCAATTTATTATTTTAAACACTGCACTAAATTTTGATGGTAAGTAACGAAGAAAAATTAATAATAGCTGTCTTATTAACACAAAGGAAGATATTATTTTATATGTTTTCAAAAAATTTATGATTATATATTATCATTTACTTTTTATTATCGCATTGTATTATGTTATGATATTATACTGGGTGTTTTTTCCAACTTGAGACATCGAAATATCTCAAAAAATACGCATCCTATGAAAAAATAGCCGTTATAAAAACTTTTTATTTTCGAGGGGGAAAAGCGACTTTAAACAAATTTAACCCACTAAACACCCCCCCCCCCTCAAGGAGGCAGGGGGGGGGTAAATTTTTAATGTCGAATAGGAACCCCAATTTTTTATCACAGATTCAGATTCTCTTTTATCAAATACGTAAGTTTTATTCGAAAATTTTTCTGGGGGGGGGGGATACATTTGTTCGAAGTCGCTTTTCCCCTCGAAAATAAAAAGTTTTTATTATGGATTTTTTTTCATAGGATGCGTATTTTTTCAGATATTTCAATGTCTCAACTTAAAAAAACACCCAGTATATACGAGGGTTGGTCAAAAATAACCAATTTCAGAAACCGCAAACAATACCATGCCTAAAAGTAGTTCATTGGGACCCCCATGCAGTGTACTGAATGTGGAATCGATCGATTCAAATCTAGGTAACGCGCGCGAGCAAAATAGGTTTCAAACCATTATTATTTTATGCAGAAAATTTTAAAGTTTTTCTTATTTCAATTTTTCACATTTTTGGGGTTTCCTAGAGTCTTCTCAATTTTTTTCCGATTTTAAGATATTATTCTGAAATAGATAATCATGTTTTAATATACCCTTATTTTTAACTTTTATTTTTTGCGCCCATAAAAACATCCAGAAAATTTTTTTTGGCCTTTAAAGACTTTCTTGTGATCAAAAAGAACTAACAAAAAATTCAAGATATATAGGGTATCAAAACGGAAAACACTGCAAAGGGATTAGCGGAATAAGCATGTGAAATCGGCCCCCGTGCGTATGAAGCTGAAATTTATGTCATAGGTTCGTTTCCATGTGGTATGAAACTCCACCAAGTTTCAACTTCAAAGTCCCATTTTTGTGGGAGATACGGAGGGGGAACGAAAAATCAAAGAAGTGATTTTTCTCGAAAACGGCTCAACCGATTTTAATGAACAAAATATATGTTTTGAAGACCACCCTGGAGAACTAAACAAAAAATTGATGAGTTTCTCGAAAAAAAATAAGAATTAGAAAAATGTTAACATTTTTTTTTCCTATGTTGTTTTAGAGATACCACTTTTGTTTTTTAAAGGAAAAATCCTTGCATTGTGTACTACAACTGAGATTTGTAATGATTTTTTTTATGTGGTGGAACATGGTTCAAAAAAATAAAAATCATGAGCGCGACATTGCTTCATACAGTCATTTCGAGCCAATCGATCAATAGAACCTTAGCACAAAGTTGCATAATGTTTAAAAAATTATGAAAACATCTATGCAAAGGTATCGACACAGCGCATAATACATAATTATTAATTCGCCATAATTACGTATGCGTAATTAAAAAACAACGAATTGCGTTCTATTTTATGAGATAGAAATGCCCGTGGGGTCGTGACTTATACAACTTTAATTACGATTCTTTATCGTTTGGTAAGCATAGATATAGTTGATCAGGGACGCCCGGGGTAAGAATAGTGGTAGAAGTCGAGCTTGAAGCCGTCACAAACTCTGATGTCCCACAATCCAAAGAATCTTGTATTTCTTTTTATAAAATAATTCTGAATTTTATTTATAGCTAACTGAACCTTATGATATAACGTTCAATTCTTTTACGCTGTGTAATGCAGGCAAACAAAAATGATTACAGCAACCATCATTTGTTTTTGGCGTATGCATAAAAACAGAAGACGATCGTCTTCTGTTTTTATGCATACGCCACAAACAAATGACGACTGCTGCGATCGTCTTCTGTTTTTATGCTTACACCACAAACAAATGACGATTGCTGCGATCGTCTTCTGTTTTTATGCATATGCCAAAAACAAATGATGATTGCTGCGATCGTTTGCTGTTATTATGCATACACCACAAACGAATGACCATTGCTGCGATCGTCTTCTGTTTTCATGCATACGCCACAAACAAATGACGATTGCTGTGATCGTCTTGTGTTTTTATGCATACGCCAGAAACAAATGACGATTGCTGCGAGTCTTCTGTTTTTATGCATACGTTACAAACAAATGATGGTTGCTGTAATCATTTTTGTTTGCCTCCATTACACAGCGTTAAAAATTGAACCTTATATCATAAGGTTCAGTTGGCTATAAATAAAATTCAGAATTATTTTAGAAAAGAAATACAAGATTCTTTGGATTTTGGGACATCAGAGTTTGTGACGGCTTCAAACGGTTATACCCGGAATATTCTGTTGAGCTAATCGTCCTGATCATCGGCGCTCTTGGAAGTGCCAAGGTTTCACTGGGTAATAGTCTAAAAAGCATCCCTGCGTGTCAAGAAAACGCTGAGACACTTGCGGGGAAAATGCAGAAGGCGGTCACCCTTAGGACGCTCCGTGTCCTCAGGGTGCACGAGACTTTTGCCGGCATATGGTCGTGTGACGTGGTTACAGTTAAAATTTTATCGCAGGATTTCGCTGGGAGCAAAGGTGTCGTGCACCCTGAGGACACGGAGCGATCCCAGGATGGCCGCCTTCTGCCTTTTCCCCGCAAGTGTCTCAGCATTTTGTTTACACGCAGGGATTCTTTTCAGGCTATTAGCCAGTGAAAGCTTGGCACCTCCAAGAGCATCCGATGATCCAGACGATTAGCTTAACAGAATATTCCGGGTATAACCATCGCAACTCCCTTATAAGGTCTTTATACCTCTCTTTGTTTTCATTCTCCTTGGCTATGACGTTTTGGTCGGCTGGTGCCGAAAATTCGATAACGAACATGGTTTGTTTCCTCAAGTCAAGGAGAACTATGTCAGACCTCGAATGCACAACAGAAACAGTTATCGAGAATATGAAGTTCCAGTGTATATGGCACTTCTCATTTTCGACAATTCACTCTATTTCCCTATGATCGTTTAGCAGAGTAGTATTCGGGCTAAATCGCAAGAGTGACAGGGATGGTAATAAAGCAATCTTAGTGCCACATTGCGCATGACACGCTCTGCAGCTATCATCGGGAATGTCTTGGCTCAGATTGTGGCGACGGCATGCTAGAGTGGAAACAACATCGTCTTGACATGAAAAAATAAAAACCTCCATGCCTGACTTCAATCCGGGTGATTTAAGGAAATCAAACGTCACGTCATACGACATCGGCTAATCCTCCACCTTTCTGTGGAAGATGTCATGCATCCTCTTGTCGAGAAGCTGTTCGCTGAAGTTTTTCTCCTCTGCATTTTTAATCCGAGACTTCAAGGAGAGTATTCAAGATAAATAAGGCCTGACGCATTTTGCTCACCCCTGATATTGAAGTCAAGGCGGAGTGTTTCAGCAGCCTCATCCGCTCCTTTGTACAGAAGCGCCCCTTTGCCCACTTCTTCGTGCTTCCTGACCATTTTAAGAAGAGGGTCTTGTCCATTTGCGACTATATGTGCTGTACCCAGAATAATCCTGTTATGAAGACATTCAAGATTTAGTATTCCGCGACCATCTTGAAGCCATGAGATGTAAAGTCGCGGAACAGAAGACTTTAGGTGCGTGCTTTTGTTTATGTGCATCACCTTTCGGAACCCGATATCAAGGGATCTGAGCTCATCCTTCGTCCATGGAACCACTCAGATAGAATCGAAAGCTTTCCGGTAATCAATCCAAGCCATCGATAGGTAACGCTGATAGGATGTTGCGTCTTTGTAGACACATCTTTCGATGAGCCGGTTCTCCCGACATCCTGCTACGTCTTTCTTCGAGTTGCGTTGTTCGTACATCTCTCGCTATACAGGTCCAATTGTCTAAACAATCACTGTCTGTCAACAAGCACTGTGTGCCCATCCACCAACCTCCCCGGAAGAGGCTCTTGCGACTTAAGATATGAGGTGAAAATGCGGGCCAGATGCTGGTGGGTTTAAGGAAATTTCTTCCACCAGAAGGTCTTGATACCACCTCCTCGGTAGTGATAGGTCCACATTAGGTCGTAACGAAAAAAGTTAATATTTTGCAATCGCTGCATGATACACACTACAATTGATAATCCAGAGGTCGAACTCTTCGCAAAAATCTCCACGAAGCTCATTATTCAGTTCAGCCAGATCTTTGGGCTTGAGAGAAACCTGAATTTTGATGTTTCTCCGGATCCTGAAGCACCTCTCTTCCTCTATTAGATGCCTGCTCGCGGTTGGTCTCAGTGTCGCCTCTCTTTCTCTCTCTTTTCTTTCTCTCTTTCTTATGCGAAAAATGCGAGAGCTCTGGGTGTTTCTCGCACCACAGAGTATGCAGTCGCGCCATGCAACCTTTTCGTTCAGGGGCATATTGGTTTCATAGCACTCCAGCAGGTCGTCCCTGAGTCGATCCGTTTACTTAAAAGGAATGAGATTCTGCGGGTCCATCGCATTGACTGTCTTGATTGGCTCCTGCAACTCTAGGGTAGTCTGCATTGTTGTCCGACATATTTTCGGGAGCCCTGCCCGTTCGATAGTTTTGAACTGCACTCACTACAACTATGTTTGGTGTTATCATTATTGTTCCCAGGAGCAGGTGGGGTAAAGTGTTCGTCCATCCTTGTAGAGCCCGCATGCAAGTATAAGGATGCATACTCTGAGAGGTCGCCTGGTATCCTAGAGTCATCGTTTGAGACACCTCACTCACGTGCCATTCAGCTTTCGGCACGGTTGTTACACCTCTACTGAGGGGTTATTCCTTCGAGACCATCCCTGGATAATTGTCCGCGACTGGTTGTTAATTATTGTACCCATATTCAGCAGAAACCCTTGGTACAGGGACCTTCTATCCGCTACCTGAGGGCGCGTTCGGTGGCTTTGACATAGGCCCTTCGGTTCTATTTTCAAGGAATCAAAAGCGAAAATGGTACGATGCCAGCATTATCCCTGTTCGCGGAGGCTTTATGGCGCGTATGCACACTCTGTGGTGTAAGAAACACCCAAAACTTCAGCACGTTCGCCTTAGTCTTCGCGAAATCAACATGCCTACATCTTGAAAAATAGACATGTACGCGGAGCGCTTCCCCAACCGCTGCTTGAGCACTCTGCAGACGAAGATGAGGAAGCGACATTAAGACCAACCGCGGAAAGCAGACACTTTCTGAGAGATGATAGGGATTTCAGGACAAGGAGGAACATTTACACGCTGGTTTCTCCTAAGCCCGAAGATATGCTCAGCATATCTGAGAAATCTACAGAGAATCTACAGTTTGTCGCTGACCCATCTCGCCACTTAAGTGATCACACTGTTTCTGTCAAAATCCACCCAAGCTCAACGAGTTAGAGACTTTTTGGAGAGAGGTATATAAGATCCCGAAAACACGAAAGTTGAAAAAAGATACTGACAATATCTTCCGCTTCAAGGAATTTTGCGACAACCTCCCGAAGAGGGGAAAAAGCACTTACTATCGGCGAGAAAATTCGAGTCCTCTGGCTTTGACGTTGAAAAAGTATGTGAAGCAAAAATGCTAGCTCAATGAGTGGCGGATCATTTTAAAGGTGGAAATGTTCTACGTAAATGAACCAAAAAAGTATATTCCGACAAATTTTTTGTAGCTTGCAGACCTGAAAAACTGCTAAAAAGTAAGGAAATTTGACAGCTTTTAAAAACAGTGAACTTTGGAAAGTGTATTTTGTCCATTTGACCGGCAGTACTTATTGACTCTCACATTTATCGTCTCAAGAACAGTATTGAGCAAGGTGGAGGTTATACCGAAGCCCCAGGTCAATCAGTGTTGAGACGTTAATCGTCGTAAAAGTCACCGATATTTCGAAAGCGAGTGTTGCAAGAACAGTATTGAGCAAGGCAGAGGTTATACCAAAGCCCCAGGTCAATACAGTGTTGGAACTCTAGCTGAGAAAAATCGTCAAAATCTTGACTCTCGTTTTTCAAGAGTATTATCGAGCGAGGTAGAGTTTATACCGAAGCCTTCGGTCGATATAGTGTTAGGAACGCTAGTCGGAAAAACCATAGATTTCTGCCTT
Source organism: Andricus grossulariae (assembly GCA_011634705.1). Lineage (NCBI taxonomy): Eukaryota > Metazoa > Arthropoda > Insecta > Hymenoptera > Cynipidae > Andricus > Andricus grossulariae. Next base: position 25,265,678 of record JAABKJ010075445.1, on the reverse strand, counting down.
TGCGATATACAGACAATAAGAGGAGTTGTACTGCTCGAATTGGCTGCGAAAGTCGGAAGATCGAAATCTTGGTAGAAATAAGAATTTCCTGTCAGCTCACAGCCCCCTGAGGGATTAACCTGTGAGTAATGAGTAGTAAAACAATCAGCCATCTCATAATTACCTGTTATTGATTTGCATTGTATTCTAACGATTATATTTATTGTGTTTTGACAATATCTAAATTCGAATGGGAAAACACTCAATGTAATTTTCTTCATTCTGTAAATCGGCTAATTGAAGGATTCTGAGAATAAAAGTAGAGTTGAATTGTAAGATTCTTGTTCCTGAGTACGAGTAAAAATCGTCAATTGGTCCGAAGTGTTCATATAATGAAGAAATCTTCAACACTAGCTTGCAATTAATAGATGTAAATTCTAGGCCTATCTATTAGAATCATTGTGCGAGAGAGAGAAATCATAGACTTCGCGGGAAACACAGGTCTAAAAACTCAAAATTCGATCTTTAGTCGGTACGGTGTTCCATTTCATTTTTGTATATTTTATCTACTGTGATTCGAAAACTCTTTTATCATTATTCTATTCGTCAATAGATCATATCTAGGTTAACGCGTTTTTAGCTAGAAAGTAGGGCTTTTTGTGCTGCATTTTAGCTTAGAATAGGCATTTTTGAATGAATGGTTTTTCTCTTGTAAAACGGAATCTTGTTTTTTCTCTGTGGCAGTCCCTTTTTTTATTTCTGTCTTAATTAAGCATAGGTATATTAGGTAAGACAATAATTTAACTCAACTATCGAAATTCGGCGGTTGCAATATGTATCTAAGTGTTAAACAAACGACTAAACGCGTCTTAGGTGCATGCTATCAGAGAAGGGATTATTTCTGACGTCAATGAAGCAAGGTGAAATAGATCAATTGTTTGAATAATTCTCGCTTTTCCCTCAATATCTAGCTTTCCTCTTATTCCAGTAGAGCTGAAAATGTTGCACATTCATGTTCCTTTACCATACTTTTGAATTTGCTACGTTTTTATTTCTATAAGCTTTCGCCAAATAATTTACGCAGCCCCAAATAAATTCATATATCTTAAGAGCAGTTGTCACCTCTCTAATACTAGAGAGCATATTACAAAATCCTATGTCAATATAAGAATTCGAAATTACGATTTTTATTTTCCAATTTCGATTTCATGATACAAAAAATTTTAAATTGCAAAATATTAAATAGAATGTAAAAAAAAGGATTCACATTCGGATGAAAATTTAACGCATTACATCACCTTTTTCAAAATAGTCACACAAAAAAAAAAAAGTTTAAAATATTGAAAAATGAATTTTATAAGAAAATTGGTTTCAACGGAATGAAAAAATTTACTCAAGATGCATAGGAAATTTTATAAGAAATTAATTTCAAGATAATTTTTGAAAACATTTTAAAAGACTTTCGAAATTGTTGAAAAATAATCTGGAAGACTTTAAGAGAATCAAAGAGAAATTCTTTAGATTCCTGGGGAAGTTTCGGATGATACTTTAGTTTGAAAAAAGAAGTTTTTTTAAAGAATTTTGAAAGGTTTCAATAGAATAAAAAATTTTCCTTACCATTCCTAGGAAAATTCGTAATGTTTTTTTTTTCTTTTTTAATTAATTTGAAGAGAATATATAAGAAGATTTTTAAACAGTTCCAAAATGGTCGAAAAAGATTCTGGAAGATTTCAGTGCAATTTTTTTAATACGACAGAATTTAGAAAGATTTGAGGAGAAGTGCGAATTATTTTAGTATATATTTAGAAAGTTATAGCAGTTTTGAGAATATTGATAAACAATTCAAAATTGGAAAAGATTTTCAAGAATGTAAAACAAAATTCAGACTTTTTGGCGATGGAGAAGGAAAAGCTTTTTAAGAATTTCGGAATGTTTCAAGTGAATAAAAAAAATGATTGAGGTTCCTGGAAAAAATAGAAATGAATTTTAAGAGAAAATTGAAAAATATTTTTAAAAATGTAAAAAAAACTTTTTTTAATGCTTCTCGTATCTAAAAAGTTGTTTTCCTTTAAAAAAAGCTATCCCTTTGGTAATTAAGAAAGTGAATTTTTCACAGAAATTTTTTGCCACAAACTCTGCTGTTAAAAAAATATGCATTTTGATTCACTGTACATAAGAAAATTTCCTAAAAGATTTGAAATCATTTAGGTTTTATTTTGAAAGATTGACTCAAGTTTTGAAGATTGAAAAATATGTCAAAAAAGAGTATATCAAATTTTACGAACATTTTTTTTATTTAGTAGGATTTTTTAAAATGTTAGGAAAACTTTGAATCATGGCAAAATACATTAAGGAGTTTCAGCAGTTTTGAAACGATAAAAAAAAATTAATTCAGACACCTTGTCATCCGTAACACAAATAAGGGGCATAATTTCTGAAGTGTACCCACCTCGAAAATGAAAGTTGTCTGATCGGGCTAAAAATTGTCCTACTTGTATTATTTGACTCTTTCGCAATTCCTTCAAATTTTTTATATATCCTGAAAATTCTTCGGCATCCTCGAAAATACCCTAAAATGTTTTGAATCCTTTGAAATCTTTTAAAATATCTTGAAATCCCTTGAAATCCTTGAAACATTCTTGGGAATGTTATGAAATACCCTTCAAATCGCTTTAAAAACATTTAAAATCTTTGAAATCTATTCGAAATGTTTGAAAATTTTTTCAAATCGTTGAAATCCTTCAAAACACCTCTTAAAAATCTTAGAAATCCCTCAGAATTACTCCTCGGAAATTTTATAAAATTACTTAGAAATCCTTTAAAATATTTGTAAATCTCGGAAATTCTCTGAAATCCCTTGGATTCTTTTCCAATATTTGAAAAATTTCATGAATCCTATGAAATCCTTTCAAATCTTTCGAAATTTAATGAAATTATTTAAAAACGCAGATTAAACCCTAATTTTTGTGAAATTCTTCGCAGTTTATAGAAATATTATAAAATGTTAAGAATTTCTATTTATATCTATTGAAATCCGTCAAAAATTCGGGGACGTCCGTTAGCATGTTCGCTATCATTCCCCAAATTTGTAAGGCAAAATCTTTATTATTGTAGGAAAAAAACCGGGGGAACCTAACACTGCTAAAATCGATAATTTGCACAAGTATCACATGCCCTTAATTAGATATAATAATTTTATACATTTAAAACTTATGCATTAAATCTGAACTTATAAATGTATTGAAGAAAATGCAACGACTGCTTGTTTTAACCTCGTTAAGTAATTTTCAGGTTTTATGGAATTTACTTTTCAACGATTCCAATACCAAGTCATATACCATATACCAAGTCCGCCTTCATTAATGTTTCCAAAGATGAAATATGATGTTCCAAAATTACATGCACTTTTAATATTTTTTAAAGTTCTGTAGCTTCAAACTGTTTTTGTTGGTCGTCGATGTACCGTCTTCAATGTTTTCACCTTTACGAGTAGAGAAGCAAACTTCTACAACTTTGTTCATAGCTTTGAGTGTGTTGATATATGGTAATAAACTTAAAATTCCTATATTTTTGTATAAAACAGGGACATTTAATTAACCATTTTTTAATTTATTATTTTACATATTAATTTAAAGCTTTATGTACTTAATTTTTGTTAAAAATAAGTAAAATACGTTTGAAAATGCGTAAATATGTAAATTCTTGGAAATAATCATCGTAAATCACAAAAAAATGATCAGCTAGGATTTCATGCAATATAGATTATGATTCCACCAATGATTACCTATCATTTTGCTGGAAACGTTTTGGTTGATATTTCAGCTTGAATAAAAGTTGATTCCTGCCCACCGTGGACTTGGTCTCTACGGTTTTCGAGAACTATTTAATTTTTTTTAAATCGTCTCTTAATCATAATTGCCTGCACCTGCAAGTGCACATTGGCACATTGGTATTGTTGCTCGATTTCCAATGATCATTCCAGAGGAATTTGACAGCTTGACATATATGTAATTCTTGAAGTCTTACCTAAAATTGATACTTAGTCCAGTCAATAAAGGATTTAAAAAAAATTCGGATAGGTAGAATTTTTTTCACAGATACGTTGGGGATGACTTTATAAAGATACTGTAAAAAGTCCCCAACTATATGTGTACGGCAACGGCTGCCATGATGGAAAGTGTTGAACAATAACATGTTTTTTAAAATAACTTGAGAAATGTTGATTTTAGGTCGAAAATGGTCAGGTTAAAAAATGTTCACAATTTAATAGTGCACAAAAAAGGTTATAACAATTGTAGACGTATTATTATCAACGGTTACGCTATAAAACTGGATTAACAGTACAATTGTGCGATTTCTGAACAAATGAAGTAAAAGCTAAAAATATCGTGGAAAGAACTTCGGAAATAGATCAGGCGATTTGCACTGGAGCAAATACATGTTCCTGTTAAAAAAAACCGACCAACTCATTTGCATTAAAAATTATCAGCATAAAATTAGCTCAACTTCAGTGTACAATTTGACATGCTTAAGGGAATGATTTTGAGATGAAACTTCTTGTAATTGATCCTCCATATTTCCATATTCATACATGATTATGGGTCCTAATGGCAACAATGGGAGCGGGGGCAAGAACGGCTACCTCGATCTATTATGTTGGGAAAAATGAGCAAACAAAATTTCGAATAAATTCGATATAATAGACCGATATAATAGACCCATTGTTGCCATTAGGACCCATAATCACCGCTGCTGCCTACCTCATAGCTTCAATTTTGAAATTTACTTGTTTAAAGTATTAAAAGAGGACTTAAATATTATTATTCTGACCTGAAAATTGGGAAATATATTGTATGAATATGGAGGAACAATTACAAGAAGTTTCATCTCAAAATCATTCCCTTAAGCATGTCAAATTGTACACTGAAGTTGAGCTAATTTTATACTGATAATTTTTAATGCAAATGCGTTGGTCGGCTTTTTTCTTAAACAGGAACATGCATTTGCTTCAGTGCAAATCGCCTGATCTATTTCCGAAGTTCTTTCTAGGGTATTTTTACCTTTTACTTTATTTGTTCAGAAATCGCACAATTGTACAGTTAAGCCAATTTTATAGAGTAACCGTTGGTAATACGTTTATAACTGTTAGAACCTTTTTTGTGCACTATAAAATTATGAACATTTTTTATCATAACTATTTTCGACCTAAAATCAACTGTTCTCGATTTATTTTAAAAAACATGTTATTGTTTAACACTTTCTATCATGGCGGCCGTTGCCGTACACATATGTTTGGGGACTTTTTACAGTGTCTTTATAAAGCCATCCCCAACGTGTATGTGAAAAAAAATTCTAATAGTCCGAATTTTTTTAATCGAGTCAAATTTGTTCTTCGTTGACTGGACTATGAGCGTACCGCCCAGAAATCCTCGTGTGTCGGTAGAGCTCTTGCAGCCTGCGCTAGAAGCCACATTTGGTGGCACATCGAAGAATAACCGCCCAACTCTCGACTTCCGGGCATGGATGTTATTAATCGGGGTTCGTAAACTACAAAATGTCAAAGGGACAGAGAGTTGGGTAGGATCCTTGAGCGTGGCGCCAAACAGTCTTTGAGTGTCTGTAGAACTCTCTAGCGTGCACTAGAAGCCACATTCGGTACTAGACTGATGAATAACTGTTCATCTCTCGACTTGCGGGCATAGTTATTATTATTTGGGGGTCCTAAACTACATAATATCAAAGAGACAGAGAGTTCAGCATAATCGCTAAGCAAAGCGTCAAACAGTCCTCGAGTGTCGGTAGAGCTCCTCCAACTTGCACTAGAAGCCACATTCGGTGCCACACTGATGAACAACTGTTTATCTCTCAACTTTCGGACAAGGATATTATTAATAGACCTTCTCATCGTGAATACGGAAGTACTGGTGTCGTCATGACACTTTCTGTGAATTTGAAATAAAAGCGGGCATTTTCTGCTAATAAGTGTGTCCCTTGTGTATAATTTTTCAAAAGTTGTTTTAACAAAATAAGATATATCAGGCACAAATTTAGTTAAAAATAAATTTAGAAGCTCAATGAAGAATTATACAACACTGCTGAGTTTGTTTATAGTTTTCGAAAGCATTAACAATTTAATCAGGAAAAATTGAACTTAATGAGGTTATGTTTACTCAATGCGCATTCATATTTTTGTATGTTTCACATATTTGAATCTTATTTTTTAGTTTTTAATCACCAGTTGTTTTTCATTGCAACTAAAATGCACGGTTTACGATATCGCGCTCAAAGTTTGGGAAATGAAAGAGGAGACACTAATGTTCACGGCTCTGCTCTTTTTCAGTGGAAATTTTGGAAAAAAAATTTCCGAATAAAATAAAACTGGAAGCTATATCGATACTTTTCATTGTAAACTTACGTCCACACGGAATATATTTTCAATATTTTAAATCACAGTACATAGTATACTTTTTCTTTGAATAAAAGTACAAAAATACCTTATTTAAACAAAAATTACATAATAATAATTATTATATTATAATATAATAATTATTTACATACATATTAATTTTATACATTAAAGTACATTCCAAAATGTTTAATTTATAAAAGCTAATTTTTTAATATCATTTTCAGACTGCTCTTGAAAATTCATATTTCCTGCACCAAATTTATTTACCACGAAGTATAAGATGCCATAATACCCCATAATTAACTTTCTAATTCCCAAATTTAAATTATTTTCATCAAATAAACCACATATTTTCAAACATTATTTCAAATAGCCCGCTGAAATTCCAACATTTCACCTGAATTATCGTCTGCTACGAGCAGTCAGAGAGGCAATTCTTTATTTATTTCAATGCTATATACATTTCTAAGAGCTGAAAAATATATACGAATAAAATACATGTCTCAAATTCTTACTCCAATTACTTGTTATTGTTTAAACACGTTGTCTTTGCTTAAAATTAAATAATGGCCGCTCTTGCTCGCTCATGTCCATCGAACGTTTCATTGAAACATTGAAAGTTTCATGGGACCAACGTTTCTGAAACGTTTAAAAGTTTCACAAACACGTATGCGCTTACGCACTCATGTCAGGTAGAGGTTAGATAATATAATGGCGTTGTTCAATGGAATAATCGTGCTAAAACTTGAAGGCTTGGTAATAAGAACAAATACGAGTACAGGCGCTATTACCGAGTACCGGACTACAGGGTAAGATCGTAGAGGTGAGATAGGTAGAGAAGCGACAATGCAGCGGGCAGCTTGAATCACGCTAAGGGCAACGAGACGGCAGGGGAAGGCGTAGTTAGGTTTAGTTTGGGAACCAGGGACGCGTGGCGCTAGTGCCACGAACCAGTGGTTTATGCTTAAATGTGTGTGAGTGGGGTAGGCGAAGAGAGTGTGTCGTGTACATGAGTCGAACTGCAAAAAATTTAGAACTCTTATACCTGGACTGGTCTTTCCGAACTATATTCTATTATTCTGGCTATGCACTTTCTTTCAATATTTTTGTGAATGGAAGTATCCACCGATACGTTTTTCATTTGAAACATTGTAGTTTAATATTTCAAGTAAAAATTAAAGAAGAAAAGAATTTTTATTTTAATGAACCCCATTATACATTTTTTGACTCGCCCATCAGAAGAATAATTCTTTTCTTAGAATAATGAATTATAATAGTCATTATTATTATAATATTTGAGCATTTATTGAATAACAGTTGCTTTTAAATTGTTACAATGACAAGCAAGTGAACTTATTAGGAAATACACAAATGAAAATGTACAGATCATGTCCTTCGCATACAATAAATATTTTTTTAGAATTATAACAAAATGTATGGGCATTTTTTACATTATTTGATTTTGTACTTATATATTATCTACTCTCACACTTATCTTTCTGCACTCGTGACAAAAATCTGAATAATGTAGGTACAACTTTAAAAAAAACTTATAAATAAAAAACATTTTCTCATTATTGTATGTACAGTTGAGCTCTCGGATCCCATAACTCACCCGACTCTCGTACTATTTCACAAAGTACATATTTCAGTCAATTTTTAATGAATTCATCTAAAATATTCCAGACATTTTCTTTGAACTATATAGAACAACTTTCTCGCTGGAAGTTGTTTCAAATCAGAAGTTGCCTCGATACTTTTTGTCTCCGAAAGTAGAAAAATGTGGTTACCGATCGGCCTTAATTTTGAATGGGATATTATTAAACATGAGGTCATTTTCAACTTTTTATTATTTTCCAGGCATTTGCTGAGTATACTTAGTATGTGTACTCAATTTCAAACAGTTTCAATAAAATTTGTACGAGTTGTGATGATTTGTGATTTAATCACTTATTGAATATTAGGAAAAAAATATTCTTTTCAGCACGGTTGTATACACAGTTCCGGGGGCTCTCGTGGTGGGGGAAGTTCCCTTATTGAAGCATCCGATTATTTCACAAAGTTGTCACTTCCGGTAGTGGCGTAATAGTAGAGTAGAGAAAGTGGCGGATTAATTTCAAATTTCAATTTCAAATTGGCCTTAACACACATTTTTATTCATAATAAAAATTGTCGATAGCAAATCAACTTAACCGATAAAATATTTACAGTAATCAAAATTCCAAAATTGATACTTCAACAAATTTGTTTATTATTATTAAAAAATGGTATATTTGTGTAATAAAAAATTATTGTCAATAATAAAGGCAAATTATGAAAATCGTAGAAAAAAAGAACGAACAATAGTTATTAATGGACAAATAAATATATATTATTAAATGAATACATACTTATATGCATGATCAAAGAATACATGGTCTAGCCACGCGCAAATAAAAAAATGTTAACCAATGGGAGGCAATTCTACCACCCCCAGCCATATTGGATATGTGAGCGCGCGAGAATGAAGTATATTTGAAATGACATAAATGCCATTAGCGAAGATTTCAAGTAAAAGATACAGAACTTGTACAATTTATAAATTAATAAAATGATTTGAAAATAATGTAATTTGTGCCATAGATAATATAAAATATTGAACAATATATAACTTCTTATCTTTGTAATGTAGAAGAAATATGGATAACGTAACCTTTCAATGGACCTGCAGAATTTTACCTTTTAACGCAAATGAAGTGATGTAACATGTAAACATACAAGTTTTGCAAAGTATAATATAAAATTATGTAAGCTTATGATAGGAAATTCTACAGTTGTAATTTCATGAAGGACATTTCAAATATTTTGGAAGATTTTTGTACTTTTATGCTATTTCAGGTTAGGACTATATTAATTGTGTAATTAATAATGCTTGCAGTTAAAATTAATTCACAAAGCAGACTTCACGATAGGAAGAGACTAATTGAGAAAAATTCTTAATCTAAATTTCCATAAATAGGCGATTTTTCCGCGAGCTTGGCAACCTCCCAGAGGAAAAAAAAAGATCAAAATTTAATTAATTGCACTGCCCATCCCCGTGTGTTTTATACGAATAAACCTTCGTCGTTAAAAATTCATCTTTATGGTTGAAAATGCAATTAGTCTACTTAAACATACATATTTTTGTCGCAAACGAAATAAGGCAAAAATTAATAATAATCAATTATAAATTAAAATATTTATAAGGAGTATAAAAAAAAGAATTCCGAATCTCAACTTGCATTCTCGATTTTTCTGTTCCCTTTGGGTTATAAATTAACCACGTGGAAAGAGACATGAATCAGATGATATTTAGAGGTCGCTTATAGTAAATTTGTCTGGTTTGTACATAAAAATTCATCTTTTTGAAAACAGCTGATCTTACATATAAAACAAATGAATATTATATATAATACTTCACACTATATATAAACTATATATAATATTTCCGCCTGGGTTATTAAGTTTTATTTTACAATTCACTTAACTACAAGTAAATTTTGAGATTAAATTAAGGAAGGACATTAAATTATAAATTTACTTTAGACCCCCTCGCCCCACCCTCCCAACAATAATTTAAACAAATGTTTATTCAGAAATATATTTTTTTCGATGATTGTTATTTTAAATTCAAACAATAATTTAAAAAACTTTCAACATTGAAAATAATTTTTTTTTCATAAAAATATTTCATTAATGTATTTTTAATAAATAAATAATATTTATAAAAAAAATTATGATTGTTCAAATTCGGGAATTTTCTAGTTCGGATATTTTACAATTTGACAATTTTCTGTCGGAAATTTTATTATTCGGGAATTTTGTTATTTGAGAATTCTCGAATTTGGTAATATTATGAACTATCGGGAATTTTCCAATTCGGGAATTTTATTATTAAGGAATTTTATTATTTTTGAGAATTTTTAAAATCGGTTAAATTATAAACTGTTCGGGAATCTTATTAATCGGGAGTTTCATTATTTGGGAATTTCATAATTCAGGAATTTTATTATTGGGGAATTTTATTATTTGGAAAATTGTCCAAATCGGCGATTTTATTAATTGGGAATTTTCAAAATTGGTAATATTATAACTACTCGGAAATTTTATTATTCGGAAATTTTATTATTCGCGAATTTTCAAATTCGGTAATATTATAAACTATCGGGAATTTTATTATTTGGGAATTTTATAATTCAGGAATTTTATTATTGGAAAACTTCCCAAATCGGCGATTTTATTATTCGGGAATTTTCAAAATTGGTAATATTATAAACTACTCGGAAATTTTATTATTCGGGAATTTTTTTATTCGAGAATTTTAAAATTCGGTAATATTATAAGCTATCGGGAATTTTATTATTGGAAAACTTTCCAAATCGGCAATTTTATTATGCGGGAATTTTCAAAATCGGTAATATTATAAACTGCTCGGAAATTTTATTTTTGAGGAATTTTATTATTTGGGAATTTTTAAAATCGGTTATATTATAAACTGTTTGGGAATTTCATTAATGGGGAATATTTTTATATGGGAATTTTATTATTGGGAAATTTCTCAAATTGGCGATTTTATTATTCGGGAATTTTCAAAATCGGTAATATTATAAACTGCTCGGAAATTTTATTATTCGGGAATTGTGTTATTCGAGAATTTTTATATTTGGGAACTTTATAATTCGAGAATTTTGTTATTCGGGAATTTTCAAATTCGGTAATATTATAAACTTTCGGGAATTTTCAAATTCGGTAATATTATAAACTAGCGGGAATTTTATTATCCGGGAATTTTATAATTCAAGAATTTTGTGTCCGGAATTTTTTTATTCGGAATTTTAATATTCAAGAATTTTATTATTCGAGAATTTTATAATTCGAGAATTTTAATATTCGGGAATTTTATAATTCGGACATTTTATTATTCGGTAATTTTATAATTCGGGAATTTTATAATTCGAGAATTTTCTGTCGGGAATTTTATTATTCGGGAATTTTCAAATTCGGTAATATTATAAACTATCGGGAACTTTCTAATACGGGAATTTTATTATTCGAGAATTTTAATATTCGGGAATTTTATAATTCGAGAATTTTGTGTCAGGAATTTTATTATTCGGGAATTTTATTATTCAAGAATTTTATTATTCGGTGATTTTATAATTCGGGAATTTAATTACTCGGGAATTTTGTTATTCGAAAATTTTATAATTCGAGAATTTTAATATCCGGGAATTTTATTATTCGAGGATTTTAATATCCGGGAATTTCATTATTCGGGAAACTTATTATCCGGGAATTTTATTATTCGGGAATTTTATTATTCGGTAATTTTATTATTCGAGAATTTTATAATTCGAGAATTTTCTGTCGGGAATTTTATTATTCGGGAATTTCATTATTTGGGAATTTTAATATTCGGGAATTTTATTATTCGGGAATTTCATTATTTGGGAAGTTTAATATTCGGGAATTTTATTATTCGAGAATTTTATAATTCGAGAATTTTAATATTCGGGAATTTTATAATGCGGGCATTTTATTATTCGGTAACTTTATAATTCGGGAATTTTATAATTCGAGAATTTTCTGTCGGGAATTTTATTATTCGGGAATTTTCAAATTCGATAATATTATAAACTATCCGCAATTTTCCGAATCGGGAATTTTATTTTCCGGGAATTGTCAAATTCGGTAATATTATAAACTATCGGGAATTTTCCAAACCGGGAATTTTATTACCTAGGATCATAGGTGGATTAATACGAATGACAAGTGGATGAGCTAGCAGTACAAGTGGATTACACACAATTACGCCGAATTTCCGAGAATTATAAGTGGATTACCTTGTATTAAAAGTAGAATACCTAGGATTGCACAAGACTGCCTAGGATTACTCCGACTTATTAAAATTACTTTGGATTCAAAGTGGATTACTTCTGATTCAAAGTGGATTACGTCGGATCCAAAGTTTATCACATCCGATTACAAGTGGATTAAATTGCATGACTCTGGATTACCGAGGGTTACAAGTGGGTTACCTGGGATTACAAGTGGAATACGTAGGATTACACAAGATTGCATAGGATTACTTCGGACTATTTGAATTACTTTGGATTCAAAGTGGATTACCTGAAATAATAAGTGGATTATACTGAATTACTCGAGATTACCTTGGGTTACATGTGGATTGGATACGGATGACAAGTGGATTACCCAGGATTACAAGTGGAATACCTAAGATTACACAAGATTGCCTAGGATTACTCCGACTTATTTAAATTACTTCGGATTCAAAGTGGATTACCTCGGATTAAAAGCGTATCACTTCCGATTACAAGTGAATTAAACTGAATGACTCTAGATTACCGAGGGTTACAAGTAGATTACCCAGGATTACAAGTGGAATACCTAGGATTACACAAGATTGTAGAGGATTACTTCAGATTATTTGAATTACTTCGTATTCAAAGTGGATTACTTCGGATTCAAAGTGGATTTCTTCGAATTCAAAGTGGATGACTCCCGATTCAAAGTGGATTACTTCGGATTCAAAGTGGATTAACTGGAATAATAAGTGGATTATACTGAATTACTCAAGATTACCATGGGTTACATGTAGATTGGATATTGATGATAAGTGGATTACACAGGATTGCACAAGATTGCAGGATGACTATGACTGATTCAAATTGCTTCGTATTCAAAGTGGATTACTTCGGATTCAAAGTGGATTTCTTCGAATTCAAAGTGGATGACTCCCGATTCAAAGATCTATTCAAAACTTCTGAAATTCCTAAATATCTTTTATAATGACTCAAATTATTCAAAAAATTATTGAAAATAAAATAAAATTTAAAATAATATTTTTTACAGTTGAAAACTAAAGATAATTAAAAATTCAATTCACGAAATAGAAATTTCACCAACATTTTGAAAGACTTCAGATATGTCAGAAAGGAATCTAGACAATTTTAAAGAAAATTAATTTATTTTATAATTAACGTTTGAAAAAAATTAAAAAATATTTTATAAATTTTCGGAAAACTTTTAAAGTTTTAAAATAATTTTAATCCATTAAAAACTTCCGAAATTCCTAAATATCTTTTACGATGACTCAAATTATTTAAAAAATTATTGAAAATGAAAGAAAATTAAAAATAAAATTGTTAAAAGTTGAAAATTGAAGATAATTAAAAATTAAATTTACAAAATAAACATTTCAACAAGATTTTGAAAGACTTTCGATATTTCAAAAATGAATCTAGACAATTTCAAAGAAAATTAATTTATTTGATAATTAACGCTTGGAAAAAATTTAAAAATATTTTGTAATTCGGAAATCTTTCAAAATTTCAAAATAATGTTAATCTATTCAAAACTTCTGAAATTCCTAAATATCTTTTATAATGACTCAAATTATTCAAAAAATTATTGAAAATAAAAGAAAATTTAAAATAATATTTTTTACAGTTGAAAACTAAAGATAATTAAAAATTAAATTTACAAAATAAAAATCTCACCCAGATTTTAAAAGACATCAGATATGTCCAAAAAGAATCTAGAAAATTTTAAAGAATATTTATTTATTTTATAATTAAAGCTTGAATATAATTAAAAAAATATTTTATACATTTTCGGAAATCTTTCAAAGTTCTGAAATAACTTTAATCTATTAGAAATTTCCGAAATTTATAAATGTCTTTTATATTGATATAAATTATTCCGAACATTATTGAAAATTAAAGAAAATTTAAAATAAAATTTTCAAAAGTTGGAAATTGAAGATAATTAAAAATTAAATATATCAAATAAAAATTTACCAAGATTCTGAAAGACTTCAGATATATCAAAAAATAATCTAGACAATTTCAAAGAAAATTTATTTATTTTATAATTAACGCTTGGGAAAATTTTAAAAATATATAATATATCGGAAATCTTCTAAAGTTTTAAAATAATTTGATTCTATTCAAAACTTTCGAAATTCCTAAATATCTTTTATGATGACTCGAATTATTTCAAAAACTATTGAAAATGAAAGAAAATTTAAAATAAAATTGTCAAAAGTTGAAAGTTGAAGATAATTAAAAATTAAATTTACAAAACAAAAATTTCAACAAGATTTTAAAAGACTTCAGATATATTAAAAAAGAATTTAGACAATTTCAAAGAAAATTTATTTATTTTGTAATTAATGCTTGGAAAAATTTCAAAAATATATTAATAATCGGAAATCTTTCAAAGATTTTAAATAATTTTGATCTGTATAAAATTTTCAAAATTTCTAAATATCTTTTATAATGACTCAAATTATTCCGAAAATTATTAAAAATTTAAAATAAAATTTCCAACTGTTGAAAATTGAAGATAAATAAAAATTAAATTTTCAAAAATTCTTTGCAATCTTTTAAAAAAACTTGGCATCCACAAAATATTAAAATCCTTCGAAATTCGTTGAATTCTGAATATATAATGACGATCTGCGTCTTTTCAGAGAAAACCAAATCAGTGCTTATTATGTATGAATACTCGTCAGCTCAACCTTTTTTTTAAATAAATTTTTTTTTCACAGTTTTACTCCTTTCTTCGCAAAGAAGGAATCTATAAATTGCCCAGGGCTAGAATAGAAGCCGCTAAAGCCAGACGTGACGAGAGGCATTGTTCGCGAAAAATCTTTTCGGGATCGCCGAGGCGAGAATTCAAAATTATTCGACGCATATCGAATGAGAACTGATGACGGTGCTCGATTTTATTCTGACATTCTTATAGACGACTCCTTTTTCCTCTAAAATCAGATTCTTTATTTTCTTCACCCTGAGTGAATTCACCGGACGGTGATTTTTCAGTCGCCGGAAGTGCGCCTATATTGTAGGGAAAGCGAAAAAGAAATCAGGCTTCTCCAGGAATAAAAAAAAAGGGGGAAAAATCATGACTATTGCTTGAGCAGCTTTCAAAAAAGCATTTTTCATTCGAAAAAAAAATATTTCTCCTTCGCTCCGGCGGGAATCGAACCTAACGTCTTCCGAATGCCGGTCCACTGAGCTACTCGAGAGATCGAAGGCAGATACTTTTTTCAGATATACGCTTTTCACAGCAAAGAGTTCTAATTATAATAAAAATGAAGAATAAAAAGAAATAAAAATAAATAAGAATAAAAATTGTGATTTATCACATAGTGGATATCTATCGCGAATTATTGAACCATTTGAAATCCTGTCTCATATTTTCGATACCGTGAACGACGAGTCTGTGATAGATGAGGACAGTGACGAAGATTAATTATTTTTTGGATTTTTAGTTGAAAATTACGTTATTAAAAAATGTAAATAGTCTATAGTAAAGGTTTTATTTTTATCAGTATGTGCCACTAATTCCAAAAATCTAAACAAAATTAAATTGAAAAATTAAAATTAGAAAAATAATTTTAAATATAGACCGAAAAATGTTTGGTTCGAATTATTTCTTAAATTTGTAAAAATATAATTAATAATAATAATAATTTTGGAAATCCCTTTGAATGTTTGCAAATCTTTACCAATTTTCTCTCGAAATTCATTTTCCAAATTAACGAATCATTTGAAATTTTCTCAGGAATGTTAAGAAAATTGGTTTATTTTTTAAAAACCTTTCAAAATACTTAAAAAGCTTCTTTTCGAAATCTTCAAAAATGTACATGTTTTAAACTTTTTAAATTTATTCATAAAATTGAATTATTTACTGAGAAATTTTTAATAAATAAATTTACGGTGTAGAAATTCGTAAAAATTTTTAGAGTTTGCAGGATATTTTGAAAATTTTAGGAAAAATTCGAAGTTTTGAAAATATTGAAGAATAACTTAAAAGTGAAAAATATCAAAACAAATTGAAAACAAAATCTAGATTTTTAAAGGATTCGAAAATAATACTTCAAGCTTTTGAAGCATTTGGAAAGATTTCAAAAGAATAAAAAAATGTTCTTAAGATTTCTGTAAAAATTATGAATGTTTTTTTATTTTGAAAAATTTGTTTTAAAAGAAAATTTAAAGAGATTTCAAAACCTTTTGAAAGATTGCTAAAACTTTGTCTCTGAAAAATCCCGAAAAATTCCCGAATTCCTGAATCTATTTAATAAAAAAATTATTTAAATAATAGATAAATAATAAAATAAAATATACATATATATATATATATATATATATATATAATGAATACAATAAGCAGAAAATTATAAAATCCACACCAAATTAATTATATTTTATCAGGATCTTCATGCACCACTTTCCCACATAGTTCCAATTTCAGTTTCCACAATTTTTTCACAATTTATTCATTCCCAAATATGGTTTTACCGAAAGAAGTATCATATTCAGAAATAATTAGCGTGACGACAGCGCGACATTAAACTGTCCGCGATATCCGCCATTTCGAAACAATCCGCGCTGGAAATGGGGAAGGGACGAAAAAAAAAAAATAGAGGCATAGTGGGAGAGAGAAATTACCACCGCATGTCGCATTCAGGAAACGGCGCATTCTATTGTGCTTTTGTCATAGTTAAACTGTCAGGCCAATTTTACGTTGGGCCAATTTACGTGCTCGTGAGTAAATACGCGATATGAAGGCGCGACGAGGGAATGCAGAAGAGTCATGATATAATTCCACATTGCAGAATTGCAGAATTTTTAGTCTTCAGAAAGAAAATTGTTTTTACTTTTGAAAGGAGCTAAGGAAGCACACATTTTGGTGGTCCAAAAATGCATTGGAAAATTTTTTTGGCTATAATTCCGAAAACGTCACTCGAAAATATTGACTTGAAGCTTGGCCTAGGGGTTCCTTTTAGACCTCAGTTGAAGGCGGTAAACTAATTTTTTGCACATATCAATATATATTAAGTTATTATTAATTTTGACTTTATTTTGAAATTAGTTTTTTTTTCAAAATCCGGAAAAATATTGATTTGAGAAAAAAATATTTCCTGCAAAAATGGTAGATCTCACCGACATACATATTTTTTATTGTGATACTTTTTTTTTAAATCAATATTTTCAGAAAAAAATGACAGAAATGGAAAAAAAAATTTATTTCTGTTGAAAAAAGGGTTCGGCGTGAGAAGGTGGAGAGAGTGTGATTCACATCCACTCACGCCGATCCCCTTTTTCAACGCAAAAAAAAAACGACGCAGACGACAGACAAAAAATATTAATTTGAGAAAAAAAGTAAGAATATAAAAAAATATGTTTTGCTGAGAAGATAGCTATAAGCCATGATTAATTTTTTAAACAATCATGTTTGTTAAGTTGCATGAATTATTACCTCACAAAGTGAAAAGTGTACAAAAAGTTTAACAGTTTAGAACAAACCGTAACTTTTACGCACTTATCTAAGAAAATATAGTTATAAACAATAATTAATTGTTTGAACAATAATAATTTGTTAAAATATTTATTTTTGCCCAATCAAATTAATTAATAACTCACTCTTAGTCAGAAGTAGACAAATAGTTGAAAATTGCAGAAAAATCCGCAACTTTCTAGCATTATTAATTTTATCCAAGCAATTACATTTTTTACCAAAAAAAAGATGAATTTTTGAACAAGAAATAATTTTCTACCAAAATAGACGAAATTTGAAGAAAATAGAAGAATTTTCTACCGAGTTAATTTTCAATCAAATAGGTTAATTTTCTACCAAATTGTTGAATTTTCAAGGCAAACCTGCGAAATTTTCTACAAAGCAGCTGGATTTTCAACCCGAAAATATAAATATTCAACAAAAAAGTTAATTCACGATCAAATAGTTGAATTTTCAACTAAATTGATGAATCTTCAACCAAAAAAGGAAATTTTTCACAACCGAAAAAATGTTTATTTGAAAATATATCAGTTGAATTTAACAAAAAAGACGAATTTTCAACTGAATAGTTAAATTAGCAACCAGATCAGAATAATTTTCAACCAAGAAGTTGCATTTTTAACTGGGAAGGATAATTTTCTTCCAAGAAGTAATGATTATAAAAAAGACGAATTTTCATCTAAATAAATTAATTTCAAAACGGAAAAAAATCAATTTTCAACCAAAAATAGAATATTTACATTTTCAGTGCAGAAAATTAATTCCCAAACAAAACAAAAATTAATTTTTTGTGAAATAGTTACATTTTCAACCAAAGTGATGAATTTTTAACTAAAAAGTTTATTTTTTGACCAACAAGATTAATATTCTGCAAAAAATGTGAACTATTAACAAAATACATAATTTTCAAGTAAATAGTTGAATTTTGAATTCTGAAAGATACATTTTCAACCATAAATTGAATAGTTGAATTTTCAGTTAAAAAGATTAAAATTTCAATCAATAACTTAAATTTTCAACCAAAGAAGTGAAATTTTTAAACATATACTTGACTTTTTAAATCAAAAACACAAAAGTTCAACCCAAAATAAAAGAGTTAAATTTTTATTTAAAAAAAAATGAATTTTCAATCGAAAACGAAAAGAATTTTCAACAAAGTAGTTAGTTTCAACCAAAGAGATAAATATTCAACCAAAAAAATAATAGTATCATTTTCAACTGAATTAGATTGTACTATTTCAGTTTAAATTTTAAACGAAAAAACGAGGGAAATTGGGAAGATACTTGAAAACGGGAGAAAAAAAATAATTTTTTAAAGAAGGGGAAAACCTTTTGTTTTTCAATTCGCCATAAATTTTTGTGAGTTTGATCGAATTCTTTTTATTTCCATTCAATTCTTCTAAATTCATTCAAATTTTACTGAAATCAATGTAAGTTTCTGAATCGTTAGATTTTTTCCAATTCAGATGAATTATTTTGAATGTTGCTTAAATTCTTTGGAAATATTATAAATTTATCATGAATTCCTTAATATTCGCCTGGAATCATTATACATTTTTTCGAATTCTTTTTAAGTTTTTTTTTTCGATCCAGAAGAACATTAGTAACATTAATCATTTATATTAGGAGAGGGACGCAAAGGTTTTATAACATACGACGCTTCTCTGACACAAAAGTTAAAACAAAATTGTTTCATTCCATCATAAAAGATTCAGTATTAAAAATGTTAGAAGATTATAATTTTGGTCTTTAAATATTAGCAGCCAGGAAAAATAAAAAACTAGTCACGTGAAAATCAAGTAATTTTGTAGCTAATATTTTTCAGTCACCGTATTTTTTGCGCTTTAACAAAATATTTGTTTTGATCAGACGAAATATGTATTATCGTCGGAGTTGGTAATGATCGAACATATGTAGATAACTTTCACGAACTATGATACTGGAAATCAATAATGTCGGTCTAAGGTAACTCCTTAAATAACAGAAATTCTCACCGTTATTTTAGACTAGGTGGAGTTTGAAAATTTATACATTGAAAATGTTCAATTTCTGAAAAAATATCTTCCTCCTTCGCTCCGGTGGGATTCGGACACCACATATTCCGTCTTTCATCAGAGTGAAGGAAAAAGATCTTTTTCCAGAAATGAAAAATTTTGTATTCCTGAAAAAAAATTTTCTTTTTCGCTCCGGTGGGATTTGGACACCACATCTCATTTTAGTTTAAAATTTAACTATTTTGTTGAAAACTCGTTATTTTTGTCGAAATTTTCTGTATTTTGTTGAAAATTTGTCTTTTTTGACGAGAAAATTAATCTTCTTGATTGAAAATTCATCTCTTTGGTTGAAAAAGTAACTATTTTATTGAAAAATCGTTTGTTTGTTTGTGGGTTAAAATTAATTTTTTACCTGAAAATTTAACTATTCCATTTTTGGCTGAAAATTGATCTTTTTTAGTTGCATATTGAACTATTTGGTTAAAAATTCGTCTTTTTGCTCGAAAATTAATCTTTTTGGCGGAAAATTCTCTTTTTTTTATTCCACTACTTGGTTAAAAATTCATTCTGTTGGTAAATGTTTCTCCACTTGTGTTGAAAATTTATCAGTTTGATGCCAATTTAACTATTTGGTTGAAAATTCAACTTTTTGTAGAAAATTCATTTATTTTGTTGAAATATCGTCTTTTTGGTATAAAATTAATCTTCTTGGTGAAAAATTAATTTTAGTTGTAAATTCATCTGCTGTTGAAAACGTTCATTCTTTTGGTCAATGATTCCTCATTCTAGTTGCAAATTTATCTATGTGGTTGAAAATTAATTTTTTGTTGTTGAAAATTCGTCTATTTTTATGGAAAATGATTTTTCTTAGTGGGCAATTTTGTTTTTGTTCTTGTAAATTTAACTACTTGTTTGAAAGTAAAACTGCATTTTAGTTTAAAATTTAACTATTTTGTTGAAAACTCGTTATTTTTGTCGAAATTTTCTGTATTTTGTTGAAAATTGGTCTTTTTTGGTAAAAAAAATTAATCTTATCGGTTGAAAATTGAATTTTTTTTTCGACGAAAATCAACAGATTGGATATTTTAAAATGACTGATTTGAATCAGTAAAAATTGATTCTGAAACAGTAATTTTTGACTGATTCAAATATAGAATGTGGTATCTGTAAGAGAGTTTGTATTGTCTGGTCGCGCCTTTTTTTAATGGAAATGAAATTGCATTCATCTCTCTTTTCCCTTCTTTCTCGTGATGCATTTATCTCTTTCTCTCACCCTCTTTTTCCCCAGAGGGGTCATGTCGCTGTCGGTCAAACCGATAAGGGTGGATCGCATGCAAAGGTGTACACAGTTCAGGAACTATGAGAAGGTGACTAAATAACTTTTTCTTTTCTCCAAAGTCCAACTTATATATTTTATATACATAGCTATAAAAGTATGTTTATGTACGTAGAAAGAAATTAAATCCCTAATAAATAACTGTAATTAAAGCGAGGGTGTTCCGCATATCGAGAATACGACCTTTTTGCTTGACCCTCCCTTGATTTATTAAAAATCGATACCAAATGCTCCCTCCCTCCTTCTACGGACTAGGCTCTGGGGAAACTAATTGAGACGTTCCAGTAATGAAACCTCTTTTTTTTTGTTGAAGAATTTCTTTTTTCACCCTTTGTCTCGTTTGTTTCGCTTAAAGGTGAATTTAGTTGATAAATAATACGCGGAGGAAAATGGATGTTTAAAGTATTCGGGCCGGAAGGATAGATTTGGCGGCGCTGAAAGCTGCGGACGCAAGAATCCAGTGCGTCCAGAGTTTGAATCGTAAAATTTTTATTTGCATTTTACTTAAATTTACTTGATGGACTGAACTGAATAGAAAAGAAAGCTTAGCCAATAAGGTAAATATGTAATTTACAGTTGATTCTATTCAGTAAATTTGATGCAAATGCAAGTCAAAATCTTATAATTAACGCACTGGGCTCTTGCGCACGTAACTTTAAGTGCCGCCAAACGGATCTTTCCGCCAAAAAAGATTTTTTACCAAAAGAGGTGACTTTTTAATCCAATACAACGAATTTTTAACAACGGCAAAATTAATTTTTAACAATAAAATATTTGAACTTTTAACCAAGTAGTTAAATTTTCAAGTCACAAAGACTATTTTTGTCGAAGACAGTGGAATTTTCAATCCGAAAACTTGAGTTTTAAACTAAAAAAAAGTTCATTTGCAACTGAATCGATATTTTTTTTAACCAAAAATGGATTCTTTAAATTTTCAGTTTAAAAAATTAATTTTCATAAAAAGCGTGAATATTTAACGAAAAAGCTAAATAGTCATTTAAAAAAATGAATTTTTAACACAGTAGCTCAACTTTCAACCAAAAAGGATTGATTTTTAACTAAATAGTTAAATTATTAGCCAAAAAGTTAATTAACCACCAAATATTTAGATTTTCATAAAAAAAAGTTATTTTTTAACCGAGTAGTTAATTTTTCAATCAAAAGTGTGAACTTTCGAGACAAAAAGTTAATTTTCAACAGAATAGTTACATTTTGTACCAAATTGTGGAATTTTCGATTCGAACAGACTTTGTGAAACATTAATTTTCCTGTTGAAAATTAATCTCGTTGATTGAAAATTTAACTATTTTGTTGAAAATTGCTTCAGAATTCATCACTTGTTGATCAATATTTTTGTTATTTATTATTTTTGTAGAAAATCAATTTCTTTGATTGAAAATTTAAATATTCCAGTTTTGGTTATAAATTTATCTTCTTTAGTTAAAAATTCCAGTAGTTGGTTGAAAATTCGTATTTTTTGGTAAAAAATTTATATTTTTGGTTGAAATTTCATGTTTTTTTATTTACAATTCAACTATTCGGGTTGAATATTCAACTGTTTTTCAGAAAAGTCGTCTTTCGCTTGAAAATTCATCTCTTTTGGTAGAAATTTCATCTTTTGACTCGAAAATGCCACTGTTTGATTGAAAATTAATTTGTTTTTCGTTGAAGATTCAACTATTTTGTTGAAAATTCAAATATTTTGTTAAAAGTTGACCTTTTAGGTTGAAAATTCAATTATTTTCATAGAAAATTCAAATATTGGATTGAAAATTAATTTTTTCTTGAAAATTCAACTATTTTGTAGAAAATTCGTCTTTTTGGCTTGAAATTTCGACATGTTGAAAAACAATTTTTCTTTATTGCCTGAAAAATCTTTCTTGGTTGAAAATTCCACTTTTTTGTGGAAAATTAGATTCTTTGTTGACAATTCACATTTTCGGGTTGAAAATTTAAGTGTTTTTTTTAAATTTATTTTT
>JAABKJ010075445.1:25171496-25242625 GCA_011634705.1 Andricus grossulariae | reverse complement strand
GATAAAAATGAACTTTTTTTTATTAAAAATTTCTATTTTTGGGTTGAAATTACAAAAGTTTTGAAACAATTTAGTATTTTAGCAACCGTTTAATTTTTTCTTTCTTGCTTGAAAATTCAACTATTCTTAGTTGAAAATTCATCTTTTTGGTTTGAAAATTCATCTTTGTAAATTGAAAATTCAACTTTGTTGTTAAAAATTAGTCTCTTTTGCGATGAACTTTTTTTCTTTCTTGGTTGAATATGCGTCTTTTTGATTTTAAAATTTATTTTTGTAGTTGGTGATATCAGCGATGTGTGGATCGATGGTAAGTCTTTATAAGGTGGTTGATAATGGTTTTTTAATAATTTTGAATGTGGCGCATATGAGCGCATTTGCAGCGCAATTTATTGGGCTAATGGAAACCCTAAAATTATCAGTGGGGGGGGAGGGGGGGGCTAGTGTAACGGACCTTTAGGGATGGTTAGAAATTTAACTATTTGGTTAAAATAAGTTTTTTTGTTAGTATGAACAATTAATCTTTTATATATAAAATGTAATCATTCCCTTTTTTGTTCTAAAGTTCATATTTTTCTTTAAAAAATTATCTTTTCTAGTTGAAAACTCAACTATTTGTTACAAAATTTACGTATTTTGTTGAAAACGCTTCTTTTTGGATAGAAAATTAATCTTCTTAATTAATAGTTTATCTTTCTAGCTGAATATTCAACTACTTGGTTGAATGCTTCTGTTAAAAATGAATTCGAAATGCTCTTGAAGATTCATCATTTTAGTTTAAAATTCATCTTCTTTGGTTGAAAATTCAACTACTTCGTGGAAAGTTGAACTACTTGGCTAAAACTTTATATCTTTGGATGATAACTTGAATATTTAGTTGAAAATTAGATTTTTTCTTTGCTTGAAAATTAACTTTTTTATTTACGAACGTAAATATTCTATTTTCAGTTTAAAATTCAAATTCACATTTGTCGTTTTTTACATTCTTATCCTAATGAGAAAGTATTGGTTTTATGTAAGAATTTCACTTAGTAGGTTTTCATCAAACCTCCACGTTTTGAGACCTCCTGACCTTGAAAAAATTATTTTTACCAAGGTGTCTGTCTGTAGTCTGTCTGTAGGCAGGATGACTTTCAAAAAAATAATGAAATTGGATTGAGGTTTGGCACACTTTTTTAAGCCCTGAAAGAAAAGAACAAGTTCGTTAGCCAGCTTTTTTGATAAAAATTCAAAAAGTTAGAGCAGTTCCAAAATTTTTAAAATATATGTTGTTTTCTATAAATAAAACAAACACTGTTTGACCAGAAACGGAATTTTCGATTTTTTGGTAGCATTTTCAGTAAGTTACACCAAAACTGTTTTTCAAACAATTAAGCGTTTTTCTTCGTACTTTAACCCTTTTTTGGCACACCTCTCTGTAGTAACTTACTTGACACATGAGGTCGTCGACGACCCCAGCGTGAAAAAATTGTTATAAATAATAAAGTATTGAATATTTTTACTTAAAAATTTTTGTAAATCTTTTCGAATACTTGCTTTCGAAGATCATATCGGTTATATAGCTAAATATTAAATTTAAATGAACAAAAAAAATGTTTGAAATTGCATAAAGTTGAAAAGAGTCTGGGTTAGTTTAAAAAGTCTGGGGTCGTATATGACCCCCTGTGCCAAACAAGGGTTAAAAAAGTGTTCGGGTATGGCAATGAGAATGTGTTCCTTAGGGCCGATAGAGCCTTAAGTAAATAAACGTCCTTTATAATCTGAAACGAAAACAAATTTAACAATCACTTAAAACGTAAAGGTTTTGTCAATTTGATAATATTTGCAAGTAAGTTTCTTCTTTTTATTTAAGCCGAGCACGATGTACAAAAACCAAAAAAAAAGCCGAGCTCGAAACGTGAGGCAACAAGTAACCGCGCACGTAGCGCGAGGTAGATGCATCAGCGAGCGCGAAGCGCGAGGTTCAACAACCGCGCCCCCTAGGCGCGTTGAAAATTCAAATATTTGGTAGAAAATTTACGTCTTTTGTCGAAAATTCGTCTTTTTGGATTTAAAATTCATCTTTCAAAGTAGAAAAGTCATTTTTCTTAGTTGTAAGTAAACTTTTTTGTTTAAAAGGTAACTTCCTTTCAAAAAATTTGTCTTTTTAGCTTCACTGTTAGAAAATATGGTCGCTGCCTTCATACACAATATATGAAAATGACTTTACTCACATGTGAATTAAATTTAAGATACATGCGTATATTGAACGTAACATAAATTTTATTATTCTAATATACTACGCAAATTAAGTCTAAAGTAAATTTATTAATATTATTATAACCACGAAAAAGAAATGTCTTCAAGTAGTAATTTTTATTTCAGCCAGACATATCTTTTGTTGATCTAAGGAACTAAATTCCTTTATTGTATTTTCTTGATTGAAACAAATAAATTCGTACATTCAAGGTAATAATTCCCTTGACTCAAAAGTTCTAGATTCGTTGATATCTGATTAGTCTTTCAAAGAAATATTTATTTTATTGATAAGTTCTATTCTTCGAATTGATTATGACGCACTCAAATCTATTAATTTTGCCATACTTGAATCAAGACTTTAGGTTTGTTTCAATCAAAGAAATAATTACTTAATTCAATCGAATATTAATTATGTTAAAAATATACTTCTTCAAAACAAAGAGTTGATGCATCTATACCAATGAATGTATTTCTTTAGAGATGAATAGAATTTTTTTTACATAAATATGTATTTTTTTAGTTAAAGAAAATGTTTCATTCGTATAAAAAAATTAAATTATGTATAAGAAATTAAAATTTATTTTAGCGAAATAATTAGTTTGTTAAATTAAAAAATTATTTGTTTGATAGAAATTTTTCTTTCGATGTGGAATATGAAGGAGACCATTCCAAACAAATATTCCTTCCAGTCATAAAAATATTTCACTAAGATAAATGTATATCAACTTAACTGAAATAAATACATATTATATTAATGAATGTTGGTGTGATTTGTTTTGACTGGATACTTATTCAGATTAAAGGAATATATTGATAAGAAATCTTCTAGGCGAAGTTTTATTGTTCATAAACGCTCTAGCTTCACTTTCATAGCAATCGACCTAAATGAAAACACTCATGAAGCTTATTTAATTTTTTAGACATTTTTTATTAATTTTTAAGACAAGATGAATCTTTGTAATTTCGCGATATTTTCTCGTCCGACGAACCATTATTCATTCACAGTATTTTAAGCAATATATTCGATATAAATACATGCTTCCTAAAATAATTAAAATTTTCTATGGAAAACTACAAAAATATAAAACCGTAAAATATTTGCAAAATTTAAAACAGAATTCTCTTGAGGTCCCTGAATATGCATACTAAATTTATAAACTATCCAACCATTGTAATATTAAAAAATTCTTATATTTCTTAACTTCGTTCAAAAAATCGGAAGACAATGTTTTTAAATTGGAGACATGTTACTTCACGTTTACAATTTCACAATCTGTCTGTCATCACACACTCAACAAGTCAAAGCTACTGACCATCAGGCGGCATATTGTTGACAGAATGCGAGTACCTTCTAACGCTAGGAGAAGTCTAGAGCGGAGAGAGAGGTGTGTCAGAGAAAATCAACAGTTTTTGTCTGACCCATCTCGTAATTGTAAAATTCCCGAACAATAAAATTCCCGAATTGGATAATTCCCGAATAATAAAATTCCCGAATTGGATAATTTCGGAATAGCAAAATTCGATAATTGTAAAATTCCCGAACAATAAAATTCCCGAAATTGGATAATTCCCGAATAATAAGATTCTCGAATTGGAAAATTCCCGAACAATAAAATTCTGGAATTGGATAATTTCCCAGCAATAAAATTCGATAATCGTAAAATTCCCGAACAATAAAATTTCCGAATTGGAGAATTTCCAAAATTCATGAACAATGAAATTCCTGAATTGGATAATTCCCGAATAATAAAATTCTCAAATTGGAAAATACCCGTATAATAAAATTCTCGAATTCTAAAATTTCCGAGCAATAAAATTCCCGAATTGGATAATTTCTTAATAGCAAAATTCGATAATTGTAAAATTCCCGAACAATAAAATTCCCGAATTGGATAATTCCCGAATAATAAAATTCCCGAATTGGATAATTCCCGAATAATAAAATTCTCGAATTGGATAATTTCCGAATAATAAAATTCGAGAATTGTATAATTCCCGAACAATAAAATTCCCGAAATTGGATAATTCCCGAATAATAAGATTCTCGAATTGGAAAATTCCCGAATTATAAAATTCCCGAACAATAAAACTCCCTAATTGGATAATTTCCCAATAATAAAATTCGATAATCGTAAAATTCCCGAATAATAAAATTCTCGAATTGGATAATATCCAAATTCTTGAACAACGAAATTCCCGAATTGGATAATTCCCCAATAATAAAATTCTCGAATTGGAAAATTTGCAAATTTGAGAAATTCCCAAACAGTTTATAATATTACCAAAACAGTCCAGAGTTTCATTTTTCAGGGATTTTTGAGTCGTCCCTAAAATTTTTATTTTCAAAAATTTATAAAAAGCACACGGATTTTATAATTTTTTCTCTAAAAGAACATTTCCAAGTATAAAATAGAGAAATACAAGGAAAATCAGAACAGGAATTTTTTTTCAAATAAAATTTGACAAAATAACCATGAATGAGTGTCAAAAATAGAAAAAATCTAATAACTACCAAACAAAACTTTTTTCGAGTGAAATTTTGGCTACATTTTGTCTACTGCCAAAGTAACCAAAAAATAAAACGATAATATAAAGTTTGTGAGTTCGGCTTGGCATCCACGAGTGATAATATTTCTGAAGGGAAAAAATGGTCAAAATTGGGATCATACTTTAAATTCAGATCACACTCGAAGAAAATTAAATTGCCTGAATGATATTAAACCTTTAAATTTATTTATTTAATTTTCAAATAAATTTAAATAATTCACGCAAATATTCTTTCGAATCAAAAAATGATGTTTTTAATTTTTGAAAAGTTGCGTTGTACTCAAAAATAATTTTATAAAACCAGGTCACGACGAATCTTACGATGGGCCACCCCCTAGTGCAAACGATTATGCGTCCACTGGATTTGAAGACAGCTACCATCCACAGAATAGCTTTGGTGCTGCATCTGATGGTACGATTTTTCCCCTTATAAAAATATTTTATAAAAAAATCATTATAGGCTTGTAAAAATTTTCCTGTAACAATTTTTTTGTAATTTTGTCGCGAATATAGGTAAATAATTATATGGATATCATTAGAGGACAATCAATATCATAGGTCAATTACAAAAAAAAATATAAACAAATTTTTATAGACTAGCGAAAAATTGATAAGAAAATAATAATTACCAACCCTATGAAAATTTGTTTATAATTTTTTTGTAATTGACCTATGATAGTGATTTTTCCATAATGATATTCATATAAACATTTTCCTATAATCGCGAAAAAATTACATGAAAATTATTTCAGGAAAATAATTATAACTATAATTATTTTCTTTTCATAAAATATTTTCGTATCCATTCACCTCAAAAAGCTTTTTTAAAAAATAATTAAAATATTGCGTATATTCATGTTTATTATTTAATTTTAACAACTAATTTATTTCTTACTAAATTATTAACCAAAGTTTATAAATAGTATAACTCTCTTGGGTGAAAGTTCAGTTTTTAAAGTAATCTTTACTAACCCAGTGAACTATTAAATTGAAGTTAATCCAATCTTTTTAGTATGCAAATATTTTGCCTGTCGCATGTGCGATTCCAGTCCTCAATCCAATTTTCCGATAACCTGTTTAGATAATACGAGTAGAAACTTTTCCTCTAGATATTAATTATAAATAACATACGGTAAAAGTATTTGATAACAAAACTATATAATTTTTATTATAAACTAATATTTTATCTCAAATTATATTATTTTTAGAGTTAATTACTAACTACTGTAGAAGCTAACTCATTTTCATTTTTCACAAATGTTAAGGATGGTGTACCAAAATTTTTCGAAATTATTATTTTATTTTAATTTCAATTATAACATTTTTTCTATCAATATATTCTTTTCCAAAATGAGATCTCCCTTTTGCACAAAACATATTGAATCTATGGATTCAATATTAACAAAAAGTTTCTGAAAAAACCTTTCGTCAATCTTTAAAAAAAGAACAGGTAAACAACACAAACTTTTTATAAATAATCTTA
Source organism: Andricus grossulariae (assembly GCA_011634705.1). Classification (NCBI taxonomy): domain Eukaryota; kingdom Metazoa; phylum Arthropoda; class Insecta; order Hymenoptera; family Cynipidae; genus Andricus; species Andricus grossulariae. Next base: position 25,236,360 of record JAABKJ010075445.1, on the reverse strand, counting down.
TTTACTGGAAAAACTACATTAATCCTACTGCAATCCACAATAATCCACCTGTTATATAGGGTAATTAACTAGCAACCATAGATAATCGACTTGTCAACCAAAATAATCCAATTGTAATTCATAGTAATCCCAGTGAACCAGGGTATTCCACTTGTAAACCTAGGCAATCCACTTGTAATCCTGGATAATCCACTTGTAATCCTGAATAATCAACTTATAATCCTGGATAATTCACTTATAAACCTAGATAATCCGATTGCAATTCGCAGTAATCCCAGTAAACCAGGGTAATCCACTTGTAAACCTAGGTAATCCACTTGTAATCCTGCATAATCCACTTATCATCCAGGATGATCCACTTGTAACCCTAGATAATCCACTTGTCAATCTAAATCATCCAATTGTAATTCATAGTAATCCCAGTAAACCAGGGTAATCCACTTGTAAACCTAGGCAATTCACTTGCAATCCTCGATAATCCACTTCTAATCCTGAATAATCAACTTATAATCCTCGATAATCCACTTGTCAACCTAGATAATACAATTGCGATTCGCAGTAATCTCACTAAACCCGGATAATCTACTTGTTAACGTAAGGAATCCACTTTCAATCCTGGATAATCCACTTGTAATCCTAGATAGTCCACTTGTAATCCTAGATAATCCACTTGTCAACCTGAATAATCCAATTGTAATTCATAGAAATCCCAGTGAACCAGGGTATTCCACTTGTAAACCTAGGCAATCCACTTGTAATCCTGGATAATCCACTTGTAATCCATATATATATATATATGTATGTATAAATAATTTATAAACTCGATAATATGTTTTTCGGTCATTATAATTATCGTTATATATGTAAAAGCAGGAACACTTATTCAATCCTAATCTTTGATTCTGGTTAATTTCTAATTGTGCTTCGGATTCATGAATTAAAATATCATAAATTAGAATAATGAGAAATGAACCAGAGTTAGATATAGTATTTGAATTGAATATATGTAAGTGTTCCTGCTTTTAAGTATAGAGCGATAATTTATAATTGATATAGAACGTTATCAATTTCTTAAATCATCTTTATAAAGAAAGGAGGTTAGAATTAAAAAAGACTTACTTACTTGCCAAGTCTTCAATTCTATCCAAGGTAAAGCCCCGAGATTAAAATAGTTCTAAAACTAAACTCATTGCGTCCATTTTTAAATTATAGGTTAGTACTGCACGTAACCCGCCGGTAGCGCCTTGGCACGCCTAGCGGCACTTTGCAGTACTGCTATGCATAGCATTTTTTGTTTGAATCAAATAAATATTATTATAAATTCAGAGAAACAGATTTTAAACAAATGCATTATTTAATAAAAGCCAATTTTTCCTTTGAATCAAACCAATTTTGATAACCAAATTATTTGTTTTAATCAATAAGGCAATCATTTTCCATTTCTTAAAATTGAATAAACCTTTTTTCAATTAAAGAAAAAAATTTGTTTCTTCCAATTATATGAATTAAAACAAATTTTGTTGTTTGATTAAAAAAAAACATTTTTCTGAGTGTTAACTTTGCAGTTTACCGACATTTAGTTTAAAATTGTTTAATTGCAAAGTTTTGAAAGCTTCTATTTTATACGTAAACATTATTAAATATTTGAATTACAAAATTTTTTGATTAATTTTGAAAGTTTACAATTTAAGAGAGTTCCACTTTAAGTGTTTTAGTTTGCAGATCAGTTTTTATATCTTCAAATAAAAAAATGTTTAGCTTCAGGAGTTCGAATCTTTAAATTTCAATGCCCGGGAAAAAGTTGTGTGATCCGGGAAAAACCCGGAAATTCTTTTCTTCGATTAAAATGTCTAATCTGAAATACCAATATTAAGTTAGGCATAAAACTTCGAATGTACAAAACAGTGTATATTATTCAAAAATAAAATACAATAATTATATAATAGATATAAATATTTTTCTATATGTTTCAAACCTCCTGCAGAGCAATCAGGCGGACTTACAATAACTACTTGCAAAACAAAGAATCATAATGGCAAAGTTGAATTCAACACCAGGACAAGTTCTTGTGCATACCGAAGATTTCATAATACTAATAATGAATTAACCTTACCACTCTAAGAAATGCAATATTTCAAGAGATTTGAGAGCAATAATTTTTGTATTCGTGCTTTACGGATGCCTTCTTTGCCATTCTTATATAACAGAAAATTAACTACTTCCAAAACTGTAACAAACATTTTTTAAAAGTGCTTGTCCAAAAAGTTGCTCTCGAATTCACTGCAGTGAAGAAAAATGGAAATAAAGAAATATTTAAGGATACGAAGATGTACGAATGTATATTATGTAAGGAAAATGCAAAAAATTGAAAATTGTTTCCCATTCTTTTATTATTAACCAATTTTGAGTAAGGAAATTATTCTTTTAGATTCGTTTGCAAATCCCATAAGGATACTATCACTGGCATAAGCCTAACCGAAAAACCCTATAAATTATGATTGAAATGTGATTTTGATGTGTGTAGTTTTTAAGGTGAAGCTTACATTATCAGGGAACGTATGTTATTACTCCAAACCGCTTTTTAATTACTTCATTATTTGCAATTTAATTAATTGATGGATGTTGCATTTGAACCAGTGTAGCCCATACCATGGGGTACGGTGACCGTCATATGACTGCCGTTTATTTAAACAATATGAACATTGTAGATCGAAAATTATATAATATAATAATTTTGGAAAGTATAATTTTACACACAAAAAATTACTACAGACATTTTCAACACTAATTGAATGTTTTCTTATTATTCGAAGTAAAGTATGTGGCAAAAGCAGTATAACCTCTTACTCCCGGCTGAGATACGTGGTTGCGCCGAGGTGCGACATCGTGCCCAATATGTGATGGCGCAAGATTTAATTAATTTTAATGTATTTAAAACGTTTATCGGAACAAATCATGATACCAGAATTTTAATATAATACTTCACCTATTAAAACCTAACTTTTTTATGCTTCAAGTATTTCAAAATATGCTGTAAGTGCTTAATTTCAGCCAAAGACTTTTGCATCGGTTTCCGACAGAACTGTTTTTTCATAATTACTCTTTGCTAGTTTTAAAAGAGAAATTGCATCAAATCACTATTTTTCTAAACAGAGAAAACTATTTTATGTGAAAAACTAATATAAATATAAAAAAATACGGGCGTTATTGGTAATCGTCACCGCGCCCCGCACCGACACCATATCCCTCTCACCCCTACTTTATTTTTACGTTCGGATTCATGAGAGGTTAATGTAATCGTCCAAATTTTCGATCTCTAGTTTTCAACATATCTTCACGTTTTGGCACTCACAGAATCCCAAAATTTAAAAAAAAATTCCGGTGTCTGTATATCTGTATGCTGTGTGGTGACCTGAATGTTGTAGCCCTACTGAAAAATCCTACATAGCAAACTGTATGGGAACCTATGTGGGAACCCATATGGGATCCTTTTTTGAATTCCTGTCTCGAATTACGATCTGAGATAGGATGTGAAATATTCGGTGGGTCTCCACAAGTGTTCTTATATGAATACCGTTATGAAAAAATTTGCATTGCTCTACATGAATTCCCACATGGGATTATAACTTTCTTTTATTGAAATATGTTTTGGAAGTTTTTATTGCATAGTCGGCAATCGTAGAACCACCCAAAAAAATACTGCGCAGCCGTAGCTTTCATAGAAAACTACTGTGCACTCCTTAAATATTAATTGCAAACCCATCCATGTATGAACCTTCAGGAAATCCCATAATAAGAACCGATATAGATTCCCAACCTATATTCATATCTCAGACGGTAATTTAAGACAGGAATTCAGAAAAGGATCCCATATGGGTTCCCACATAGAGTGCAATGTAGTTAACTATGAAGGCTTTTTCAGTAGACAGCAACGCTACATGAAAAAAAGGACTGGCAAATTATACATATTACCAGGGCTGTTTGATAAGTCAGTGACTTTTTGAATTTGTTTGCGCAGTAACTTTAAATGCACCACTGATCCCGTCAGCGCTATATATGAATAGACTACTGTGAAATTTAGAGCAAACTCGGTCATTTATTTTGTGTTTGATAGCCATTGAAAGCAGAGAACCTCGTGAATGTTAACGAAAATGGAAAAAAGTGAATGGTTCGTGTGCAGTTTCCTGTACAGGAACATGTGCAGGATCCTCCGAGGTTCCTGTACAGGAATTTTCAGCTGGGGAGACATTCGGCGCCTTCAAAAACATCTGAGGTTAGCTTGTTATTGGGGTCGATGTTCTTGTTGCTCACCAGTGGGTCTGGTGGGTCCTTGCTTGAGGTCATGCCTCCGTCTAGGAAAGTTCCCGCGCAAAAATATGAGCCCACGCGCAACGCGCCGGCCGCCTTAGAGGTTATGCTTTTTGATAGCAGAGCTATTCTTTAGCACACAGGCAACAAAAACAATTAACAGATGGCTTCTTGATAAAAATCAAGAAGCCGAAATCCCGTGGGGAGACCACACTCAATGGGAGAGAGCGCCCGCACTCGGAAAACTCACTTCGGAATAAAAACACATCCACCATAGACCCGTCGTCTCTCTCCTCGGTGGTTGAAGTGAAAATATCCAATTGAGGACGCATGTCTGCTCGGGTGATGGCGCGTCGTGTAGATTAAATCCGCAAGCGTAGTCAATACGCCATCATTGCACGCACATTATGTTAACTTTCCTTTTGTGGTTTAAAAATCAACTATTTGGTTGAAAGTTAATCTTTCTTGATTGAAAATGAACTTTCTTGTTGAAAATTCATCTTTTCGGGTATAAAAGTCAACTGTTGTTTTATAAAACATTTGACTTTTCGCTTGAATTCTTAGCTCTTTTGTTGGAAATTCGCCTTTTTTGGTAAAAAATTAATCTTCGTGGGAAGTTTTATTTTTTGTTGAAAATTCAAAATTAAAAAAAAATCGTGTTTTTGGTTTGAAAATTTTACAACAATGAAATCTCGGTTTAACTGGCAGCTCGCGAGAGCTTCGGGTAAATCGAGAGTCATAAAATCTCAAGCGCAGGTAGAAAGTGCTGTATCAGTCGGGGGGAAGCAAGACCAGGATAATGCTTTGGTCAGTAACGTCGCATTTGCCATGTCGATAGTTACGGCACTGCTCGATTCAGCCCCAGGACCATAAATCATGCTAAACTCGACAGACGCCAGTTAAACCGAGATCGATTAAATCGTGATTTCAGTGATTTGGTTAAAAGTTCAACCGTTTTTTTTTTTTTGGTGTTGAAAATTTGTCTCTTGCCTGAAAGTTCAATTATTTGGTTGTTAATGCAACTGGTTGATTAAGCATTATTTTTTTGTTGTTGAAAATTTATCTTTGTGGGTTGAAAATTCAACTATTTTACTGCAAATGCAATAATGTTTAGATTGAATGCATTATGGTATTCGCATTCATTATTGATATATTCGTAAAAAACCACCTAATTCGAGAATATTTTGGGCTGTGAAGACTAATATTTTTATTTTTTAAACCTGCCTGTGAGCAGGATACTTTTGAAAAAATTAATTAATTAGATTCGCCTTTAGTACACTTTCTTAGTGTCAGAAACTGAAGGTCAAGTTCGTTAGCCAGCTATTTTGATAAAAATTCAAAAAGTTATAGCATTATCAAAATTCAAAAAATCAAAGGAAAATGCAAATTTTAAGACGAACAACGCACGCTTTGAAAAAAGTCAAGAAAAGAAAAACGTTAATTTTTCAAAGCGCTACAAGATTATCATAACAACTTTTCGAATTTTCTTAAAAAATCGAAAATTCAAATTATGATCGCATAAAGAATAATTAAATTTTTTTTTTCATTTTCCGGTCAAACTATGCAAGATACGAAAAAAGATAAGACAAAAATTATGCACCCAAAAAAGATCTACAAATTTTTTATGAATCGCTTTTTGATAGGACGCGTAGGTTTTTGTTTTAACCGTAAGAAATAACAACACATTTTTTGTTTTGAATAGTTAAAAACGACACAAGGCAAGAAATAAAAATTAATAGACAAAAGTTGTTCACCCAAAAAAGATCTATAAATTTTATATCAATTATGCTTTGGTAGGATCTGTATTTTTTGTTCAAATCGTAAAAAATAACATTGAAAATAAATAATTTTTTTTTAAAACGACACAAGGTGCAATGAAATGTTAATTTTTTATTAACAAAATTGTTTTTTATAGGATGCGCACTTTTTTAAATAATAAAAACAAAAAAACAAAAAATAGATTTGTTTCCATATCAATGCATATTAATAATTGTAATAATATTAATTTATTGAATTGATACATTTTTTTAAGTTAGCTGAGAATAAAAATTAATACAAAATAAAGTACAAATATTAAATATAATATACATTTTATATAATAGAGTTGAATTCAATGTAGAAAAGTTCGCACTTTGGAATAAATCGAGTGCGAAGCACGAGATACCTGATGAGAATATCTTCGTTAAACCCGAAGGAGCTTTAACAAAAGTGAATTCACAATCACCAAGTTATAGTTGTCGATGCTTTGAACTTTAATTTGAACAGGTGTGTGCACAAACATGGAGGAAGTACAAAGACCGAGCGCGCAGCGCTCAGGTACTTTGTTTTCAAGGCCTGTTGGCGCCAAATTGCTTTCGTGTCACACGGATAGTTTTCCCAGTTATGGGCCATCCACAAATTACGTTACCAATTTTGGGCATTTTTTATCTCTGCCCCCTCCGAAAGTAACGCAGTCGTTGGCTAAAGACAAATTTTACGTTTATAAATTTTCAGTAAAATACCGTGAAGTCTCGCCTATTCCCCCGACCTTGAAACGAAACTATTATTTTATTTCCACGATGGAGGATTTTATTGTTATTATTATTTTATTATTATTTATGGATTTTATTTCCACTTTTACCGCGAATGGGCAGGATATTTGGGTTAAACGACGTTCATTGGCTGCCCCGTTCTTGTATCGATGCGCCGTCTTCTACAACCGAAAAGTGCGGGTTGATTTGAAATCAATAATAATATAAATAAATTCACCCGACATTCCTAGAACTGCTGGCCCACGCAGTTTCTCAGCACAAGAGGTGAGAGACGGTTGCGAATCTCGCCTCGGAAGGGTCGCCGTGTGCAAGTACTAAGTCGTGTATATTGCGAAATATTATGGAAATGGTTCAGGCGCGTGGATATCCGGCTTATTGCGCAGTTGAAAATGTCGCGGTCCGTTAGTCTGCATGCATGCATCAGTGTTTTTCAAGTGTTTTTGTTGGCGTACGCCAATTGCCAATTAATAATAAATATTATAGAATCAAAAAACGTCGCAAATATTTCGCGGAATAGTGAGTTTTGCAGTATGACGTACCACGACGATATGCTAGATTACGTGGAGGAAATGTCAGCCGTCAGGAAAGTTAGTACATGGTACTGCAACTGTATACGACTTTTTGGAGAAAATCTCTGAAACGTAAAGGTAAGTTATAAAGGTCTGCATAATAATCTTTTCAAGTGTAGAATGCATTTGCGCAATTCTGTTTCTACTTCAGTTTCAGGTCAGCCCTGAAGAAGTGAACTGCAATGTTCACGAAACGTCGGTAAGTTTCGTAGTTTTGCACATGATTGAAACCCGAGAAAGCTTTAAAATTTTAATTTTAATTTTTCATAATGAATCATCGTGAAAGTATTAAATCTATTATCAATTACAAATTTGTAGATCCTTTTTGGATGAACAACATTGTTCTATTGAATTTTTTTTCTTACCTTGTGTCGTTTTTCCAAAAATGCATTTCTTTTGTTTTTACTTTTATTTTTTACGATTAAAAGCCAAAACCACACATCCCACCAAAAAATGATTGATAATAAATTTGTAGCTCTTTTTTGAGTGAACAAGTTTGGTCTATTTTTTTCTCATATTTTGTCGTTTGTCCAAAACTTTAATTTTTTTCATTTTTAATGCCGTTTTTTACAAGTCAAACAAAAACTACGCGTCCTATCAAAAAGTGATTAATAACGAATCCGTAGCTTTTTTTGGTGCACAATTTTTGTCTTCTCATCTTTTTTCGGATCTTGTATAGTTTGACCGCAAAATTGAATTTTTCATTTTTCATTATTTTTTTTGTGCAATAAAAATTTAAATTTTCGATTTTTCAAGAAAATTCAAAGAAGTGTTATGACAATCTTGTATAATGTTCAAAATGCAACGTTTTTCCTTCTTTGATATTTTTCTCATATCGTGCGTTGATTGGCTTTTAAATGTTCATTTTCTTTTGTTTTTTGAATTTTTGTAAATTCTATAACTCTGGTAAATTTTTTCTAATAAAAAACAGTTATGAGAAACGTGCATGGAATTTTTAAGTCATAAAAAAAGTGTTCGCCATAATTTTGAAAATGCTCCAAGTTTTTGCATCTTTGTCCAAAATGGCTGGCTAACGAATTAGACCTTCATTTTAGGACACTTGAAGAGTATACCAAAGACCAATCCAATATGTCAATTTTTTTGAATGTTATCGTGCTAAAATACTAAAAATCTACAGCTACACATACATACAGACTGACAGACAGACACATTCGTAAAAACCTGTTTTTCGGGTTCAGGGGGACTCAAAACGTAGACATTTGACAAAAACCGTAGGGATCAAATTTCACACAAATCTAATACCTTCTGTGATGAGAATGTAAAAATATTTATTATTAAAAAAATTACCTCTGTATTCTATTTCACTAATATATGATTAAAAAAAATTGCATACATTTTTTTTTAATTACAAAGGTTCCATTAATCTACGATGGTGCTTTCAAGAAAAATGGAGATACGTTTAGAGCAATAGAATTTCATATCCTTTCAACTTCATTGAAGTAGGAACTGCCTGAATTTAAAATGATTAAACTTCTTTCTAATATGAACTAACTACCTTATTGATCCCATAAGAAAATAGCACCTATTCATGATTTACTGAAAGTAATTGTTTACGGAAATAATAATTGTTTACACATTTGAGTTATAACTTCTAAAAGAATAAAATTAACAATAATTGATATAGTGTAAGAGATTAAGAAAAATGGGAGTTTCCATAACCTCTTCCGTGAAAAGACGAAAGTGAATAAATATTACTTGCTTTAACAATTGCAAAACGTCTTCAGAAAATATTACTTCTAGCATACACTAAGTGTGTCATTATTCCCAGAAAAAACTAAGCTTTCATGATTTCGCGAAGGAAAACAATGAGATAAATGTTAATTGTTTAAACAAGTGCAAAATAACAGTAAGAGCCCTGTTACATAACCTCCAGACTCTGCCAGTTCGCAAAGTTTCTTATCTCGAAAGTCTAAATTGCGTATGCAAAACTTTACCCAGACGCAGAAACTTTTGGTTGTAAAACTTGATATTTTAATATTCATTTTTACAATAAGACAGTAGGAAGCCAGGATATAGCGTCGCTATTTCAAGAATGACTATTGTGAACATTAAACTGTGAAGTTACTAATAGTAAGTTTATTGGAATATAATAATAAGTTATTACGTAATTGTACTTTCATCAAAAGAAAGTTTATGTAATGCCTAGAAAATACAAAATTGTACAACACAAGTTGTTCACAAATACCGACATTACTGTTTTCATATACATATTACAGTTGCACCTATTATAAATTGTATACATCAAACATATAATTAGGTATTATTATTATATTCTAAGATGAAATAGAAACAATTTCGCAAATAAGCAGTACATCCAAGTGTTTTTTCTCTCATTACACCGTCCCATTGAGAATGGTAATTTTTCTAACCTATGTTGCAACTTATGTTATTTAAACTGCTAGTTATTGCAACTACAGGTTTATTGGTTAATTTGTGAATATCACTTTTTCCTAACTTTAATTTCCTATACCAAAAATATTAGTCTTTCCAATTCTAAATGGCAATTATTAAGTTAAGGGTATATTTATAATTGATATGGAAGAATTATTTCTTCATCGCTCTTGCAATTAATACTATTTTCTCGACTATATCCTAAATTGTCATCGAACTCTTGTAAAAAGAAATATCATCATGCCAAATTTTACGACAAATAGATTCTCCGTGTACCAGTGCGCAAAAGAACAATATTTTATTCCAGGTAATACTAACTTCTCATAATTTACATGGAGAATAGAATGTTTTCAACAATTTAAAATTAGTTGAAAAATATTTCAAAACTGGTAAGTTATAAAATAATAATAATAATTAATGTCGCGAAAAATTTAGCGAATCCCGTCACTAGCACGCTTTCTTTGTAAAATTGATATTTTTCACTTTTTTGGGGCATCTTCTGGGCACAATTCTGGGCACAATTCTGGACACACTTCTGTATGCACTAATAGGTCACCGAGATAACTTTTGTGCAAAAGGTAAAAAAAGGTCCCCTGATTACGAATATCTTGGCTATGTTTCCGAAACCATGGTCCGTTTATGTTTAAACAATTTTTTTTAGCAATTTCTTTATTCATTAACAAAAAAATTTATGAAATATTTTTAGCATCGATGAGCAAAAATAAAACTTTTTGCCCCTAAAATTTTTTCGTAGCGTACAAACAAATCATTTTCAAACAAGATTGATATATCTGCACAGTTGTAACTCAAAATATGTTGCTTAGAAAAATTTGAATCTTGTAAAGCAAAAAGAAATCTTCCAATCAAATGAAAAATTCTCTCTGTGAATTTTTGTCAAAAAATTGTAATTTTTAAGAGAAAATCGTCTAGACTTTTCATTTGTTAATAAAAAGTCATCCAGGCCAACCAGTGTCGTTGTTTTTCATAAAACTGCTGCGAAACGTATACCTACCATTAATGACATTGTTTATACTTCATAAACATTATTATTATTATTATATCATTAAGCCGTTTCCCTTTCGGGGTAGGCGTGAATTGCTCGGTGGTAAAGTAGTGATTCTCCAAGACTTCGAGAAACGAACTATATTCGTGATCGAATTCTCCGCTCCTTCCGAATACAACATCACTGCCAAGTAGAAAGGAAAGGAAGAAAGGTATCAAGATCTTAAAAGGGAGCTGCAACTACTGTACCCAAAATATTTGGTACAATTAATTGTCCTTGTGATAGAGACTCTCGGATGTGCGAAACTATCACTGGTTCTTAACCTTGAAGCCATACCGGCGTGCCAAAAATATTCCACGGCACTTGCGAGATGGATGCAGAAAGCTGTCATCCTTGGTTCGCTTCGTGTCCTCAAAACACACGAGGATTTCACCGGCCTGTCGTTGTGATTTCGTCATGTCCTGTGACCACTCATCTAACGGTTGTGAGACGTGGCCATGAGTGGGACTCACCGCGGTCCTACTGGGAGCCGGTGTCATTTTTTAGATAGCAGTTGCTCCCAGTGGGACCCTGCGGTGGTTGTTAACCTTATTTTTCAATTATATATATAGGTTTATATATAGGTACATATATAGGTTTTTATTTTCGCAACTTTGACAGCTAGTGATATTAAAATTTTATCTTTTCTCTAGCCTTCCTCAGCACTTTTATAATTGTATAAAATAAAAAGATTGTTCGTTGTTTATCAATTGTAAGAAAATTGTTAGTCTAAGAATTTTTGTTTGTATGTTTGAATTATGTATGCCTTCTAAGAGAGTAAAAATATTTATTTATCAATATAGACGGCCATTGAATTTACACATATTCTACCTTCTACACAACTTTTCCTCGTTTTCTTCGTTACTTTTCATCAAAATTAATCAGTTGGGAAAATTATCTTTCCAAGAAATATCAAATTCAATTCCCAAATTATATATAACCAAATTAAAATCTTGATATACCTTTCCTAATCTTTTGTAGTATCTAATCATTGAATTTTCAATGAGGTAAGAAATGTAACCATTGGGACATAAAGTCCTAATAAACAATAGGATAAGATAATCTTTCATTTTTTCACAAGTCATTAGAGATATACACGCACTGCGCAGAGAGTGAGAAAAATGAAAAAGAACCGAGTGGGAACTTTTATTTATAATTGAAAATCCCTTCAACAGAATATTATTATCATTTTTATGGCTAAAATAACTGTATTAAAAAATCCAAGTTCTTAGATCAAAATAAATATTTTCAATTTTCCGTAGTGAAATTGCGACGCGCCTGTTGTTATTTCACTTGTATCTCTAAATATGGTCATACATTCATGCACAGGATGCTCGCCCGCTTGATTGCTTCCGTGTACTAGAAAATAAGGCCAAAGAGCTTTATATAAAAATCCAATAATAATTATGCAGAAATTACTGCTTTTGGTGTCAAAATCACCCCTAATTTTTTGTAAATTAAACAAATTATTATGGTAATTCTTGATCATGTTTGTCATTTTGACGTCATAACGGACAATTTTTTGGGGAGCAGATTAAGAGAGAGAAAATAAAGCATTCTTCTGGATCTTTTTTGAAAATTTTAAGTCAATTTTTATGAAAATCAAATTTTTAAGCATAGGTCCGACTAATTTTGTGTACTTTTAATAGTACAAAATTTAACATTCCTTTTCATACAATTAATTTTTTGCACCAAATAGTCGAAAATGTATAATAAACATTTGATTAAAATTAAACCATATAGAAATACATTTTTATTCTTGTAGAGGGGATGTGCATTTACAAGTAACAACTATGAAATCAAAAGCCGCTTTCTCCATAACGTCACCTCATTTCGTAACGTATTATCGCAAAACCTCAAGACCTCCAAAATAAGTTAGTACCAAATGTAAAAATATTTTATGCTCTTCAGAAAAGACATTCCACATTCAATTTTGAAATATGAGAATTTTTCTTTTACCTAATTAACACATATAAATTCATTAAAATGCAATTAGTTCATACTAAAAAATGGAAAAATAAAACACACAAAAATCACAAGTAAAAAGTTGGTTAAATAGTTGGTTAGTTCTTTCTTTATTTGTCATTGAATATTTTTTACAATGTTGTTTTTTTTATTTATTTGTATATTTGTGTTATTGAACATTTTTTACTATGTTGTTTTTCTTTAATTGATTTCTATTTTTTTCTGGGAAAAATGGAAATTTTGATGCTATTTTAATGAATAAAATCTTATGAAGCCTCAGAAAATTTGTTGTTCCCACATAATAAACCCTAATTCATTAAAAATCTAATGAATTTTGAAAATGTTTTAAGAAAAAGTGCAAAAATTTTCAACTTGAAACAAGTAACCATTGTTATTAATTAAACTTGCTTTGCCCTATTTTTGAAATATTTCTTACATTTCCATACTAAATTTTCTAGACTCAGAAATGTAGAACCTAAACTTGGAACCCATGTTATAATTTTATTAAATTTGACGTTTCTGATGTCTTCCAGATTTCCTGACTATCCTGAGGAGACTAAACTTGACGGTTTCCTCATATGCATTCTGTTCTCCATTTATACTTTCTCGCAAGAAGAGAATTCAAATAAAAATATAAAAAATATTGAATGTGCCCGATTCTGTTTTCGTTATTTATAAAACAAGTAATTATTAAAATAATTATTTTTTATTTTATGTAAATAAAAAATTCAAGTCAAAAGTAGAACAAAGCATATTGGAAGTTTCTGCTCAATTTCAATTAAAAACAACAATATATGTCAACTATGAAAAGAAGAAAGGGATTGTCTTGATGAAAAATTTACCTGGGAAGACAAGAATAGAAAATAAAATAAAAGATTTAGAATCGCCTGGGATTATATATACCAGTTTCCATGAGCAATACAACAGCTTTACGATTTGTTGTCTCGTAAAAGATTTCAAATGTTTGTTTTCTTCCTAGACTAATTTCGAGGTTTTTAAATTGTTGATAATCGTACCATGCACAAGGGCTTTCTCCATCAGACTTAATTAAAGCTTCGACCAAATATATTCTATTTCCCTTATTATTTATATTTTATATTATGGCCGTGGCTATGTGTACCAAAATTTATGTACGAAAGGCCGGATTTTTCCGGTACACATAGTCTTACATTATTTACATTAATCTGCCTTGCATCTTTAGAAGATAATGAATAAAATATCTCAGGGTGGGCGTTTTAATCGAGGGAAAAATTCCCGGTCATTTCCCGAGTCGCAAACATTTTTCACGGTCGTTGAAATTAAGCAACTCTAACTCTTATAACTGAAAATCAGAACTAAAATGCACATTAAAGCACTCAAATTAGAACTCTTGAATTTAAAACTTTTAAAATTGAAACTTAACTAATTTGTAATTGAAACCCAGTAAAAAGAAACTAATTGAGGCGACTTGCGGCGAATTAACATTTTGGAATTCGCCCGAATTCTGCTTTCTGATAAAAAAAAACAAATATATATATATATATATATATATATATAAATTTTCAATAACACAGTTACATTTTCAAACAGAGTAATGAACTTTCCACACAAAAATACGAATTTTTAAGGTATACTACACAAAATTTACTATGACTAGAATGTGAACTATACACAAAAAATCATCGTATTGATATATTGACGTTAAAAAAATGATATACTCCAACAAGCAAATAATTTACATTGCAGTAATTAATACAAAAATAACAAAAAGGGTGAAATTTTTTAAAACAAACCGTCGGAAGAAACGAGGGTAAAAAAACGCCGCCAAATAATACATTTTTACTAGCATTAACTACAAAATTATACTATATATATATATGTGTCTGTATGTAAGGAGTCATAAAAATGTCGCAATAAAATGTTGCAAGATCACTCAAATTCGCCAAATACTACTAGTGAATAAATCATTTTTGTCATTAATAGATTTTAATGTTTCAATTATTCGTGTGCCACAAGCAAAATATTTTTAATAATAATAATATCAATTACAGAATTTGTGATTACAAACATTTCTTGAAAATATATATAGACAACCTTAGGCGACCGATGTTGTATATATGATAAAAGACTTATGCGGCCTAGCGGTCAGAAATTTCCTTTACTTTAGGTCCAGCTCATTGGTCAACGTATCGGACTGGCACCAGTCCCTCTTCAAGACTTCTGTTTGGACCGAAGGCAAAAAACTCCAAATAAATTAGAAAATAATTGAGAGACGGCTTGAACATTTAAGTATTTCGGAGAATTACATGCTGAGGTTTCGAGAGAATTTGTGAAGTTTACATATGCCTTGAATTTGTAATAAAGTTCCTTTTGAAGTTACATAGTAGTGGAACCCCAAAACACTGCTCACGGAAAATGTTTGAAGTCTGTTTTTTGCAGATTATTGTTACTGTCAACATATTTTAGATGCAATAAGAAAATGTTGTTTAAATTGTTCTTCCGAAATCCATTTTGTTAAAATAAGGTTTGGTGTGAAATAAATCAAGAACCAACGCGGTGACGCGTAGACTTGCAGTTTTTTGAGGTTATGTGCCTCAAAACCACCACCAAATGCGGCATTTTTCATATTTTTTTAATTAAGCTAGAAAAAAAGCTTGATTTTTTCTCTTGAAAAACATCCCAAAACGAAAATAGGATGGAAAGTATTGGTTGAATTACAGAAGGTCATAAGAGCGCGAGTGTCCCGCGCCAACTATAGCCACGGCGCTACTAGGCGTGCAGTAGTGACTCACAGTGGTTTTAATAATTTATGAAAATGATGTTTCTTCTTACATTTAACAAAAATTCGATTTTATTCCGACTTTTTGATACTTTTAGAACAATTTAGATATCTCGCGGTCAGAAAACAAATAGATTCCATCTCAAATTACAGTTCGCGAAGAGAAGAGCAACGTGAACGCTAAATTAAATTAAAAAATTATTTTTTAAGTAACATGTGAGAGGTACCAAAAAGCACCCCAAAACGTGAGAGGCAAAGAGATGAACACAAAAAAAAAACTCACCAAAACGTGGGAAGCAAGAGGACTTATCGAAACCCATCTCGACATGTTACAGATGAGCAGAACTATCCACTAAAATCGGTTATAATTTTATTATTAACTATCGTCTTCCTACAATGTAACCATTTTGATAATTTAATTAAGAAAATATCTAAATCGTTCTCCAGCTACATAAAAGTAAGAATAAAATAAAATATTCGTTACACGTTACAGAAAAATAATTTTTATTAATTATTAGAACCACTGAGTCACTACAGCACGCCCAGTAGCGCCGTGGCTAGTTGGCGTGAGTCACCCGCGGCCTTATAACCTTCTACAACTCAGCCAATACTTTCCATCCCATTTTCGCTTTGGGATTTTTTTTAAGAGAAAAAATCAAGCTTTTTTTCTAGCCTTATTAAAAAAATATCAAAAATGCCGCATTGGGAAAAAATCGTAAAAATGTTTTTAAAGATGAAGAATCAAGGTGAAGTTATTTTTTTATCGTTTTATAATTATTTTGATTGTAAATCTTGTTAAAACACTTTTTCAAAACCCTCATAAAAAAGTAAAATTAGATAACTGTATCAGGAGTTATGTACAATTGAAAGTTAGCAGTTGGGGTGAATCGTCGAAAATTCGGCCCCCTGTCTCTTGACAACCAGTTGTACTATGTGTGCCTCCTTTACAGAAATTATAGAGGTCCACTAGCACTACAATCTGGCGAAGTTTGAATAAGATAGGCGAAAACCAAATTTTAGGCGGGGACACTTGGCAAATTTTACCCCATAAGTCTTTTATCATTTCTTGAAAATGCACATTTGGCGGGCCTGTCTTCGTATTGGCAATATGCCTGCAGGTGCCTCTTAGACCTTGACAATAGCGAAACCTGACTCGCGAACTATTGGGTATCTTCAATTTATTGGAGAAATGTTAATGAAAAATTGCAGTGAATATCAATTCATTGTAATCGGAAATGTTTCAATGCGGTTCAAAATTATTATTTAATGAATTTCTTCCTAATACTTCGAAATTTGTGGCGCTGTCATAGCTACTCGGGAGACGCATACATCGCAACCCCTGCAGGTAATATTATTTAAATTAAAACAATGTAATGTAAATACAGTCTAAGGACAGGTGAAAACCATTAAAGTTGTTAATATAAGCATTGACGAATGTTCTTATTACAATTGAAAAATAATGTAAAGGACATACTATATTACGGAATTTTATGTCAAATTAATCTAGTTTTAAATCGTAAAGGGATAGTATGTATTTCGCAAAATTAAATCATACTAGCTCCAGCGCTAAACTTGATCGATTAGTTTCAGAAATTCATTCAAAGTCCATTATGAAGACGGGCCCGCCAAATGTGCATTTTCAAGAAATGTTTGTAATTACAAATTCTGTAATTCATATTATTATTATTGAAAATATTTTGCTTGTGGGACATGAGTACTTGAACTATTAAAATCTATTAATGACAAAAAAGTTTTACTCACTAATAGTATTTGGCGCATTTGAGTGATCTCACAAAGTTTTATTGTAGTGTTGCCGTCCGAGACGAGAAATACCGAGCCTGGCTCGCTTTCGCCGCGTTCATTCATCGGTTCCGGCTTATTTCCCCGGGCATATTCCTCGGTTTGTCTCATCACATTCTTCCTCGTCTCGTCCGTTCTCGTTCTCGCCTCGGGTTTTCCGAGGAATGCAACAGATTTGCGCTAGTGGAGCGGATAGCTCGTGGGAGCGTTATTTTGCCACTCTGACACGCTAATGCTAATTAGCGTTCTTTAATGAATAGTTAAAGTCGAAATATGATTACATATTATACTTTTTTGTCCATTGCTGATTAATTTGATATCAGCGAGGAAGGCAAGTTGATAAGAGCGTGCGATCCTAGAGATAAGGTATGGAAGGATGTTAGTTTTAAGGCTTAGTTTCTGGAAAATTGTGTAAAAAAAGGAAAGTGTAAGTAAGTCAATTTGTTAAGGCCAACAGGCTGAAGAATAAACGTTTATACTACTACTACAAAAAGAACATCGAAAATAGCGGCTTTCGTTGCCTGCGAAAGCGGGTACGAAACTACTTTACAAACCCTAGAGTTTCCAAGCCTCTTATTACAAATACTAGGGTTGGTAATAAGAGGTTTGGAAACTCTAGGGTTTGTAAAGTAGTTTCGTACCCGCTCACCTGCATAC
This sequence comes from Andricus grossulariae, assembly GCA_011634705.1. Classification (NCBI taxonomy): domain Eukaryota; kingdom Metazoa; phylum Arthropoda; class Insecta; order Hymenoptera; family Cynipidae; genus Andricus; species Andricus grossulariae. Next base: position 25,218,318 of record JAABKJ010075445.1, on the reverse strand, counting down.
CGCCATTTTTGCCCCGCTTCGAAGGCTATAGAAGTTTCCGTTTTCGAACTTTGTATTGTGAAAACGTCCTTTTCGATGTTGCCTCATTGTCAATCATCAAACTTTCGCAGTTAAGATGAAGGTAATAAATTGCAATAATTTTTGCAGACAAGACCATCTAATGTGATATCTTTCAGAAGAAACAAAGGTTGTATCAAGGGAGCTGAATCTTCTACTTTTACAAGTCGGTAATTAGGACTGTCACAAATTAGCTTCTTGTCTACAACTTTAAGATCAGGACAAATTTTTAAAATAGTACTTATAAAAAGAGTACCTATACAAAATTAATTTCATTTTAAATATCACATGAAGGATGCAAAATAATGCAGTACATTGAATGATAAATCTAAACGAAAAATTGGAAAAGAATACTCACAATGCTGACTTTAAAGTAAATTGAACATATGCACATAAGGCTCGGAATTATGAAAATATTATAGGCATAAGGATCTATGAGACGATTTCAAGATATCACAACCGATTTGTTACATAAATATTTATCTAAGTTTTTTTTGAGTAAATCACGATACGATGCTTAAACGAATTGAAGGTTAACAAAAAAGAAAAGTAATTCATTTTTCAGGGTTCATGTTTTTAAGTAGCCTTTTCAATTTTGAATTAAAATCTCTTAGTGAGTGTGTCAATTTTGACACAAATAAACATTTTTCTTTGAAAAAAAAAATTATCAGGAGCAGATCAAAGCATCGACAACTGTAATTTGGTGATTGTGAATCCTCTTTTGTTAAAGCTACTTCGACTTTAACAAACACATTCTCATCACGTATCTCGTGCTTCGCACTCGGTTTTGTCTAAATTGCGAACTTTTTTACATATCAAATGTATTTTATATTTATTTCTACACCTCAGACCGCATTGTTTTTCTATAAATATAACTTGTTTATTTTCAATGCTATTTTTTTACGATTTAAACCAAAAATACGTATTCTAGCATGAAGTGATTGTAAGAAAATTTGTATCTATAATTTAGGCGAAAAATTTTGTTAAATAAAATGTTATTGTAGCTTGTGTCGTGTTTCCAAAAAGTTATTTTTTAAAATTTTTAATCTTATTTTATAACTCATAACTTCGCGACAATGATTTAAAATAGATTCGGTCTGCAATGAAGCATATAATTTAAAATTTTCGAATTTATTTCAATTGGAATTTTTTTTTGCAGGGTTTTGTTTCAAGTCAACTTGTTCTGTCAGTGGTTCCAAAAAGTCTCAAAAACGCGTTTTTTTTCAAGTTTTGACCCTGATTTACTCAAAAAGTCGAGCCGTTAGAGCATTTTTGTCAAAGAATTCGTAATCTACACAGGGAATGCTATAAAAATTGCTTGCACTTGTTTGAAGGCCAAAAATTATACCGGACAGTATTATGTTATTGAAAAGAGTTTTACTATAAATAACCAATTTTTTAAATATTATAAATGACAGTAAAGCCCTTACTATTCAATATCATATCATGCTGTGCTATCGGGGCAGTTTGTGCACTATCTTACAGCCATTTTGCAAAATCTTGCAGCGACTTCACAATACCTAATGGTGGAAGGGTACCATAGGGTCAGGAAACTGCATTGGAACTCTGAATTTAGATCCTCTAACACTCCTTTGGCGCCATCTGTTAGTCGCCACCGCGACTAAGGGAATTAAAATTATGATGTCGACATAATGGAAATGCAACGAGTTAAAATTATGTCAAAGCGTAATAAAAATGAAACGAATTAAAATTATGATGCCGACATGATGGCAATGGATCGGGTTAAAATAATATGTTGAAGCAAATAAAAATGAACCATAGTGGTAATAATATATAACGAATTGAAATTATCATGTCGACATAATGGAAATGCATCGAGTTAAAATTACGTTAAAGCATAATAAGAACGAAATTAATTAAAATTAGGGTTTAGGCAAATATCGCAACGTCATTAGGGGTCATTCACAAAATACGTAATACGTTCAGGGGTGGTTCGGGTCTATCAAAGTAACATTCTCCAGTTTAAGAATAATAGAAAAAGCATCGCGCAGGAGGGGGGGGGGTAGAAGTTCGTGAAAAATGTATCACGTATTTTGTTAATTAAAATTATCATGTCGACAACATTTTAAAGTACTTCAAATTTCAAAGTAAAAATAAATTAGCCATTCTTTTTATTTTGTAAACATAATTGTAATGCGCTCCATTATTATTATGTTAACTCATAATTAAAATTAATTTATATTATATTCTTTAATATGACACTACATTTTTTTGAGACATTTAAAGAGTAAAACGGCTTGCCATACCCCACTCTCTGAGTGTCTTCGATCTTCTCTTCAATCGCTTCTACTGAAAAATTCGCCTGCTAACTATAAGGTCCCTTTTCTCACAAGAAGTACTGCTCTACTCCATAAATCGTAGATAGTTATTACTTTCAGGAATTGCTGACACAATTAACGACAGTTAAAAATAATATATTTTTAAAGGATATTTAGTAATTATTTAAACAATGTTCATTTGTTTAAACAATTTTATTCCGCTTTAAAGCGTGAAAAGTTATTATCTTCTGGAACGAATGACATAATTAAAGAATGTAGAGAGTAATATTTATTTAAACAATTTTTATCCTGTAAATCGTGACAAATTATTCTTTTCTGTAACACAATTGAAGGCCGGGATGCAAGAACCGGGCGAACGCTCGAAAACGGGAAAAAGAATTGTCCAAGTGCCTTGTGATATACAAATTTTAAAGTTCAAAACATTGAATTAAAAAAAGTATTGACTTGTAGAGAATATTAAGATGGAACTTTTTTCTATTTGAAATTTTTCTTCCGGATGTATATTTTTAATAGTAAAATTGAAAAGTGGGAATTTACCTCCAACGCTTCAGGTTCAAGGTCATTTCAAGGTCAAACACAGGAAAAGCCGTTCCACAAACTTCAACAACCTTTTTGAGGTTGCTGAATCCGAATCCGTTGTTCGTTTGATCCCTGAAGGTCAGTTTAAGGTCATTTAAAGGTCATCTTCAGGTCGCATGATCTTACGTGTGGTGACATCAAGGGCCTTAAGTTCGTTCTTCGTCCATTGAACTACCCCAAACGAGTAGAGTAGAACCGGGACGGCAAGCATGTTAGTCGCAGATACCTTGTTCAACACCAACAGAATGGAAGACCAAATCTGTCGCAGAAGATGCTTGTATCTGCTTCGGAGAGACTCCTTTATTGATGTTACGTCGTGAATGCGGCTTTGAAGCACGCCCAGGTATGTATACGTCTCTCCAGTGTTAAGATGTCTAATAACACTTATATCCACAAGCTCAAGGTCCTTGGGAACGCCAACAATCTTTTCATTCTTCAGATGAACTTTGGCATATTTATCCAATCGAAAGTTCCTCCCAATCTCTCCTTTGTACTTCTTGATGATATTTACCTGCAAGGTACCGTTTCATGTACACGGACCTTGGTGTTACGCGCCAAAACTGTAGACCGCGTCGTTCTCGTTCACTCTGTCTTCGACCACGGGTAGTAGTACCACGTGCCTTGTGCAGTAAAAGATTACGCGTGACAAGACGATTACTAATTAATTGGGCGTGACGCCTGTTTTTGTGAATAAAAGTCGCTAACGCTAAGTATTTTGTTGAAAACTGAAAGCTATAGAAGACTGGACAATATTGATTGGACGTGACGCCATTGTCTTAATTATAATCTCTGAATAGATTCAGACTGTTGTTTGAGCGTCACGATTACTAATTATTGTGAGGAGCCTAGGAAGTTTGAAAGGTATGTGTCCTCATTCTCGCCTGTGTAAATTGAACGAAGTGTAGCCGTCAATTCAGTTTGGTGGGGACAAATAAGTGTTAAAGGTCGGTTCTGGAAGAGCATTGAATAATGATTGTTCGATCTAGTATTCCAACATGGGGTGGACTCATGAGATCTAAGGTCGAGTAAGGTCACCGCCATTTTGAAAGACCCCGACGTTAACATGGTACGTTAGATAGGCTCGGTCGGAGTGATATTAAAATTTAATTATATTCTGGGGTATTTTTAAATGATAGGTTCGTGGTGAATAAGCATTGTGTCTAGTTGCGTGGTTGAGCATTTTGATACGTTCGATCATCCAAGATAGTGGCTATCGCGCATGTGCCTTTCGTGTAATTCATGGACCACCATGTTGGAGGATCGTTGATTCTATATTCACACTATTATTTTACGTTCGATCATGCAAGATGGTGGCTATCTCACATGACCTTTCGTGCCATTCATGGACCACCATGTTGGAGGGTCGTTGATTCTGTATTCGCATATTGGTTGTAAACTCGATCATCCAAAATGGCGGCAACCCTTCACGACCGTTCAGGTCACTCATGGACCACCATATTGGGAGGTCGTGGATTGTAAACTTGTTGATCAGGCGGTATAAGGAGACAAGTAATACCTCCCATTAGGAATAATGATTTCTATTTTTTACGGGGTTTTTAATGGACATGTGAGGCTGTAATGGCCGTACGAAATAAAGAGATATTTTTGTTACTTGTATTTGATGTATTGGTGATGATTTTCTTTAAAATGACATTTGTTGATCCTTGTTCAGATTCTTCCTAACCCTACCCCTCTCTGTGTTGGGCTATTGGGAAAGTGAGGTAAGATAAAATGGTTCGAAGCTAATTCTTTAAATATGAAATTATCAATCCAGTAATGTATAATAGATTTTTAACAACTGGATGCGGGACCTTTTTGTTCGTTTGGGCTTTAATGTGGTAAACGATCTGGCACCCTTCAGGCATAATAAACAATCAACTTAACTGGAATTAATTGGCCAATTAACCAATAAGTCAGAATAGTATTTGAAATCCAGCGGCCAATAAACCAGTAAGCCAATATGGTAAAATCTCTGTTATGAAAAATAGAATATTAAATTCAAAGTTGATAATGGATATAAAGTCTGGAACAGTGTTGGCTTAGGCATGGCCAATAGAGGCTTAAATTAAAGTATAGATTTCTGGTTGACCTAGGTCTAAGCCAATAATGTCTACAATATAAAATGAAAAAAAGCCAAGGTTTTAATAGCGCCCACTAACGTGAGGCGTGAAGATCTGAGCAAGGAGAAAGAAATAACTAATTGTTTGGAACAATTTAATTGATTGATAAATAAAATTCATTAATTAGAAATTGAGTCATTGAATAAAAATTGAATTATTTACGATTAGTTAATCAGTTCAAAATTAATTAGTTCAAACTGTAAACATTGCTTAATTGAAAATTAATTAAGCAAATAAAAAAATAATTATTCGCTTAAAAATTAAGTAAGTGATATAAAGTTAATCAATTGGGTGAAAATGTATAATGAACATTAGAATTTGTCGTGTTTGAGCAAAATTGGAGCACAGGTCGTGAGTTGACTCGTGGTCCGACTGGTTAAATCAGCTCTCATTGATTTGTCAACTTGACCAAGATGCACGCGAAAGTTAAAATAGTAAATTGCCCAGTAAAAGTAATAATAGATTTTGGAGTGACAAACAATTATATTGGAGCCCTATTGATTTACGTAGCTGAAGTGGCATGCAAACCAATAACTTGTCTAGGAATTTAATTTTTTGAATCTGGTTTTGGGGTCACCAAAATTATCGAAGTTCGTTGCACACTCCCTGTACATTTTAATAATTTGAATTAAGAAATCAAATTTAAAATTATCTCGAGTATGGGCAATCGGTGCATTTTGGGAATGAATTTTATAGGACAATTCTATCATGGGACTTACACTCAATTATTGAATTTTGAGTTTGGGTCGTATGGTTATATAAGTTCTTCGATCTGGTTTTATGATCGAATACAATTGAACCAGTTGAAATTGTTAATAGTGTTTCACTATTAATTAAGAAAATAGCGGTAAGCATTTTTTAACAATAAAATAATAAATAAGTAAGGAAAATAGCGGTAGGCATTTCCTAACCCTACCATTTAAAAATAATCAAGGTGAAAATGGCGGAGGGAGCGGAATTCCAAATTCCTCAGTCCATTACGGATATGGATGAGGATGAATTAAGAGACTGGTTGGATAATAGGGGACACAGTGCACTAGGCTCTGCCCCAGTGCTAAGGGATAGGGACATTAGGCTCCTACAAATAGAGGTGGGCATGCCGGGTATCCGTTGGTCCAGCGAGGACATAAAAGAAGATAATAAATTCTCCAAACTATCCACGACCGAAATTATAACAGAGCTTAGAGAGACTGTATATACAGCCGGGGATTCCGCGGAAATTTTTTAGATTTAAGGAAACCACTCTCCACCTAGTAATGAGGCCTGATTTTTGGAAAGGTGTCGCGACCCCTAGTACTCATCCGTTGATTGCGGAGACTACCAGTTATAGTTCGGTAGGAACTAGTGCACTAAATCAACCCCACCTAACCCATAGTCCAATTTCGTCTCATTCTCAGACTTCATAGATTTAGTAGGTTTTCTTTCATTCTCAAACTTCGTAGATTCAGTGGATTTCTTCTCATTCTCAGACTTCGCAGGTTCAGTAGATTTTGTTTCATTCTCAAACTTCGTAGATTCAGTGGATTTCGTCTCATTCTCGGATTTCGTAGATTCAGTAGATTTGGTTTTATTCTCAAACTTCGTTGATTCAGTGGATTTCGTCTAATTCTCAGACTTCGTAGATTCAGTAGATTTTGTTTCATTCTCAAACTTCGTAGATTCAGTGGATTTCGGCTCATTCTCAGACTTCGTAGATTCAGCAGATTTCATCTCATTCTCAGACTTCCTAGATTTAGTAGGTTTTCTCTCATTCTCAAACTTCGTAGATTCAGTGGATTTCGTCTCATTCTCAGACTTCGTAGATTCAGTATATTTTGTTTCGTTCTCAAACTTTGTAGAATTAGTGGATTTCGTCTCATTCTCAGACTTTGTAGATTCAGTAGATTTTGTTTCATTCTCAAACTTCGTAGATTTAGTGGATTTTGTCTTATTGTCAGACTTCGTAGGTTTCATATGATTGACTAGATCCTGAGTCACATGATCATCGATTGGGTTCCTAGATAAGGCGTCGGCATTCACGTTTGTCTTACCTGCCTTAAATACTAAATTAAAATCATATTCAGATAACTTTAATTTCCATCTTGTTACCCTTGAATACGGATCTTTTGAGGTTTAAAATCACACTAACGGTTTGTGATCTGTGACGAGTGTAAATTTACGTCCATAAAGGTAGGATCGAAAGTGTTGGATGCAATTAACGATGGCTAACACTTCTTCTTCGTAGGTATCAATTTTTTTTTCATTGTCGTTTGAAGTTCGTGAGGTACAAGAGATTGGTTTGTCTTTCCCTATCGCACCTTGTGACAGGATTCCTCCTCATGCATATCCTGATGCATGGGTGGTTAAAATAAATGGTTTCGATAAATCCGGTCTTTGCAAAACTGGTTCTTCACAAAGTTTTTCTTTTAGAGTGTCAAATGCAATTTGCTGTTTTCAGTCCAATCAAAAGGGGTATCTTTTTTTGAGAGTTGAGTTAAGGGAGTTGCAATTTTAGAAAAACCATTAATGAACCTTCGATAGTAGCCAGCTAATCATAAAAATTATTTCATATTTTTTTCGGTTTTTGGGACAGGGAATTTTGTAGCAACTTCGAGCTTCTTTGGATCAGGTCATATACCATCTTTATCAATAATGTGTCCTAATTAACCTACTTCTGGTCTCAAAAACTCACATTTATCGGCCTGCAGTTTTAGGTTAGCGAAACGCAATCGATCCAAAGGTTATTAAATTTTTCTTCGTGTTCGTCTAGTGTATCCGCGTATATAACAATATCGTCTAAATAAACAAATAACTCTGTCCTCTGTGATCCTGTTAGTACTAAATTCATCAGACGTTGGAAAGTGGCTGAAGCACTTTTCAACCCGAAAGACATACGATCGAACTCGTAATGCCCATACGGGGTGGAAAATGCGGTTTTATAAGCATCTTGTGCCTTCATTTGGATTTGATGGAACCCTGAAGCTGAATAAAAAAGGAAAAAGTATTGCGCTCCCCCCCAGTTGATCCAGAATTTCGGTTATATTAGGCAATGGGTATGAGTCTCCTATGGTTTTTTTATTCAATTTCCTGAAATCTAAGACTATTCTCCATTGTTCGTTTCATCATGAAACTAATTTTTTTGGAACTATCCATACTGGGGTATTGTATGGGGATACTGATGGTCTGACTATCCCGTTATCTAATAGTTCATTGACCTGGCGAGTTATCTCTTTTTCATGTACAGGAGGAAATCGGTATTGTCTTGCAGAAATTGGTTCGTCATTTGTTGTTCGTATACTGTGTTGAAGTATGTTTGTTGCTCCTAACTGTTCACCCGGTATATGAAATTGGTCAGCGTATTTGGTTATAAGTTTTAATACGTGAGTTAACTCTTCTTTATTTGAATGATCTACTCTCAATAGTTTTTTCAATTCTTCCATTCTGTCTTTTCCAGTAATGTTAAATATTCTATAGTTGTTTTGATTTTATGTTATGATTGTTGTTTAAATATTCGTCCAGCAATTTTTTAACAGGATCTGAGTAATTTTTCTCTTTTGGCATTAAAAAATGTTATTGATTATTATTATTGTTGGCTTTTTGTGTTAGGAATTACCTTTCTTCAAAGTCTTGTAATTTTTACTACCGCGTTTCCTATCAAGATTCCATCTCCTAAAGATAATCGAGGAATGTATCCAATAGTTTTCTCTTTGTTTAAGATTTGAACAAGAACATTAGATATTGATCTAGTGGGTATCGTAATGTAGTCTCAAAAGTCGAACGGATATTGTTTATTATTTATTTCTAATTGTTTTTCTGCACAATTTATTCTCACTTTATTGTTTCTGAAGAATTCAGTACCAAGAACTCCGTCATGTTCAACAGGCACTTTGTGTGAAATTAAGTTGAATATAGTTGGGAATCCAAAAATGTTTATTAACACTTGTCCTAATGTAAAGACTGGATGTTCATTGATTCCCGTAAGTCTTAAACGTTCGTCTCTGTTAATTATTATGTCTGATTGGATAATTCCTATTTTTAGTAGATTAGGACCTGCAAATGTATCAATCATCATAGTGGCAGGATATATAAGTCCTTTTGTGATTATTTTCATTCATGGAATTGTGCTACTAATGCTTAAATTGATTTTTTCTGTTTCTCTGGGTCATATAGTTCGCTTTTCAAATTTGGTGCATTCATTTCCTTTTCTAAGCCCCCACTTGTGCACCCACGGGGTTGGGGGTGTTAATGTTTTCCTGTTGCTGTGGTCTCATCTGTGTTTGTTGGAAATTGTTATTGTTATTATTGTTATTTTCATTATAAATTCGTTTGCGACATTCGCTTATAACGTGACGTGATATTATGGGTTACGTTGCTTATTTTGGAATTGTCCTGAATTGAATGTTCGACCTCCGAATTCTTGTGAATTCGACGGTCGAACTCTTGACTCGCCTTGGAATTGATTCTGAGGATTCCATTGTCGTCCCTGGAATTGATTGTATGGTCTCGCATAATTTTGTGATCGGGGTATGGATTCTCGAAAATTAGTTTCATTTTGGGTTCTTTTGTTCATTTATAAACAAGAAGTCGCAATGTGTCCTCTTTTTCAACAATATTGACAGGTTACAACTTCAACTTGTGTTATATTAACTCTCTTCGTCCTTGCTAAATCTCTACTATTTCTAATATTTGTTTCCCGTTCGCGATGTATTTTGTTTATATTTCCTCGGCGCAGATCCGCTTTTGCTGCCAGTTTTCTTTCAATATCTATAGCTTGATCGGTGATGCAGTGAAAAGAATTAAATTGATCCCCGGTACCTGTCAAAAATTCCTAAAAATGCTATGATTTTATCAGAGGAAAAAAAAGCTCTGAAACTTCCCTCAAACCATTACAATCAATCGAGAATTCCCTCAAATTCAGAAAGAATAACAATTTCAAATAAAAATCACTATAAATTAATTCGAAAAATATTCGAACATTATTATAAAATTCAGTGAAAACCATCAAGCTAATCCCTCGAACCCGTCAAAAGGTCCCAAAATGCCATAATTTTTATCATAGGAAAAAAAGGCTTTGAAACTTCCTTCAAACCATTAAAATCAATCGAGAATTCACTCGAATTAAAAAAGAATAACAATTTCAAATTCAAATCACTATATATTAATTAAAAAAATATTCCAACATTATTAAAAAATGCAGGGAAAGCAATTAACTTATTCCCTGGAACCTGTCAAAAAGTCTTAAAAATGCCATGATATTTATCAGAGGAAAGAAAGGTTTAAAACTTCCTTCAAACCATTAAAATCAATCGAGAATTACCTCGGATTCAAAAAGAATAATAGTTTCGAATTCAAGTCACTATAAATTAATTAGAAAAATATTCAACATTTTCATAAAATTCAGTGAAAAGATTATATTAATCCCTGGAACCTGTCAAAAATTCCTAAAAAAGCCATGATTTTTATAAAAGGAAAAAAAAGCTTTGAAACTTCCCCCAAACCATTCAAATGAATCGAGAATTCCCTCGAATTCAAAAAGAAAAACAATTTCAAGTTCAAATCCCTATAAGTTAATTAGAAAAATATTCGAACATTATCATAACATTCAGTGAAAAGAATTAAATTGATCCCCGGTACCTGTCAAAAATTCCTAAAAATGCTATGATTTTATCAGAGGAAAAAAAGCTCTGAAACTTCCCTCAAACCATTACAATCAATCGAGAATTCCCTCAAATTCAGAAAGAATAATAGTTTCTAATTCAAATCACTATAAATTAATTTGAAAAATATTCGAACATTACTATAAAATTCAGTGAAAACCATCAAATTTATCCCTGGAGCCTGTCAAAAAGTCCTTAAAAAGCCATGATTTTTACATGAGTAAAAAAAAGCTTTGAAACTTCCCCCAAAAGCATTAAAATGAATCGAAAATTCCCTCGAATTCAAAAAGAATAACAATTTCAAGTTCAAATCCCTATAAATTAATTAGAAAAATATTCGAAAATTATCATTAAATTCAGTGAAAAGAATTAGATTGATCCCCGGCACCTGTCAAAAATTCCTAAAAATGCTATGATTTTATCCGAGAAAAAAGCTCTGAAACTTCCCTCGAACCATTACAATCAATCGAGAATTCCCTCGAATTCAGAAAGAATAACAATTTCAAATAAAAATCACTATAAATTAAGTAGAAAAATATTCGAACATTACTATAAAATTCAGTGGAAACCATTAAATTAATCCCTGGAACTAGTCAAAAAGTCTTAAAAAAGCCATGATTTTTATCAGTGAAAAAAAAAGTTTTGAAACTTCCTTCAAACCATTAAAGTCAATCGAGAATTCCATCGAATTCAAAAAGAATAACAATTTCCAATTCAAATCCCTATAAATTAATTATAAAAATATTCAACATTTTCATAAAATTCAGTGAAAGGATTATATTAATCCCTGGAGCCTGTCAAAAAGTCCTTAAAAAGCCATGATTTTTACAAGAGGAAAAAAAAGCTTTGAAACTTCCCCCAAACCATTAAAATGAATAGGAAATTCCGTCGAATTCAAAAAGAATAACAATTTCAAGTTCAAATCCCTATAAATTAATTAGAAAAATATTCGAACATTATCATTAAATTCAGTGAAAAGAATTAAATTGATCCCCGGTACCTGTCAAAAATTCCTAAATATGCTAAGATTTTATCAGAGGAAAAAAGCTCTGAAACTTCTCTCAGACCATTACGATCAATCGAGAATTCCCTCGAATTCAGAAAGAATAACAATTTCAAATAAAAATCACTATGAATGAATTAGCAAAATATTCCAACATTATTATAAAATTCAGTGAAAACCATCCAGCTAATCCCTCCAACCCGTCAAAAAGTCCTAAAAAAGCCATGATTTTTATAAGAGGAAAAGAAAGGCTTTGAAACTTCCCTCAAACCATTACAATCAATCGAGAATTTCCTCGAACACAGAAAGAATAACAATTTCAAATTCAAATCACTATGGATTAATGAGAAAAATATTCGAACATTATTCAAGAATTTAGGGAAAACCATTTAATTAATCCCTGGAACTTGTCAAAAGGCCCTAAAATGCCATGATTTTTATCATAGGAAAAAAAAGGCTTTGAAACTTCCTTCAAACCATTAAAATCAATCGAGAATTCCCTCGAATTCAGAAAGAATAACAAATTCAAACAAAAATATCTATAAATTAATTAGAGAAATATTTGCACATTATTATAAAATTCAGTGAAAAACATCAAATTAATCCCTGGGGCCTGTCAAAAAGTCCTTAAAAAGCCATGATTTTTACAAGAGGAAAAAAAAGCTTCGAAACTTCCCCCAAACCATTAAAATGAATCGAGAATTCCCTCGAATTCAAAAGGAATAACAATTTCAAATAAAAATCACTATGGATTAATGAGAAAAATATTCAAACATTATTCAAGAATTCAGGGAAAACCATCAAATTAATCCCTGGAACCTGACAAAACGTCCTGAAATGCCCTGATTTTTATCATAGGAACAAAAAGGCTTTGAAACTTCCTTCAAAACATTAAAATCAATCGAGAATTCCCTCGAAATCAAAAAGAATAAGAATTTCAAATTCAAATCAGTATATATTAATTAGAAAAATATTCCAACATTATTAAAAAATGCAGGGAAAGCAATTAACTTATTCCCTGGAACCGGTCAAAAATTCTTAAAAATGCCATGATTTTTATCAGAGGAAAGAAAAGGTTTAAAACTGCCTACAGACCATTAAAGTCAATCTAGAATTCCGTCGAATTCAAAAAGAATAACAATTGCAAATTCAAATCTCTATAAATTAATTAGAAAAATATTCAACATTATCATAAAATTCAGTGAAAAGATTATATTAATACCTGGAACCTGTCAAAAATTCCTAAAGAAGCCATGATTTTCATAAGAGGAAAAAAATGCTTTGAAACTTCCCCCAAACCATTAAAATAAATCCAGAATTCCCTCGAATTCAGAAAGAATAACAAATTCAAATACAAATATCTATAAATTAATTAGAGAAATATTTGCACATTATTATAAAATTCAGTGAAAACCATCAAATTAATCCCTGGAGCCTGTCAAAAAGTCCTTAAAAAGCCATGATTTTTACAAGAGGAAAAAAAAGCTTCGAAACTTCCCCCAAACCATTAGGGGGGGGGGGGGGAAAGGAATGGAAACCGAGAGAGTCGCAATTGGTTGATGTTTTATGCTGAGAAGGTCACTAGCCTTCAGCAGCAGATAGGAGTTCATATGTTCCCACCTGACAATTCCTGGCCTACCTCTAGGCGTGGAACTTTTTTTTCAAATTTTGAAAAAATTGGTCTTAGAAATTTTAAAAATGCGCTCAATTTTTGAATTTGTATCCAAAAGGGCTGGCTAACGAACTTGACCTTTAGTTTAGGAGACTAAAAGAGTATACCAAAGGTCAATCCAATAGGTTAATTCTTTTAAAAGTTATCATGCTAACAAACTAAAAATATGCAGACAGACAGACTAACAGAGTACCATGAGCATTAATGATGGTTATTTTATTATTTTAATCGTTAGAAATAGTATTGAGAATATAAAAACAATTAAATATTTTGAAAAACCACACACGAGATAAAAAGGAAATGAAATAAGCAAAGTTTTGATGAGAATGTGCCCACTAAGCGGGCAGATTTTTTCACTGGTAATGTTATTTTTTACGAATAAAACAAAAACTACACATCCTATCAAAAAGTGACCAATAACAAATTTGTAGGTCTTTTTTAAATGCACAATTTTTGTTTAATCATCATTTGTCGTGGCTTGCAGAGTTTAACCGTAAAATTAAATTTTGGATTTTTTATTATTTTTTGAGATAAAAATGTGAATTTTCGATTTTTCAAGAAAATTCAAATAGTCGCTATGATAATCTTGCAGGGCGTGCAAAAAGAAACATTTTTCTTATCTTGACTTTTTTTCGTACAGTGCGTTCACTGAAAAAAAATGTTGAATCCAAAGAAATGCATTTCTTCGATTCCATTTATTTGAGCCATGAAAACCGTTTACTTAATTGTACTGAATATTGTTTAAAAGCAACAAACTCGTGCATTGATTCAAAGAAATCATTTCTTTGGGCGCTATTTCCTTAAAGTAAGGAAATATTACTTGGTCTCAGAATATGAGATAATTAACTCAAGGAATTTATATCTTTAAAACTATGAACCTAGTTTCCTTGAATCTCGCTTTCGCATCGGTTAATATTTTCTGTTCCCTTGTTGGATTTGAAAAATAAAAAAAGTGTCTAGTGGTTACAAAATAATGTACAGTGAACGCAAAATAGTTTATGTCAGAGCAATTGAGAAAAGCAGCAGGGGCATATGCGCAGTTCGCGATTCACATTTTTTGACTGGACAATTTATTTTATTTTCTTGCTACAACTGCGACAACCTAGCTTTAGTATTTCTGAGTTATCTTACGATCCAATCTTACAGGCATAATAAAGTCGCATTTTTTTCATTCAAATGTTGTAAAAAATGTATAATGTATGTAGGTGTCCACATGAAAAGGGCGCTTATGGTCGGCATGGAGTTACGTATGTCGTATACGTTGAGAAAGGAGTCTCACCAGGGTATTTCTTTAAATTAGAACTTAGAAACACCGCTTTTCAAGAAATATGCATCTAAAATTTGAGAGTGCTATAGGCGTGCGTGTTATACTTTTTTTCAAACATGAAATATATCCACTTCCTGTTGCTTTTGGAAGATTAATATAGTGCAATGACTTAATGGTAGTTCAACAGGCAATTAGCGCAGATTGTCTTCATGAGAATCGGCATCGGTGAATTTTCCACGTTTGACGCGAGGGGGTGGGGGAGTTTCGTGCCCTCATGCTTCTTCCTCTCGTCTAGTAGTCTAATGTCTAATCTAGCAACTCTAGTTTTCCAAGATCAAGGGAAGATATAAGCATTAGAGGAGGAACATACAGTGTAACCGAGGGGTAGGTGAAGGGTCGTGGGCGTGGAAGCACTGAAGCAGCGTTGATGCTTCATAGCGGCGTGGGACGAAGTGGTGAGAGAGCGAGATAGAAAGGTGTACGCGTCACACCGGCCGCGTCACTCAATCCAACCGCAGGCGGGAGCGAAGAGGAGACCGACGAGCAGTCAGTTCTCCAGCTGCCTTTCTACGCGGCAGTCCTTGCAAGTTCGGCTTAAGCGCGGATTACGACAGACTTAGCGGGTTGCACCGTTCTTCCTATCCGAGCGGAGTGCACTCGATCTACCCTTTCCCTCCATCTCTTTTACACTCTAGAGCGTAGACGGATTAGAATGGAAAAAGGGATGCATAGTCGCGCACTGTAAAAGCATCTGATACGCCGGTACGCTTGTTAAATTACGTCAAAAACGCGTAGCCGGCAAATTTCGTATCTTCTCATCCACAGTCTTCCGCAGGGAAGCAGTACCTTCAGAGACACTTAATCATCGTTATTAAAACTCTAGTGTTGTGATTGTGATAACATCATAATCCTAAAGTTGTAATAGAAATTGATCCGTGTGTAGATAGAAATTGACGAGAAGAAGAACTGCCAGCTACCACCACGTGCTCAGAGCTTCTGATCCAGGGATTACTTCGGTCCGGCGTTGGTTCTTTACTCCTAGGGCCAATCTTCTCATCATCGTGAATCACTAATTTCTTTTTGGGATATTTGTCCCACTGGACGATGTTGAGCGACGAGTGAGTGAAGCAAGTATTCTTGTGTCGCGATTCAGTGGGTCCTTCTTCTTGTGTAACGCGTCGAGCACATTCAAGACCTATGAAACATCGACGGTGATAAACCTTTTTTAGAGTGTCTTCAACCTCAATAACTGAGGACACACAACCAGGAGGCGGCACTCGGACCACATTGGCGACATGGTCGTCCTCGAGCTGGAGGCCATTTACGCGCAGGTCGCACCTCATACAAAACTCCTAAACAAGCGATTTGTAGGTGCCCACCACTGGCTTGGACCCCTCAAGGAGGCACTGGTCGCTCGCCTCGCAGCAGACAAGGTACATTGACTCCTCACAAGTATGCGGACGCACTTTGATTAACGGGTTACTCTGGCTCTCAGGCCGCTATACGGGCGCCATACTACTTTCGTCGATTCTCTTGGATTAATCAGACTACGTGGATCGTGGAATCACTAACCAATATAACCTTTCTATGCAATGTCTCGATAAAAATACCATAACGACTAAAATCACATTAAGTTATAAAATTAAGAGGATGACTTTTTAGTCAGCAAGGCAGTTTTACCTTCGTCGATTCTCTTGGATTAATCAGACTACGTGGATCGTGGAATCACTAACCAATATGACCTTTCTATGCAATCTCTCGATACAAATACCATAACGACTAAAATCACATTAAGTTATAAAATTAAGAGGATGACTTTTTAGTCAGCAAGGCAGTTTTCATAAAGTGAAATTAAACATGTTTTTTTCAATTTGACTTCGAAGAGGGTTCTCAAAGCACCTACGGCCTTGACGATTACATTCTCATTGCGATACTCGCGCTTTGCGCTCAACAGCTATATTTATCTTTTTTAGTGAAAAATTTATCTATTTTGTTAGAAAATTGTTGTTTTTTGTTGAAAATTTATTTTTTAAATAGACGTTCATCTATTTTATTTGAAGAGTTATTTTTTAATTTTAAAATTTATCTTTTTGATTAATAATTTAACTGTTTTGTTTAAAATTCTTTTTTTTCGGCAGAAAATTTTCTTTTCGGTTGAAAAAATTTTTTTTTGGTTGAAAGTTATCTTTTCGGTTGGAAAAATTTTTTTTTTTTTAAATTAACATTTTTTCTTGAAAATCCGTCTTTTTGTGTTTGAAATTCAACCATTCGATTGACAACTAACTTTTTTGTTAAAGGTTCATATATTTTGTTGAAAATTGATCTAGTTTTGATTAGAAAAATAATTATTTTCTTGAAAAGTCGTTTTTTGTTGTTGTTGAAAATTAAGTTTCTTGACTAAAAATTATTTTTGGTTTAAAATTTATTTTTTAACTAAAATTTCAACTATTTCTGTTGAATATTTATCATTTAAATTAAAAATTCAAATCTTTCATGAAAATTCAACTGTTTTGTTTAAAATTCGTCTTTTTCGGTAGAAATGATCTCTTCAGTTGAAAACTTATTTTTTGCTATTGAAAATTTAATTTTTCTTTTTCAAAATTCGTCTTTTTCGTTAAAAAATTAATCTTCTTCGTTGATAGCTTTGACACCTTTGATAAATAAATAATTTAGACTTGAAATATAGTTTCCTAAAGTTCGACATCAGTTGTCTTGAAAAAATTATTTACGATTAACTTTAAGAATATATTTCTCAATTTGATAAATAATTTTTAACAATAAAAATAGGAAAGTCTTAGTATTTAAAGAAAATGTTAATTCAATTTCTTTAAAAAGTTTTCTATTATATTTCTCACTGATAATTCATATTTTTCGTTTAAAAATTGTACTATTTGTTTAGAAATTTAATTATTTTCTTGAAAATGCATCTATTTAAAAATTATCTTCTTTCTTGAAATTTCAATTCCCTCGTTAAACATTTGTATATTTAGTTTAAAAATCCGTCTCTTTCAGTAGAAATTTAATCTTTTATTTATTTATTATATACATATATATTATTTATTTATTTATATTAAAAATGCAAAAAAATTTGGTCTAAAATTATTCTGTCTTGGTTTAAAATTCAGTTGTCAGTGACAGAAATTTCATTGGTTCAAAGAAATGGTTTTTCATTCTCCGAAAAATTTTTCTTTAATTAAAAATGATTTTTCTTGTTCAATTTGAATTTTTTTTTGTCACTAGGTCGAAAAAGTCGACGTGACGGGTGGGCGGCGCCGATGTCAAATTGACGAAGAGTCGCCTGACGGAGTCATTCCACGCTTACGTCGTGGCAGATTAATTTCCGTATTAATAGCTGACATCTTACTTTCTTGTAGATCTTTTTTTGCTTCGAGAGCGAAGTAGCGGTCGCGCTAATGGTCCAGCGACTCGGAAATTCTTTTATGTGGCTAAACGCCCACAAAAAAAGTCCATTCGATAAATCACAAGCGAGATGAAAAGAATTTATCCGGGCAGTAAACGGCAAAATGTTTCGAAAAATTTTCGAAAAATGATAATGGTCATTTATAATCGGAATAAATAGCCAGAGATCGGGGCGGAAAATTTCCCAAATTTCGGGCTACACACCTTTTGTATGTGGAGCCGACCCCCACTTGCAAGAAGGAATGGAAAAAATATTTTTCAGCTTTATAGATAAGTGGCTTCAATATGAAATGCTAAACATTTTTAGTTGAAAAAAATTATTTTCAAAAAAAAAAAATTATTTTGTCAAAAATTGTTTAACTTTCAGGAAAATAGGTAAATTTTCAACCAAAAATACACAATTTTATGACAGTTGAATTTTCAACCAACTAGTTGAATTTTTAACCGAAAAGAAGAATTTTCAACTAAGAAGATTAATTTTCTTCTGAAAAATAAGAATTTTTAACAAACTACGTGAATTTTTAACCATATAGTTGAATTTTGAACCAAAAAGATGCATTTTGAATTGTGAAGATTAATTTTCTGCTGAAAATACGAATTTTTTATAAAATACATAAATTTTCAAATAACTAGTTGAATTTTCAAACAAATAGATGAATTTTTAACCAAGAAAATTAACTTTTTACTTTAAACACAACATTTTAACAAAATACATAAATTTTCAACCAACTAGTTGAATTTTCAACCAACTAGTTAAATTTCCAACCAGCTAGTTGAATTTTCAACCAAGATAATTAATTTTTCACTGAAAAATAATTTTTTTTTTAACAAAATACATAAATTTTCAACCATCTAGTTCAATTTTCAACCAAAAAGATGAATTTTCAACTAAGATGGTTAATTTTCTACTAAGAAATATGAATTTTGAATGAAATAACTTAATTTTCGAACAAGAAAATTAAACTTTTACTAAAAAATAAGAATTTTTAATAGAATACATCAATTTTCAATCAACTAATTGAATTTTCAACCAAAAAGATGAATTTTTAGCTGAGAAAATATATTTTTCACTAATAGATATGAATTTTTAACAAAATAAATGAATTTTCAACCAACTAGTTGAATTTTCAACCAAAAATATTAGTTTTCAACTAAAAAGATCAATTTTTTACTATTATTATATATCTATACCTATTATTTTTCTAGTAATTTCACGAAAAATAAGAACTTTCAATTTTATACATGAATTTTCAATCAACTAGTTGAATTTTTAAACAAAAAGATTAATTTTCAACCAAGAAAATTAAATTTTCAGTAACAAATACGAATTTTCAACAAAATACATTAATTTTCGACCAACTAGTTGAATTTCCCACCAAAAAGATGAATTTTGGACTAAGAAAATATATTTTTCACTAAGGCATATGAATTTTCAACAAAATAAATTAATTTTCAATCAACTAGTTGAATTTTCAAACAGAAAGATTAATTTTCAACTAAGAAGAATAATTTTCTATTAAGAAGATTAATTTTCTACTGATAAATACGAATTTTTAATTAAATACATGAATTTTCAATCAACTGGTTGAATTTTCAAACAAAAAGATTAATTTTCAACCAAGAAAATTACATTTTCACTAAAAAATGCGAATTTTCATCAAAATACATCAATGTTCGACCAACTAGTTGAATTTCCAACCAAAAACATGAATTTTCAACTAAGAAAATATATTTTTCACTAAGGCATGTGAATTTTTAACAAAATAAATAAATTTTCAATCAACTAGTTGAATTTTCAACCAAAAAGATTAATTTTCAACTAAGAAGATTAATTTTCTACTGAAAAATACGAATTTTTAATTAAATACATGAATTTTCAATCAACTGGTTGAATTTTCAAACAAAAAGATTAATTTTCAACCCATATGTCATGTAATTTACACAAAAGAACACCTGCATATCGTAAATCACACAGAATAATCCTAATTTCCCCGAAAACTACACAAAAGGACACGTGTGTCCTATAAATTTAACAAAAAAATCTATATGTCATGGAAATCTCACAAAAGAATATGTGATTTATGTGAATTACACAAAAGAATCCATATGTCGTGTAATTTACACAAAAGAACACCTGCATATCGTAAATCACATAGAGAAAATATGTGTATAGTGTAAATTACATAAAAGGATCGATAATTCGCGCGATTTACACCATGGACAACCTGCATCTCATAAATCGCAAAAAACAATGTCTATTTTTCAAAAATTAGACAAAAGAACACGTGTGAGTTCAAAATCATGCAAAAGAATTTATTCACTGTTACACAGAAGAACACCTGCATGTCATAAAGCAAGATGTAGTATTTGTTTTTCTGGGAATTTAACAAAAAAAATTGGTTTCTTATAGCAATTACAAGAAAATTTCCATTTCCCAAAAAATTATACAAAAGTACCGTGTGCAAAGAAGCTAAATAACAAAAGCACATGCTTCCAGAAACTAGCCATTTGTAAGGGGAAGTTATAAATTACGTAGATGGTTATAGAAAAGATCAGCGAACAATTGTGAAAAAGATTTCCAAGAAACACAGCGACCAGATGTAAGACTTCAGTTTTTACTACCTTACGGCTATTGAAGTCAAAAAACCATTGTAGTAAATTTTTGCGGAAATTAAAATAATAGTACGTTACCATGAAAAGGTTCTCAAAAATTTTTCCGTCTGAACATGAAATATCTGGATACGAGTCTTTTTCATTGGGAATAGGAAATGATCACTGAAAATGAATGTATGATCTTTTGTGAAACAATGTACAATACATCGATTTCGAAATCTTAGTAGGGTTACTCATGAAACGCTAGAAATAAAAAATGGATCTTTAACAGAATTGTATTCTAAGTTTTCTCTTGTGAAAAGCGGAAGCACCTGCAGTGACCAGATATCTACACACCAAAATGTACCAAAAATTTACCATAATGTGAAAAAAGCGGACTATTTTTTCCAGTCGTATCAGTTAAAGAGTCGAATTTTGTGGGGGTCATAAATTAGACCTGGTAGCATTGGTTGGGTAGTGGCTCTTACTGAGATTCAATTTGCAGGCTCATTTCTTCATGCACGGCCCTGGGAAAGTGCCTTGGAAAATCGGCTTGTTCTCATGTTCAATGAAGATCCAGATATAGCATTTCCCGAGCAAAAGCATGATTTCATTGGTAAACAAACTAATGATCAGCTGAATGGTAAAGATATCGTGCAAATATTTTAATTACCAGGAATACATTATTTTCAAGGTGAGTTACCTAAAAATTGTTATGAAACGGTGACAAAAAGACAAGAAATTCTGACTCATAGGTGGTTAAAACCAAAACATTTTCCGTCTGTTGTCTACGACTCTGTAAATGAATTAGTGCGTGCGAATAATAGTACAACAGAAGTCAGCGAACACGTCCGCTTAAAACATGACCAGCTAAACAATAAGTACGTAACCGTGAAAATATTTTGTAACGATGACGGTAAATGAGCTGGTAGCCATTTTCTTGTAATCAGCGAAAAAATCTCGCACATTCTCGGCTTTGCACCTGTAACGCTGTTACCAACAGATTCTTACACGGCTTGTCAACCAGCGAGCCTCACAAATGGATTACCTGAAAAAATCTTTGTCTATTGCGATATTTGTGAAGCACCCATAGTTGGAGATGTGAAAATACAACTTTTAGGAGTTGTGTCTGTTGATTCGAAAAATATACATTTGGCTCTAAACAGGTGTCGGCTTTTTCAGAGCCTCATGACACACCTCTACTACATACAGGCTTTCGGACCATAGAAACAGGTATAAGGGACCATCTTGTACTTCCGATACCATTTGAGATTGGATCGCTGATAGTGACACTTCATTTTAAACTTATAGACTAGTTACGATGTATTTTTCATCAAACGAAAAATGACTCTATATGACAATCATTACACGAATGAGGTTGGTAGAGGAGGACTTTCACAAATATATATTGGATCTCCGTACCAAAGAGGACACGGAATTGGCAGTTTTCTCGGTAGACTCTTTCGTCGTGTTCTGCTGTTTTTGACTCGTGGTGCACGTTTAGTCGGTAAAGAAGCGCTACGCACGGGCATGAATGTCATTGACGACTTGGAACACAATATTCCACTAAAAAGTGCCATGAAACTCGTCTTGGAGAATCTGGACAGAATATAAGGAAACGTGCTATGGAGAAGGAACAAAACCTTATGAGAGGTTCAGGGTATAAATCGCTGCTCAAGAGGCAGAGACTTCAGTCAATTGGTGAACTCGATGCATCGCGTATCGTGGGAAAAGTTGACAGCAACTCGAGAAAGAAGAAGAAGAAGAGGAAGACAAAGAAAGTAAAGAGATTTTCAAAAGGCAAAAAGAAGAAGAAGACGAAGGGAAAGAAGGGTAAGCGTAAAACGACTGTAAAAAGACGTACAAAATCAAAGAAAAAGAGCATTCTAGACATCTTCAGAAATAAATACTAATAATTTCCGGAAAAATGTGTTTCTTACACTCACACTTGTGTGAATGCTTGAAATCAGAGCTTGATCTGTTTTCTCTTCCACCAGCTCAAACGTCGATAGAAGGTTCTCAGTGGGTTCACTACAAACCTATTTCATCACTCGCTGACGATTCTCCCATAGAATTTGTCGTTCCTGGCAACGGAGATGATTACATTGATTTGCCACATACTTTGCTGGATCTCGAAATAGCATTACATTCACCAGAAAAAAAAACAAAGGAAAATTCATCCTCTATTGCTCAAATAGTTCCTGTGGATAATATATTACACTCAGTAATTAATCAGATGGATGTATATTTTGATCAGAAATTAGTATGACCACCAAATAATGCTTACGCTTACAGAGCATACATTGAAACATTACTCAACTATGGTCCAGCTGCGAAATCAAGTCATCTTACAGCGCCTTTGTGGGTAAATGATAACCCCGAGCAGATGGAAGGTATTGCTGATGAAAATAAGGGGCTTAAGCTCCGTCGTGCATATTTAAGTGCAGGAAAAAATTGACTTGATTGGTCATATACACTGTGATGTTTTCAATCAGGATAAATTTCTGTTGAACAGTTTAGAACTTAGCCTACGTCTTGTACGTTCTAAAGATGCTTTTTGTCTCATGGATCCTACAGGACAGGCCTCCATCCATATTGGAGAAGCCACTCTTTTAGTTCGTCAAGCAAAGATTAGTTCTGGTATTTTACTTGCTCACGCAAAAGCACTAGCTCAAGGGACAGCCAAATATCCCATTACTAGAGTAGAAGTGAAATCACCACACGTAAGATCATGCATATGCATAAAAGCTTGCATATCAATTCGTCAGTTCCGCGATTATACATTTCACGACGTCAAGGCGGACGCGGACTTTTGAATCTCCAGTGTCTTCATAACTGAATAGTTTTGAGTACAGCTTACATCGTTGCAAATGGAAAAGATCCCCTCCTAAAAATGGTCAGGAATGACGAGATGGTTTGCAAAGGAGCGTTCCTTTACAAAGCCGCGGAGCAGGCAGCTGAGGCCCTTCGCATGAATTTAAACGTCAGAAGTGAGGAAAGTGCATGACACCATCCAGATGCTTCACTTCTGAAAGACGAAGTAAAGAAAGCAGAATTTAAAAAATGCCATCAAGAGCTAGTCGACAAGAAAATGCACGGAAATTTTTATAGGAATGTAGAAAAACAGTCCTTGTGGAAGGAGCTAACTTTTGCTTTTCTCAGATCATCAGGGCTTAATTCAGGTACAGAGGGTTTCATTTTCGCATGCCGGGACGCTGTTGTTTCCACCTTAACATACCGTGACCGAATTTTATGTCAAGAAGTTCCAAGCGATAGGTGCAGAGCGTGTAATACACACTTTGAGTACCTGGAACACATTCTATCGGGGTGTCCCACCTACGCAGGAACGACATATATCTACAGGCACAATGCGACCCTAAGAGTGCTTTATTACCATCTTTATCGCTCTTACGGTGTTGGCCGCGACCCTGCCCTGCCAAACGCTCCAAGGGAGATAGAGTCAATTGTCCAAAAAGAGAAGTGCCAAATTTTCTGGAACTACGATTTTCGTACAGCAGTCTTCGTTGCACACTTGAGGCCAGACATTGTTCTCCAAGACTTCGAGAAACGAACTATATTCGTGATCGAATTCTCGGCTTCTTCCAAATACAACATCACACCCAAGGAGAAAGAAAAGGAGGAAAGGTATCACGACCTTGAAAGGGAGCTGCAAGGACTGTACCCAAAATATTCGGTACAAGTAATTATCTTTGTGATAGGTGCTCTCGGAGTTTCGAAACTATCACTGGTTCGTAACCTTAAACCATACCCGCATGTCAAAAATATGCCACAGAACTTGCGAGATGGATGTAGAAAGCTGTCATCCTTGAGTCGCTTTGTGTCCCCAAACAAACGAGGGCTTCGCCAGCTTGTCGTTGTGATTTCGTCGTGTCGGGTGACCACCCATCTCACGGTTGTGAGACGTTGCCATGAATGGGATTTACCGCGGTCCTACTGGGATCCTATGTCAGTTTTTAGATGGCAGTTGCTCCCAGTGGCACCGTGCGGTGGTTGTTAACTTGTAGTTTTTAATTATATATATCACATACTAAGAGCATAAATTCTTTCAGACGACTGTAGAATACAGAGTCAAATTATTGTAAATTGTTTAGTTTAAATATAATAGAAGGAACATTTCAGCAATTGTGATTGAAAGATATTTTGATCTTAAAGAGGGAATCTGGAATGACATATCGAAAAGAAGTTATAAAATGAGAAGTAAATTTGAAATATATTTACGAGAGATGTCCGAAGGCAGATTAATAAATATAGGATTATAAAGAAAGGGCAAATTTAGAAAAATTTTAATAGATGAATTTAAGGTTTAACAATCTTGATAAATATTAAAGACAAACAGTACGAATTAGGGGATTGTATGTTTAGACATACAGATAAATGAAAAGTTAAGTAATGATAGTCTTACGTCAACTTTTCCTAGACAAGGTCAATCAGAAAAAGGTTAGTCTAATGGTTCTACTAATAGTGCAACTATAACTCCTCTGATGTGTGCGGCCTTTAGGGATCCCGTCAACGGCGCAGTCAGCTCTCCCGGTGAAGCAACAACCAACCTGTGGGGAAATCGGTATAACTATTCTCATGGCTCTGAATGCAAACACTGAGATAAAGACTTATTTGAAACAAAGAAAATTTCTTTGATTAAAAGAAATGGTAGAGCAGAATGTGGCCGAAGAAATATTTCTTCACTCTAAAGATATGTTTTGTTTGTATCTAAGGAACGCTACCCTGCTTAAAATGACAGATAGGATCCGATAGAGACGGATAGGATTCGGAATTTTTCGCTTCTATCTGGATTTTTATACGGTATTTGTGTCTTGTTTTAAATCTGGCTCTATGCGGGACTTGGTCGATATATACAATTTTTTATATCCGCTTTTTATTAGTTTGTATACGAAATATTTTCGGTGTCCAGCCCTATTTTATTTGGCCTATCTGGTTCCTTATCTATCTTTATGCGGAATATTTCCGCTGTACATATTGCCCTATGCGGTATTTTGTCGGGCTCTATACGGATTCTTATACGGTGTAATAAATTTTGATTATCTTGTTTTTGATCTGACTCTATGCACGCTCTAGATAAATTACGCTAATGTACCGCTTGGATTTTGTCGACCAAATCTTAGCCAAGCTTTTTCGCTGAAAAGCCAGGGCTAACGGAGGAATATTTTTTCGTTTTACCCAATTTATATGAATAGTTGGTTTTAAAAATATGTAATAAAAATATTTAAATTTAATTAATTTAAATTTTAATAGGTAAATGTTTAATTGAAATATTCATTTAATTTGTGATTTCTGTTCAAATCGTAAAGCTCCAAAATTTAAAGTATTTATTACTTTTAGATGTATTATAAGTAAAAAATATTTAAACTAGTACAATTTTCCAGCATAAAAAAATAATGTAATGATTATATTTATACTAATCTTATTTAGTAAAAATCTGGAAGGAAAGACAAAAGCAGCTGTTACAAATAATGTATTGGAACATTTCAGTTAAAAAAATGGTTACAGATAAAAAATACTTGAACCTGAAATTAATATTCAAACTTTAAACTTGAACTTGAATATCATATCGAAGGCTAGCTGTAATTAGAAGTCTTCAAAATGAAAAATTTGAAATATTAAAGCTTTTAAAATATTTAGCTAAAAGCTAGTAATTATTTATGCACTTTTTTCAAATATAAGAATGTACATTATATAATATAATGAATAGTATAATAGTATAATAAATTAAAAACATAGGTAAGTGTAGTAAACGGTGTTTTTTTGTTAAATAATTTTTTTATTTTATTTCTGGAACAATATTTGAAGGGTTGCAGTATACAGTATTAGAGAAGCAAAAAAATCGAAATTTTTCAGAAGAGCGAAATAAAATTCTGTAAAATCGAATTCACCATTTAAAGTTAAAAACAAAAGTTCACTACCGAGCTGAAGTGTTTCTGAATTAAGGCCACAAAAAGTATAATTAAAAAAAATGTACAGTTCCGAGAAATAAAAATTAGAATAAGTTTACAATCTCAAAGTGACAGGAACCTCAAAATAAAACAGGCTCGGTTGATGATCACGATAAAAAGTGCAATTTTCAGAGAGGTTCCTTTTTGTTGCAGCTCCTTTGGAACCAAAAATTGGTTCCAATAGAAACCCCAGTTTTTTCTGTGATGTAAGAGGATAAACGGATCAGATAATATTCAGAAGTCCCCTTTAAGCATTAAAGTATAATAGGAAAAAATAAGTGTTAAAAATGCTTATCTATAGAATGCTTAAAATGTATCGTCTTTTCTTGGTGAATTGGGCATTTTCTTATTTAATTAATTATAAATTAAAATATATAGCACATGTTTACAATGATAATTCAGTTATTTTTTTAAATACTTGCCCTTTATAATGAAAATGGTTTAAACGTGTCCCAGGTAGAAAGTTTCACTTACTTGAAATAAACAAATAAAAAATAAGTTTCATTTATTAAAAAAAAGAAATATATATATATATATATATATTTATTATGGTACAACTTAGGCTTGTTTCTGAGTTCAAATTCAAATTAATTTTTTTTAATTACTCTAGTGTACATGCTTGTTTGTTTCCATGATAATCCTTTTCATGGTGTTCTTTGGGCTTAGGATAAGGATACCACCATAATCTAAGGGGCAGTCGGAGAAAAATGAAATTCGAAAATAGGGACAGAGTCTTGTATTTTGAGGAAATCGGATCCAGGATTAATTTTGCTAGAAGAGTACTCAGCGCCTACGAATGCGCTTACAGTTGCGCTTGAAATGTGGCTGCTTCCAGATCAGGACTCAGATCTGGAAGGCAGAGGAAGGGAGTCGAAAAATTCATCTTGGATCACGATTCCTTCATTACCAGATGCCAGTGCGGAATTTCTGAACACAATCCGGGATGTCCAGGATTCACATTGAAATTTTCGGTACTCAAAACTTGTTCCGAATTTTGCATTTTCCTCCGTGTAGAACTTACGCTCGAATTGGGGAGATTTGATGAACAAGTTAAACAGATACGAGTACAGGAACACCGATAAAATAGATAGTCAAACTTGGAGTGTCAAAATTTAGATGATCAGTTTGATCTTCTAGATAGTACCATGTACCATCCACAATTTTTTCTTCATAGTCAGGCAGATCATAATTTTATAGTCTGAATATCCACGGGTGATTATCAGGATAGTCAAGGCGACATTACAGTGTGTCAATCAGAAGTGGCTACGTCACTACCCCTACAGAGCGCCGAGCGACTGACGTTCAGCGTATTACATAACATTTTTAATTAGTTTAAACGACTTATTGATATTTCGAACATGAGTGGAAAGTGTAAAAAATTTGGAGAACACGGTGGAGAGTGGGTTAAGTGGGTTTCGTTTTAATTTTAAACGTCAAATTCGATTCTTCGGAGGGATTAAAGATACAGGGGCGTCACACATAAATCAGTGCGTATTAACATTTTCGACCGAAAACGTGCTCAGCGTTAAAAATGTTTCAATTCACTGCAGTGACGCGGTTTCCTTAGTCTCTCGTGCTCAAAGTAAAACATATGTTGACAAAGTTTTTGTGTATATGCAATCGTGTTTCAGACATCTTACTCTTCAAAAATAATAAAGATGCTTTCAGGCTTGATGGATTTATATCAATTTTCATGTTTTTCAGGTTTCATTTATTAATTTAAATTTCCGTCTCTCTTACACTCTCATGAATATATATATATGTAGGAGAAGGGCAGCAGATAATAAAGTTGACCCTGTGATATGATTAAGTTAACACACGGAGATAATCAAGCTAAAATTCGTGGGATAATCAGGTTTAAACTCCAGGATCGTCAACTTTACACTCGGTCATGTGAAGCTACACACTCTAGGGGGCTGTCCCATAGTTAAAGCTCAAATATAGTCAGCTTGACACTCTGGATGTTCAGGCTGACTAGCAATTTTTCTCCGTGAATGGTGTTCCAATAATGCCCTCTTCGAGTATTGCAAAGTTTCCTGATACAATTACTAAGACTTACAATATTTCCGAAAATTGGGCAACCAATAAAGATATGTATGAATTTTTAGCTTATTCTTATGGGACTGTAAGAAGCTCTCTGAGGACAAGTCACCTGAGACTTTCGTAGATGAGAAAATTTTAAAACTGTTAAATCTTCGATGTTCGCCAGGACCAAAATAGTAGAGTAAGGAGGGGCAGCACCGACCGGTGGGGCAATGTCGATTTTGCTTATAACATCGCTATTATTTAACAATTTTTATTCTACTTTGCATCTAATAAATCTATTTTATTAAAGAGATAGTGTTACTTACTAAAAGCTTGACAATTGACGTTATAAAAGAAAAATTATGCAGAAAACAGTTTTGACAACGAAAGAATGGAAGATTCGCTGGAAGAAATATAAAGTTTTCAACATTAATGGCAATACTTTCAGTATGAAAATTTGTTATTTTGGCAGATAAAATAATATCACATTATTTCATTATAATCATTGAACGCAATTCAAGTCAAAAGTATATTAAATATCGTTAATAATTGAGGCCTCACCAGGGGGCAAGCCCGACGAAAATAATAGTTTAAAAGTGCTTAGGTTATGAAGTGATAGGTAATGAAGAACAGCCACTTATCTTCTGGGCTACATGCAAGAAACTATTGAATATTATTATTTTCAATCCGCTTAGAAGGTAGAAACCTTTGTCCGTAGTCCGTCTCAAGTGAAATGTCAACGAATAGGAGGTTATATCACTGGTATCACTATTTTTATTAAAAATTACTTATTCTTCTTGTTGGATATGTTTAAAGATAATTTTTTCCAGTACATAAAATGCCACAGACGCGAATCATCATGTCTTCCCATCTTCAAATGTTTTGATTTTTATAAAAAGCTGCGGTCGGCTTTGCCCACCGATGTGGGGCAAAGCCGACGATATACAGCTTGTTAGAAATAATGAAATTCTTAAATCATTGTTTTATTAATGTAATTAATACTTATAGAAATATGATATGCAATAATGTATGACTCTAAATGAAAAAAAAATGGATCAATTCTACATCTTGTTAACTTTAAAAAAATCATTGACTTTTAACTGGTCGGTGCTGCCCCTTCTTACCCTAAGTGTTATTAGACATCTTAACACTGGAGCGACCTATACATACCTGGGCGTGCCCCAAAGCCGCATTCAGGACGTAACATCAGTAAAGGAGTCTCTCGGAAGCAGATACAAGTATCTTCTTCGACGGATTTGGTCTTCCAATATGTCGGCGTTGAACAAGGTATCTGCGACTAACATCCTTGCCGTCCCGATTCTACTCTACTCGTTTGGGGTGGTTCAATGAAAGAAGAGCGAACTTAAGGCCCTTGATGTCACCACACGTAAGATCATGCATATGCATAAAAGTTTGCATATCAATTCGTCAGTTCCGCGATTATACATTTCACGCCGTCAAGGCGGACGCGGACTTCTGAATCTCCAGTGACTCATTGGTCAAAAATTCATTTCATTAATTAAAGATTCATCTTCTGAATTGAAAATTTAAATATTTTATCAAAAATTCTTTTTTGTTTTTGGTTGAAAATCAATTTTTTGACTTTAGATTGATTGTGAATTTATCTATTTTGTTATAAATTTTTTTGTGTCTTTATAATTGAAAATTGATTTTTTTTGTTAATAATTAATTTGTTTTGATTGTGGATTCGACTACTTTGTCCACAATTCATCTTTCTTTTTGTTGAATTCGACGCTTTTTTATTTAAAATTAATATATTTTTTATTGAAGATTCATCGTTTTATTTGAAAATTCAACTTTTTGTTTAAAAATTCATCTTTACATGTCAAAAATGCAACTATGTAGCCACAAAGTCGACTATTTTGTTGAAAATGTAATAAGTTTTCTAAAAATTGCAACACATTTGTTAAAAAGTAATCTTTTTTGTTCAAATATTAATTTTTTTTGGTTAAAAATATCTCTTTTGGGATTCAAAATTCATCTTTTTTGGTATAAAAGTTCTTAGCTGAAAACTTAGCTGTCTTCTAAAAAAATCGTCTCTTAGTCTTGAAGATTCGACTATTTGGTTAAAAATTCAACTGTCGTGGTTGAAATTATTTCTTTACGTTTGAAAATTCGATATTTGCTTGAAAATTTATTCATTTTGTTAAAAATTCGTCTTAGTTGGTAGAAAATTAATCTTGTCGGTTAAAAATTTAACTGTTTCAACTTCTTTATAGAAAATTCAACAATTTGGTTAGTCATTTTTTGTTTGAAGATTCTTCATTTTCGTCGGAAATTCATCTATTTGGCTGAAAATGTAACTGTCCTGTTGAAAATTTGTTTTATTTTTGGTTGAAAACTAATTTTTTTCAACTGAAAATTTCATTATTCCGTTTTTTTCTCTTTTTTGAAAATTTATCTTTTTTAGTTTAAAATTCAACTATTCAATTGAAAAATTAACTTTTGTTCGTAGAAAATTCGAGTGCTTGGTTGAAAATTCATGTAATTTGTTTATCATTCATCTCTTTTTGTAGAAAATCAATATTCGGAATGAAAAATAATTTTTTCTGTCAATTCATTTTCTTTGTTATAAAAACAAGGAATAAAATGAAGATTCGTCTTATTCGAAAATTAATCTTTTTGGTTGAAAATTTGCCTAAAATAAAGAATTTCAGTTGAAGATTCATCTTTTTGGTAAGCATTCAGCTATTTTATCGAAAATTCATTCCATTTTTGGTTGAAAATTAATTTTTTCAACTGAAAATTCGCCTATTCCGTTTTTTGTTGAAAATTTTCCTTTTCCAGTTCAAAACGGAATTATTTGGTTGAGAATTATAGATTGAAAAATCAAGTACTTAGTTAAAAATTTATCTCCTTCGTATGATTTTTTGAAGATTCATATCTTTGATTGAAAATTTAAGTATTCCGTTTTCGGTTGCAAATTAATTTTTTCTGGTTAAATCTTTAGGCATTCTGCTAAAAATTCATCTTTTTGGTAAAAAAGTACTTCTGGGATGAAAATTCATCATTTTTGCTTAAAAATGTCCCTGTTTGGCTAAAAATTAATCTCTTTGAGTTAAGGATTTTTCATGTAATTTGATGATCATTCATCTTTTTTTTTGTAGAAAATTAATTTTCTGAGTGAAGAATAATTTTTTTTTTTTGACAATTCATCTTTTCTAAACGTAAAGAATAAAATGAAGATTCTTCAGCTCATTCGAAAATTACTCAATTTGGTTGGAAATTTACCTAAAATAATGAATTTCAGTTGAAGATTCATCTGTTTGGTTGAAAATTTAGCCATTTTATCGAAAATTTCTTTCATTTTTGGTTGAAAATTCATTTTTTCAACTGAAAATTCTACTATTCCATTTTTTTAAATTTTCCTTTTTGAGTTTAAAACGCAATTATTTAGTTGAAAATTCTAGGTGAAAATCCAAGTCCTAATTTGGAAATGTATCTTCAAACAAAAAAAATGGAAGAAAATTAATCTTCTTGGTTAAAAAATAAAATTTTTGGTTGAAAATTCAACCTGTTTTGTTTGAATCTTAAACTCTTTCTTTGAAGATTTATTTTGTTACATTCTCATCATTTATGATTCGGAATGTATTTTTTTTTTGTTTTTTTTTTGTTTTCGAAGATTCATATCGTAGATTGAAAATGTAGCTATTCCATTTTTTAATGAAATTTTTTTTTCTGGTTGAAAATTCAGGCTTTTTGTTAAAAACTCATTTTTTCATTTTTTTTTGTGGGAAATTAATCTTTCGAGAGAAGAATATTTTTTTTTACACAATTCATCTTTTGTGTTATAAAAATTAGAAATAAAATGAATATTCTTCATCTCTTTCAAAAATTAATCTTTTTGGTTGAAAATTTACCTAAAATAATGAATTTCGGTTGAACATTCATCTGTTTAGTTGAAAATTGAGCTATTTTATCAAAAATTCGTTTCATTTTTAGTTAAAAATTAATTTTTTTCAACTTCAAATTCAATTATTCTATTATTGGTCTAAAATTTATCGTTTTTAGTTTAAAATGCAATCATTTAGTTAAAAATTAACTTTCTTATGAAAAATTCATATTGTCGATTTGAAAATTAACCTTCTTATTGAAAATTCATCTTCTTGGCTTAGAAATTCATTTTTTTTTTTATTTTTCTTTCTTTCGATTAAAAAATCTTGTCTGATTGAAAATTCTACAATATGATTGAAAATGTGTGTATTTTGTTGCAAATTCCTCGTTTTTCGTAGAAAATTAATATTCTTGATTGAAAATTAAACTATTTGGTTCAAAGTTAAACTAATTTGTCAAAATTTTGTTTTAATTATTGAAGATTCATCCCTTGGATTGAAAATTTAACTATTTTTTTGAAAATTCTTGTTTGTTTTTGGTAGAAAATCAATTATTTTGACTTTAAATTGATTTTAAATTGATCTATTTTGTTGTACATTTTTTTGTATCTTTATAATTGAAAATTGATCTTTTCTGGGTAATAATTAATCTATTTTAGTTGTGGATTTAACTACTTTTTCCAAAATTCGTCTTTTTTTTTGTTGTTGAATTCTACTGTTTTTTATTTAAAATCAAAATCTTTTTTGTTGAAGATTCATCGCTTTATTTTGAAAATTCAACTTTTTGTTTAAAAATTCCTCTTTGCATGTCGATAATGCAACTATGTAGCTACAAAGTCTACTATTTTGTTCAAAATTTAATTAATTTTCTAAGAATTGCAATGTTTCTTAAAAAAAATTTTTTTTTGTTCGAAAATTAAACTTCTTTGTTAAAAATGTGTCTTTTAGGATTGAAAATTCATCTTTTTTGGTAGAAAAGTTGTTGGCCGAAAATGTAGCTGTCTTTTAAAAAATTCGTCTCTATTGATTATTAAATTTTAATGTTGTGAAAAAAATCTCTCTAGCACCGCTGGGATTTGAACACCAGATCTTTCAGATTCATCAAAATATTCGTATAAATTTTCTACAAAAAGTTTGAATTATGAACAAAATAATTAAATAAATTTCCAACTAAAGTAATGAATCTTTAACTAAAACAATTAAATTTTGAACAATCAAGATAAATTTTAAACTAAAATGATGAATCTTCAACGGGAATAGTCAAATTTTCAACAAAGAAGATTAATGTTCGGACAAAAAAGACGACATTTCAACAAAATAGATGAATTTTCAACCAGACATTGAATAGATCAATTTTTAGTTAGAAAAGTTTATTTTTCAATCGGAGAGACGTATTTTTAACTCAAATGATGGAATAGTTCAATTTTTAGTTAACAAAATTAATTTTCAATTGAAAAGAATAATTTCCATTTGAAAAAATCAATCTTTAACAGAAGAGTTTAACTTTCAACCAAGCAGTCGAATTTCAAGTTGGAAGGATGAATTTTCAACTGAAATGATGAATTTTTAACTGTGATAGTTGAATTTTTAAACAAAAAGATTATATTGCTACCAAAGAAAGAAAATTTAACAAAATAGATGAATTTTCAACTAAAGAGAATAAATTAAAAAAAAATAGAATAGTTGAATTTTAAATTAGAGAAATAAGTTTTTAACCAACTAAAATAAATTGTTAATGCAATAGTTAGGTAATAAGTAAATTATTAACCAAATATGGAATAATTAAATTTTCTGCCGAAAAATTCGTTTTAAATGAAAAAAAATCAGTTTTTCACAAAATAGTTACATTTTCAACCAAAGTGTTGAATTTCCAACCAAAAAGATGAATTTTCAACTAAAATGGTGGAATATTCAACTGTAATAGTTACATTTTCAGTTTAAAAAAATATATAATAATAGCAAAACAAAATAATATTCAACTAAAAAACGAAATTTCAATAAAGTAGTTAAATTTTCAATTGAAGAGATAAATTTTTTCTTAAAATTATGAATCTTTAACCAAAAAATTAATTTTCAACAAAAGAAATCATTTGAAATGTTTTGAAACCATTTTTAATATTCTCTTAAAAGTTACAATTAATAATGTACAATGGAAAATCATACAAAAATTTCCTAGAAATCTTACAAGGTTTTTTTTCTCTTAAAATCTTTCGAAATTCTTAAAATGCTTTGGATTTTTTGTTCGAAATCTTCAAAAATCTACATTTTTGTATCGTGTTCAAACTTCTGACTATGTTTTAAACTTAATCAAATTTCTTCTAAAATTTTCTAATATTGCAAAATTGAAATATTGTACTTTAAAATCTTCTACATTCTTTTCTGAAATTTTAGAAAATCATTTGAAATCTTTTCATACATTTTCTTAAAATTAATTTTTCAAATAAAAAAATTAATAAACATTTTTCTTAGAATCTTAAGAAAAAAATTGTACATCTCAAAAGCTTTCAAAAATCTTCAAACGCTTCAAAATGTTATTTGAACATTTTTTTAAAATGTACATTTTGTATTACAATTTTTTAAATCATTTCATATTTTAAACATTTTTGACATTTGTTTGAAACTTCTAAATATATTTTGAAATGATTCAAAGTTTACATAAAATTTTTGAAAAGTCATACCTTTCAAGATCCTTAAAAAGCTTAAAGATTTTATTTCAAAATCTTCAAAAATCTACATTTTGGTTGCAATTTTAAAATACTTTTGAGATTCGAGTTAAAAAAGAAATTTCAAAACTTGGGATGACTAAAAAATTCCGAAAAATAAAATTGTCGACACTGTAAAGTTCCTCGAATTATAAAATTGCTGAAAAGTTTATAATATTACCGAATTGGAAAATTCCAGAATAATAAAATTGCTGACAGTTTGTAATATTACCGAATTTTTAAATTTCGGACAGAAAATTGCCAAAGTATAAAATATCCAAACTAGAAAAATCTCGAATTTAAATAATTATTTATTGATTGAAAATACAATTATAAAATATTTAAACAATAATAAAAATAAAAATTAAACCAATTTTTTCTTCGATCAAAATATTTTTATCATTGTATTTTAAATAAATAAATAATATAATGATTTTTATCAAAGTAGTTTAATTTTCACAGAAAAGGATAAATTTTCTGCTAAAAAGACACATTCTAAACAAAAAGCATGCATTTTTAATCAATTATTTGAATTTTCAACAAAGAAGATTAATTTGCTATGAAAAAAAAAAATTTAATAAATTACTTCAATTTTCAGTCAAATAGTTTAATTTGAAACTAAAAGAGATCAGTTATTAACCAAAAATGGAATAGTTAAATTTTCATTTTAAAAAATGTTTCTACAAAACAATTAAATTTTCTGTCCAATTGTTCTGACACATTTTCGAAAAAAGTTTGAATTTTCAATAAGAAAAAACTAATATTTACCATAGTAATTCAATTTTCTATCAAAAAGATGAATTTGCAACTAAAATTTTGAATCTTCAGCAATCTTCAAATTAGACTAATTGGTTAATTATTATATTATTATTATCATATTAAATGGTAAATTCTTTTTAAACTACTTTGTTGAAAATTAATTTTTTTAGTTGAAGATTCATCATTTTAGTTAATAATTCATTTTTTTAGTTGATAATTTAACTATGTTGTTGAAAATTCGTTTTTCTTTATTATTGAAAATTAATTATTTTAACTGCTAATTTAACTATTTAATTCTTCATTGGAAATTTATCTTTTTTAGTTAAAAATTCGACTATTTCGTTGAAAATTCCTTGATAAAATTAAAATATTTAGTTAAAAATTTATTCTCTTCTTTGAAAATGTATCTTTTTTTAGTTGAAAATTCGTACCTTTGGTTGAGAAATTTTTTTTTTCAATTGACAATTAATGATTTTAACTGATAATTTAACTATTTTATTTTTGGACGAAAATGCATCTTTTTTGATAGTAAATTAATATTTTTCGCATACAAATGCAACTATCTATTTGAGCATTAACCTGTTTCGATCGAAAATGAACTTTTTTGTTAAAAATTTACATTTTGTGGTTGAAAACTCATCTGTTGTGAAAAAAAAATCGTACTTTCTTCTCAAAAATTAAACAATTTGGTAGAAAATTTAACTATTTTATCGATGGTTGAATTACTTTGTTCAAAATAATTATTTTTTTTAAGATTTATCATTTTAGTTAATAATTAATTTCTTTGCTTGAACATTCAACTATTTTTTGAAAATTAATTTTTTTGATTGAAAATTTAATTATTGCATTTTTTGTTAACAATTTATCTTTTTTTACTCGAAAATTCGTCGTCTTTTTTGGAACAAAACTAATCCGCTTTGTTGAAAATTTAACTATTTGGTTAAAAAACAATTTTCAACAAAGAATGTAATCGTTAAATATTCAGTTTAAAAAACTAGTTTTCAACAACAAAATAATTTTCAACCAGTTAAATACAACTAAAAATGACGAATTTTCAACTTAAAAAGATCAATTTTTAACAAAGAATGTAATCGTTAAATTTTTAGTCCAAAAAATTAGTTTTCAACAAAAAAAACTAATTTTCAACTAGTTAAATTTACCTAAAATAGACGAATTTTCAACTAAATAGTTGAATCCTCACCAAATCAATGAGTTTTCAACGAAATAGTTAAATTTTTAACTAAAGAAGATCCATTTTCATGAAAAAATGGAATCGTTAAATTTTTAATTAAAAAAACTAGTTTTACAACAACAAAAATTTGTAAGTAGTTAAATTCAACTAAAAAAGACGAATTCTTAACAAAATAGTTGAATTCTCAACCAAATCGATGAATTTTCAACGAAATAGTTGAGATTTCAACTAAAAAAGATCAATTTTGAACAAAGAATGTAATCGTTAAATTTTTAGTCCAAAAAATTAGTTTTCAACAAAAAAAGTTAATTTTCAACTAGTCAGATACAACTAAAAAAGACAAATTCTTAACAAAATTGTTGAATCGATGAATTTTCAACTTATAAAGGAAAAAACTTGCAACAAAAAAATGGATTAGCTAGATTTTCAGATAAACATTTAATTTTTAATGAAATATGAAAAAAAAAAGTACTTTGCGGCCTGAATTCCTTCCCAGGTTGAAGCGAGTTTAATCAGAATTCGGTCCTTGCTTATTCCGGCTTCTTCGTAATGTGCTATCAGTTTTTTTGCCTTTTCGATACTGGCCTCTTTATCAAAAGATAACCTCGCGTCTACCTCGGTGGAAACGCGACCAGGAATTATTTTCAGGATTTCCTCGCCGAAAAGAACACAAGTTATGTCCAGCGCTGTCTCGAGTTGTTCTTCTAATGTCCTGAAAAAATCAGAAAAATAGGGGAAATTAATTTCAGATTGAAATTGACAAATTCCACAATAATTTTTTTATTTCGAGCAAAGAATATGACTTTTCTACCATAAAAGATGAATTTTCTATCAAAATGTACAAATTTTCAACAAAAAAGTGGAATTTTCGACCAACAAAAAATTATTTTAACAAAATAGTTGTATTTTTAAGCAAAATAGTTATATTTTGAAACAAACAGTTATATTTTTATCCCATAAGGATGACTTTTCTACCAAAAAATATTAATTGCCTTGACAAAATGCTTGAATTTTCGACAAAATAATTAAATTTTCGATAAAATAGCTCAATTTTCAACCTACAACGATAATTTTTCAATCAAGAAGATTAATTTTCCACCAAAAGACAATTTTTGAACAAAATACATAAATTTTCCATAAAATAATTAAATTTTCAAGCAAAAAAGACAAATTTTCAACAAAATAATTGAATTTTCACATTTCAACTAGTTAAATTTCAACAAAACAAATCAAAAAATTCTTAAATTTCAACCAAGTAATTTAATTTTAAGCCAATAAAGATACATTTTTAACCAAATAATTAAATTTTCAACCAAAAAGATGGATTCTCAAATTTTAAAGAAGTAGTTGAATTCTCATCCAAAAAAGATGATTTCTCAATTTTCAATCAATTATTTTCACTTACAGCCAAGTAGTTGAATTTTAAACCAAAAAAGATAACTTTTTACCAAATAATTAATTTTTCAATTAAAAAGGATGAATTTTCCACCAAGCAAATAATTTTCTAACAAAAGGACGAATTTTCAACCTAAAAATATGAATTTTCCACAAAAAAAAGATTTTTAACAACAAAATTAAATTTTCAACCAAAAAAGGTGAATTCTCAAGTTTTATCAAAATAGTTCAACTTTCAGCCAAACAATTTAATTTAAAACAAACAAAAAAATTTTTAACCAAATAATTAAATTGCCAATTATTAAGATGAATTTTCCACCAAGCAGATAATTTTTTACAAAAAAAAAAAAAAAACGATTTTTCAATAAAATAAATGAATTTAAAACTAAATTTCTAAAATTTCAAGGAAAAAATACGAATTTTCAACCCAAAAATATGATTTTTCAACAAATAGACGAATTTTCAAACAAAAAAGATGAATTTTCCACCAAGAAGATAATTTTCTAGAAAACAAAAACGATTTTTCAATAAAATAAATTAATTTGAAACTAAATTATTGAATTTTCAAACAAAAAAGACGATTTTTCAACCCAAAAATATTAATTTTCAACCAAAAAAGAGACATTTTTAACCAAATAATGACATTTTCAAACAAAAAGATAAATTTTCCACCCATCAGATAATTTTCTACTAAAAAGTCGATTTTTGATGAAAATAAATGAATTTGAAACTAAATTGCTGAAATTTGAAGCCAAAAAATATGTATTCTCAATTTTCGACCAAGTATTTCAACTTTCAACCAATTAGTTTAATTTTAAACCAAAAAAGATAAGCTTTTTAATCAAATAATTAAATTTTCAACCAAAAACATGAATTTTCAACCAAGCAGATAATTTTCTACCAAAAAAGCGATTTTTCAATAAAATAAATTAATTTCAAACTAAATTATTGAATTTTTATTTAAAATTTTAGTTACAAATTTTATCTTTCTTGGCTTAAAATCAAATTGCTCGGTTGAAAGTGGAACTTACTTGGTTGAAAATTAAGAATTCATCTTTTTTGGCTGAACATAATATTTTGTGTTGAAAATAAATATTTTTGGGTTGAAAAGTCGTCTTTTTTGCTTGAAAATTCAACAATTTAGTTTCAAATTAATTTATTTTATGAAAAAATCGTTTTTGTTTGTAGAAAATTATCTGCTTGGTGGAAAATTCATGTTTTTAGTTGAAAATTTAATTATTTGGTTACAAATGTTATCTTTTTTTGGTTTTAAATTAAACTAATTGGTTGAAAGTTGAACTACTTGGTTGGAAATTAAGAATTCATCGTTTTTGGTTGAAAATTCGTCTTTTTGTTGAAAATTTATATTTTTGGGTTGAAAATTCGTATAAAAAATATCAATTTTAAAGAAAAAGACGAATTTTCAACCAAAACGATGAATTCTTAAATGCCAACTAAATAGATCAACTTTCAAACAATTAGTTCATTTTTAAACCGAAAAAGATACATTTTTAACCAAACAAATAAATTTTTAAACAAAAAGATGAATTTTCCACCACGCAGATAATTTTCTGCAAAAAATAAAGAATTTTTCAATAA
The DNA here is from genome assembly GCA_011634705.1 of Andricus grossulariae. Taxonomy (NCBI): domain Eukaryota; kingdom Metazoa; phylum Arthropoda; class Insecta; order Hymenoptera; family Cynipidae; genus Andricus; species Andricus grossulariae. Next base: position 25,178,177 of record JAABKJ010075445.1, on the reverse strand, counting down.
AATAAATTAATTTAAAACTAAATTATTGAATTTTCAAGGAAAAAAGACGATTTTTGAACCAAAAAATATTAATTTTTAACAAAAACTTTAATGTTGAACCAAAAAATATGAATTCTTAATTTCGAACCAAGTAGTTCGACTTTAAACATTAAAAACAAAATATTTCTAGATAACTATTTTTTAAATTATTATTATTTAAAAATCAAACAATAATTTCAGAAATTTCAAACATTAAAAATATTTTTTTATATAAAAATATTTGATTCATGTACTTTTAATAAATAAATAATATTTGGAAATGCGATTTTTTTAATCGTTTAAATTCAAGAAATTTCAACTTCCGATATTGTATAATTTGGCAATTTTCTGTTGGGAATTTTACTATTCGGGAATTTTCAAATTCGGTAATATTATAAACTATGAGGAATTTTTTTATTTGGGAATTTTCAAATTCAGGAATTTTATTATTCGGGAATTTGAAAGTGTCGGGAATTTTATTTTAAATATTTACGAGAAAATTTAGGAGGCTAAATATATTTTTTTATTTTATAATGGTGAAAACCTCATTTTTAATTAAAAACTTGTTTATATATTTTTAGTTGTATTTTCTCTAAATATATCATAATAAATTGCGCGCAGATTATTTTTCTCTTAAATTATGAATCTCGAAACAACAACAAAAATTTTGACAAAGTGTGTAGTTCAGCTTCAACCAAGTAGTTCAATTTTCATTAAAAAAAAATTAATTCCAAACGAAAAATCTAATCAATGATAATTCAATTAAAAATATTTCAATTTTGAATTAAAGATAGTAAAATTAATCCAAAAAAGACGAATTTTCAACCCAATAGTTAAATTTTTAACAAAAAAGTTAGATTTTTAACAACAAAAAATGAATTCCTAACGAAAAATGTAATTGTTGATATTTCAAATAAAAATGATATTATTTCAAATAAAAATTTACAATTAATCTTTAATAAAAAAAATATTCAAACAAATACTAGATTTTTCTACCTCTCTTTAAAAAAACGCTAGAAGTGAATATTAATTATTTGTTTAAACAAATGGAAATTTTTCAAACAAAGAACAGTTTTTCTGTAAATGACTACTTGCCCGATTGAAAGTAAAAAATGTACCTTCCAAGGAGTAACTATACGAAAAAAGATTATTTAAATTTATGGAAATTGTTTAAAAAATTGAAAATAACAGAAAAATCAAACACAAAACGTATTTAGAAAAAAGTGAATTACATTTTTATAAATTGCTCAAACTGCGCATTTGTTTATTAAATTTGGTTAAAACAATAAGAAATATATTTATTTTTGTTTTATAATGTTTTTACATTTCTTAAAAATTGAATTGAAAACGAAAATCACTTAATATTTATTAAATATCTTTTAAAAATATCATTTTATTGAATATAAAAATACAATTGTTAGTAACAAATTATTAATTCATTATAAACTCTGAAATTATAATTTTCAAATATTTATTTATTTATACATCAATATCCATAATTTTGAATGAATTATGTGTTATTAAAGCAAAAATATATTGAATTTTACCATTTTTTCTCAACTTTATGTTTAAATAAAGTAAATAAAAGTATTTTTTCATTTAACAATTTATTAAAAATTTGATAAATAGTGTTATTATCGGTCAAAAAAAATTTCTATTTCCTAAAACTTCTTCGTAATAATGTAAGAATGAAATTTAATCAAAAAATAATTAAAGAGTTAACAATATCCATTGTTATAAATAGTTTATTTAGCGAAATATTAAAATTTGAGTTTTTTTTTAGATTTTTGTTTTCCTTACTCGTCTAAATAGTTGTAAAGAATGCTAAAAATTATATAAAGGAAAACCAAATTTTGGCACTTTTGAGTGGAATTTTTTTTTCGCGTTTTTTTTTTAATTCTGGTACGCATGACTACTAGTGACAAAAATATTCAAAAAGTTGACAAGAAACATAGTTATGAACAATTCTTCTGGTAACATATTTAAATTTGAGGTTTATTTAAATATAAATTTCCTGTAATGGCAAGAATAGCTAATTTAATAATATTTGGTAAAATATAAAATTTAAAATTTTCATGAACAATTGAGATGAAAAACAATCAAAATTTTGGTAGTTTAACGCAGAAGAAGATTGTTTGAGTGAATCTTAACATGCAGTGTTATTATTCATTTTAAAGTTATTTTGATTTAAATTCCAATTTTTTATATGAAACTGCCAACATTTTGAATTTTTTTATCTTCATTGTTAATGAATATTTAATAAGTATTTAAAGAAAAATTTCGTTGAATCAAGATAATTTTTCATGGCTTGATAGAAATTTCTTTGTATTGAAGAAATTTAGATGAATCAATAGAAATTTCATTGAATTAAAGAAATTTCAAATCAAGAAAACTTTTTTTGAATCAAGAGTACTGGCCTTGAATTAAAATAAATTTCTTTGAATCTAGAGAAATTTCTTTGCATCAAGAAAAATTTATTTGAATCAATTGAAATGTCCTAACATCAAGAGAAATCTCTTTGATTCAAAGAAATTTATGTGAATCAAAAGAAATTTCTTTAAATCAATAAAAATATCCTTGCATCATAAAAAATTTCTATGAATCAGTAGAAATTTCATTGATCCAATAGAAATATCCTTGCATCAAAAGAAATTTCTTTGAATCAGTAGAAATTTCTTTGAATCAATAGAAATACCCTTGCACCAAGAGAAACTTCTTTGAATCAAAAGAAATTTCATTTTATCAAAAAAGTTACTTTAAATCCAATAAATTTCTCTGAATCAAGAGAAATTTCCTTGAATCAAAATAAATTTCTTTGAATCATTAGAAATATCCTTGCTTCAAGAGGAATCTCTTTGAATCGAAGAAGTTTATGCAAATCAACAGAAATATCCTTGCATCAAAAGAAACTCTGCAAACCAAGAGAAATGTCTTTGAATCAATAGAAATATCCTTGCATCAAGAGCAACTTCTTTGGATCAAAATAAATTTCATTTAATCAAAGAAGTTACTTTGAATCAGATAAATTTATGTGAATCAAGAGATATTTCCTGGAATCAAAATAAATTTCTTTGAATCAATAGAAATATCCTTGCATCAAGAGGAATCTCTTTGAATCGAAGAAATTTATGTGAAACAACAGAAATATCCTTGCTTCGAAGGAAATTCTGCAAACCAAGAGGAATTTATTTGAATCTAGAGAATTTTTGTTGCATCAAGAGAAATTTCTTTGAATCAATAGAAATATCCTCGCATCAAGAGAAATCTCTTTGAATTAAAGAAATTTATGTGAATCAAGAAAAATATTCTGGAATCAAAAGAAATTGCTGCGAATTAGGAGGAATTTCTTTGAATCAATAGAAATATCCTTGCATCAAGAGGAATCTCTTTGAATCTGAGTAATTTATGTTAATCAACAGAAATATTCTTGCATCAAAAGAAATTCTGCAAACCAAGAGGAATTTATTTGAATCTAGAGAATTTTTGTTGCATCAAGAGAAATTTCTTTGAATCAAAGTAGTTTTTCTTTCAACCAAAAAAATTAATTTTCTAATAAAATGATGAATATTTAACTGGAATACTTAAATTTTCAGACCAAGAAGATGAATTTTCAAATAAGAAGATTAATTTTCTACCAAAAAATATGATTTTTCAACAAAATGCATGAATTTTCCAAAAAATAGTTGAATTTTAAAATAAAAAAGACAAATCTTCAACTAAATAGTTGAATTTTTAACTAAAAAGGCTGAATTTTCAACCAAAAATGGAATAGTTAAATTTTCAGTTAAAAAAATTAATTTTCCACACAAAAAAATTTTTAAACCAAAGTGATAAATTTTCAACTAAAATGATGAATCTTCAACTGGAATGGATACATTTTAAACAAAACAAAAATGCATTTTTGGCAAAAGAATTTAACTTTCAAGCAAGCAGTTACATTTTAAACAAAAAATGTGAATTTTCAACTAAAATGATGAATATTTAACTAAAAATAGAATAGTTAAATTTTCAGTTAAAAAAATTAATGTTCAAAAAAAGAAAAATAATAATAAACAAATTTTTAACCAAAGTAATGAATTTTCAACTAAAATGATGAATCTTCAACTGGAATAGATACATTTTAAACCAAAAAGATGGATTTTTGGCAAAAGAGTTTAACTTTCAACCAAGTAGTTTTTCTTTCAACCAAAAAAATTAATTTTCTAATAAAATGATGAATATTTAACTGGAATACTTAAATTTTCAAACCAAGAAGATGAATTTTCAAATAAGAAAATTAATTGTCTACCAAAAATGACGATTTTTCAATCAAATGTATTAATTTTCCACACAATAATTGAATTTGCAAATAAAAAAGACAAATTTCCAACCAAATAGTTGAATTTTCAACTAAAAAAGCTGAATTTTGTACCGAAAATAGAATAGTGCAATTTTCAGTAAAAAGAAATTATTTACCACAAAAAAATACAAATTTTAAACCAAAGTGATAAATTTTCAACTAAAATGATGAATCTTCAACTGGAATAGAAAGATTAAAAAAAATGGATTTTTGGCAAAAGAATTCAACTTTCAAGCAAGTAGTTACATTTTTAACAAAAAATGTGAATTTTCAACTACATTGATGAATATTTAACTGGAATACTTAAATTTTCAAACAAAAGATGAATTTTCAAATAAGCATATTAATTGTCTACCAAAAAGACGATTTTTCAACAAAATGCATGAATTTGTACAAATGAATTGAATTTTAAAATAAAAAAGACAAATTTTCAACCAAATAGTTGAATTTTCAACTAAAAAAGTTAAATTTTCTATCAAAAATGGCTTAGTTAAAGTTAAAAAAATTAATTTCCAACCAAACTGATGAATTTTTCAATTAAAAATTATAAATCTTCATCCGGAATGGTTTTTAAACAAAAAAGAAGAATTTTCAACTAAAATGATGAATCTTCAACAGTAATAGTCGAAATTTCAACCAAAAAGATGAATTTTCAACCGAGAAGATTAATTTCTACCAAAAAAGACAACTTTTTAATAAAATACATGAATTTTTAACTGAAATAATGTAATATTCCATTAAAATAGTTACATTTTCAGTTAAAAAACAATATTTCAACAAAAAACAAAAAATAGTTACATTTTCAAACAAAGTGATGAATTTTCAACTAAAATAATGAATCTTCAACTGAAATAGTTGAATTTTAAATCGAAAAGATGAATTTTCCACTAAAATGATGAATCTTTAACTAGAATAATTAAAATTAAATTTTTAGATAAAGAAAAATTATGTTCAACCAAAGGGATGAATTTTCAACTAAAATTATGAAATATTTAATTGGAATAAAGTTACATTTTAAGTTGAAATTAAATAATTTCCAACGAAAAAGAATCAACAAAATACCTCATTTTTCAACCACAGAATTAAAAAAAAGACTAAACAAGATTTTGATTTTTGACAAAAACAGTTGAATTCAACCAAAAAAGGCGACTTTGCAACATGTCTTGAATTTTCAATCTTAAAAATTTTTCAGTCACGAGAGAGAACAATTGCAAATCAAACTGTTGAATTTTTAAGCAAAAAGATGAATTTTCAACTAAGAAAATTAATTTCATTCCAAAAAGAATTTTCAATTTAAAACATTAATTTCAAATAAAAAAAAATGAATTTGCAACAAAATAGTTAAATACAGTAATATAAAGCTACTTGTGCAAATAAAGAATCATTGTTATTCAAGTTTATATTGCAATTTAAAAAAAATTAAGCAGGCTTTCGAAAAAATTCCCCGACTTAAAAAAAAATCCATTAGAAAGCAGTTAAAATGGTAAAATTTCTAATCCAAAGCATTCAAACTTGAACATTTTTATTTTTAATTACAGAATCTGGAAATTGAATTATTTTAGAATTAAATTTCGAAAATGGAAGAATTTGAAAACGTCCAAAATCAAAATTATTTAAAATTGTTTCTGTATCCTTTCAAAACTTCTAAATATCTCTTAAAGTTATTCGAATTTTTTCTAAAATTTATTAATCTTGCAAAACTAAAAAATTGTGCTTTAAAATCTTCTACGCTCCTTCTAGACATTTCAGGGAATCATTTTGTTAACATCTTTTTAAATATTTTCTTTAAATTAATTATTATTTAAATTCAAATAAATATTTTTGAAAACCAAAAGTTACTCAGAAAGATAAATATTGAACAAAAAATGGACGAATTACATTTTGTGTTGAAATAATTAATTTGCAACCAAGAAAAAGAGAATTTTCAACAAAAAAGTGAAATTTTTAACCAAAATGATGACTTTTTTATTTGAAAAAATGAATTCTCAATAAAAAGTGTTGTAGTTGGTATTTCCACACAAAAATTAATTTTAAACCAAAAACAGTTGAATTAAACCATAAAATAAATTTTTTCGACAAATTATTTGAATCCTTAATCAAAACAGATTAATTTTCAAACCAAAATATGTTTTGACAAAAAAGTTGAATTTACAACCCAAAAATATGCATTTTCTAACAAAATAATTGAATTTGCAACCCAAAAAAAGACAAAAAGGAAATTTTCAACTAAAAAAGATCAATTTTTGAACAAAAATGGAATAGTTTAATTTTCAGTTAAGAAAAATAATTTTCAAAAAAAAAAAAGAAACTTCAACAAATGAGTT